>JAVJAQ010002064.1:184402-573297 GCA_032362365.1 Zygogramma bicolorata
AGAATCGGGACTCGCTC
Source organism: Zygogramma bicolorata (assembly GCA_032362365.1). NCBI lineage: Eukaryota > Metazoa > Arthropoda > Insecta > Coleoptera > Chrysomelidae > Zygogramma > Zygogramma bicolorata. Next base: position 184,420 of record JAVJAQ010002064.1, read on the forward strand.
TATGAACGCTCTGAAAATAATCGACGAACAGCCTGGCTTTCTGGGGGTCCGTAACCGCACGCTCATTGCCACTCTCTATGGTAGGTATGGGTTCGAACCTCTTGTCGAGCCGACGTGCCATCCTCCACAAAGAGTTGTCTTGAGCGTTTAAGTTGGCAAGTTTATCCTGCCACCTTTTATTGCTGAACTCCCTAATTTTGGCATTCACAAGATTCGCTAACTGAAGTAACGAATCTTTATGAGCCGGATTTCTCGAGCGTTGCCACTCTTTCCGTGCTCGGTTTTTTCTTTTGATAAGTTCAACAATATCAGGTGGCAGTATATCTTTGCCATCCTTAACCACGACCGATTTAATCGACCTGTCCCGGGCGGCCTGAATGCTCGAGATTAGCTCACGAGTACAAATATCAATCTCATTGAGATTCAGCTGAGCTTTGATATTCGTTTTCTCGTTTAGGATGCGTCTAAACTCCGACCAATCAGCAGTGATGTAGTCGAACTTCGTCTTTTTACCTCTAGGGTTTTCTCTGTTCAAACTAAACATCACTGGCCTATGATCGGAGCTTAGCTCATCCAAAACGCTCAGCTCACCCAAATCTCGAACATTCTTATTTATGATCAAATCTATCGTGGTCGGAGTACCCCCATTCCAGGGAAAGCACGTTGGTTCATCCGTGTGTTCAATATTGATATTATTATCCAACGAATATTCCCAGAGCGTTTTGCCATTCAGATTTGACTGATTACTGCAATTCCACTCTCGCCTCCTGGCATTGAAATCCCCCACCAGTAGTACTTTTGGGCTCACATTACACAGATTGTCCAAATCATGCACTGTGAACATGTTATCAGGTGGGTTATAGATTGAAAAAATTGTGGTGCCATCAACCAGCTTCACCCCAACATGCTCGATGGAGCTTCGCTGTTGTGGCACTCTTGTGAAGGGGATGTTGTTTCTTATCAACAAAGCTACACCCCCACCCCGGATTGCATTCGGCCTGTCAACCCTGATGGTGGTATAACCTCTGATGCTGAGTCTATGGTTCTGCCCGAGTTTGGTCTCGGACAGAAACATGATATCCACCCCGTGATAGTTAACAAAGTTAATAATAGTAGGGAGTTTATTATTAACTCCGTTAACATTGAGCATACATGCCTTTACTGGCATTTAGATGCTGTAGCTTTGAACATTTTCCCAGAAGAGGAGAAAAGCCCTCAGCTTTTCTCCACTGTCTCTCAGACCTGACATTACCTTCTCCAGATCGTCGAGCGCCCTAAACATCTCCGCCACATTAAACTTACGTAAGATGCGGTCGCATCTCTCAGTGAGCTCCGCAAAGCCAACGTTTCTGGCCGGCCTCTCTCCGCCCTGTGCCTCCGTTACCCGCTCCAGAGGACGGGAATCCGGGAACGGTGGTGTGCCTGGCGGCGTCGCATGTCGTCTTGGCAGTAGTGGCTCTCGCGAACCCACCCCAGACGAAGTCGACGAGCGAATCTGAGGTTCCTGTCGTCGCTGAAGAGCATTCTGGCGCTCCTGCCAAACGTTAGTCTCCGGTTCTGGGGCCGGTATATATTGTTGTTGCTTTCGTTGCCTTGGCTGAGGCTCGTTCTTTTCCTCTTTACGTCGTTGCAATGCCTCTAACCTCTTACTGTAAACCGGGCAGACCTTGGCGTTAGCCGGGTGCCTACCTTCACAGTTTGCGCACTTAGCGGGGGTATCCCGACTAACCGTGCATTCCGCAGTAAGATGGCTTTCTGCGCACTTCAAGCATCGAGGCGCCCGGCCACAGTTCGAGGTTGCATGGCCCCAGCCTTGACAACGGTGACACTGAATAATCTCCCGATCATTCTTCCTAAGTTCCCAATTTATTCTTGTGCTGAGAATTACTCTGACATGTTTTCTTAAGAAGCTGATCGTGACATTATTCGGCGTCACTATCATATACAATGGACTTTCGGTCCTCATCCGGAAGACTTTCAATGCTGTGATATCATGTCTTTCTTTCAGATCTTTCATTATTTCTTCCGGTTGAGGACCGAAGCCCAGGCCCCGGACGACGAAAGCGTGTGTTTTATCTCTCGGGAGAGTATACGTATGATACTCTGCACCCGCTTCCGTCATCAACTCAGTGATCTTCCTGTGATCGTTAACTGACTTTGTGTGGATAAGAGTATCCCTCGCTTTATAGGTAATTTCAAAAGAGGATTCTAATGAATTTCTGAGTTTATACAGTTTATCCACACTTAAAGTGGCTCTCCCAGCCAGAACGATCGCAGGAAGATACTTTGCAACCGGAGTCTTTTTCGTTTTGCTGCCAGTCTTCGACGGTTGCGCAACCTCATCTTCGGTGAGAACGTCGTCCGTCTGATTAGACTCCTCGACGTTCAAACCTTCGAATCGGTTGCTAGTCGTGATGGCAGGGGTACTACTGTCATTTTTCTTGTTTTGAATTTGCTTGAGTTTATTGGTTTTAACTGGTGTATTGAATTTATTCTTATTCTCCATAGACTCTTTAGAAGTTCCAGGCAATGCTGGAAATACTTCTGGGGCTCTTTTGTTGGGAGACTTAACAACAGTTAAAATTTTATTCAGTCTGTCTATTTCATCCTTCCACTTTTCTTTTTCTTTTTCAATATAGTGTTGTTTGATTATTTCAATTTGTCCAAGGAACATCTTCTGCTGAGGGAAGTCCTTTAGCGCTTCCGGCATTTCAAACTTCGCCCTGCAGAAGATGTCCACTTGGCGCTTAGCAACTTTATTGATCTCATTGTTAATGTTTTCCAACTTTTCTTTTGCCTCATAGTAGCTATTATATTCGATGTTTGAAATTGTTTCATTTGAATTTGTTATTTTTGATTTATTTCTTAAAGTTATTTTCAGGTTTTGACTTATCTGATTTTTCTCTGTTGGAATCTGTGGTTTCAGCAGTTTTACCCCTGCCACCACGACGACCGTTACGTTTCCTGACTCGCTTACGCTTTCGTTTAGGCATTTGCTCCCTATACTCTCCCTCGTTACCACTGGTCTCATCGCTCGTCGACTCGTCCGCGGAATTTTCGTCCGAGTCGCTCCCGCCAGTAGACTTATGTGACTCGCCCTGCACATTTTTCCCGGGAGGGTTGGTTTTGGATTTTCCATCCTCCACTTCTTTCTTCTTTTCTTCGGCCTCCAATTTCTTCTTCTCCTCGTTCTCAGCTTTAAGAACTTTCTTTTCTTTGTTTTTAACCTCTTCTTCCGCCATTTCCTTGACCATTTGGATAAAGATATTTTCTTGTAAAGAAGTGGAATTCTCCGAGTTTTCACCCCTGATGTTTCTCATGGCAGTTGGATTTTCCTGCCAATCCATTTTCACAGGACTTATGATTTCTGATTACAGGGTCGCTATTTCGACGTTTTGTTTCATTGCAGTTCTTAGGAATGATTTCAGGTGATATCTGTTCCTTGAAGTTGTCCGGGTTATTTAAAATCCCCTGTATTTCCTCTATTCCTTCCGTAACTGCTTTTTTAATGAATGAAATTTTTTCGTTATGTTTCGCCCAATCGAGAATATGTAAGTCCTGTGGATTACCGGCTTCAATTGGTTCAGAATCTTCCGAAAGTTCATATCTTGATTTAAATAGTTCCTTTTTGGATACTTCCCTATTTGAATTGTTATCTGGCTCTGTTGTAGGAGTTTGATAGTCTTCCTCGGTGCTTGAAAATTCTGTGTTTCCAATATTCACCGTCACCGTGGTCGACCACTATACACTCTACGGCACGGAGAGACTTGTTTATATGAAGGAGTTGGGTGGTATAGATGTGGTGAATTCAAGTCAGTTATGTTCGAGACAACATTAAAATGTTAGAAACTTAAGTAACAACGAAATATGACAAAATGGTTAAGGCTTTATACTAACAACGAAATATATTCGAAAAAACACTGAAGGATCACTGTCTTATGTGATGGCGATTTGAAATATCAAACTTGCTGTGCCAAATGTTCTAGACGTAATTTTCTGGTATTGAAATTCACCACATGTCGATATTCCAATTTTTCCAAATTTTGTTAGGAATAATTCGTGATGAATATTGCGTTACCGATATTGATATATGTTTGAATACATTAAGTGATCATCTTTAAAATCCCGATACCCCTTTTCAGGCTGTGATTCTAAAATGACTATTCGAATATTGTCATTCTACTGTTAAAACAATATTCAAGCAATATCAGAATTCGCATATCTATATTGCAGTATCATGCCGATATGCCACCTAAATACAATATTTTAAACTCGCTCCCAAACAATGTCGAATATACATTAGATTTCGATGTTGAAAATTGAGTATATACAAAATATGCAGACAATATTGAAATATCTATGTTGTTAAACTGATATTATTCATTATCACCTGATATGGTATTTCAGATATTGGTAATATGTTATCAAACCCATATATTATCAATATTGAACCTTACAAAATGAAGTTGAAATTTATTGTCAATATTGAGCCAATATTCATAATGAGATATCGTTTCCTCAATATTGATTAATATTAGTTCAACATCAATTTTTCACTTACGATGTATCTATATTGGACCAATCTGAACTCGGGGTTCAGCCAATATGATGTGTTACTTGGGTAGTCTTCAGATCCAGTATCAATTTTTTATCGAAACGAAACGCGCGTCGAGCGTATCATAACATCAGTTTGGTGGTCAGGTCATTTATCTGAACAAAAAGTTTCAACTTTTGCACCAAAGGTTCCGATTTCATCCTCTTCACTTATATCACGATGAGAGTGGGTACAAGATGAGTCAATGCATCCCTCTCTCCAATTGATATTCAGAACAGACGCGACGTAAAGATTCGATAAAACAAAATAAGGTTGAGATTGATTACATTTTTTGTTATATTAAGCAAATACCTGGTACATGTCACCTGATATGATAATTTCATGAATATAACCACAATGTTTCCTATGCATTTATCATGAACAAAAAACGGATACGCATGTAATGGCTGCTCTAGTAACTTCATTGGTCTTAACAAATACTTCTAAATGTCGGCCAAATACTCTGCTGAATATTGTGTCAGAGACCCGAAACCCTTAACTGATACTCGTATTTACTATTTCAATTTCGAATGTCCGTCGAAATCAATCGATCAATCTGAGTTATTTCGATTTCATATCCACAAGTGTGACCTGAACTCAATTCTGCCTCCAGTGCTTCCGAGATGGAACCAATACATTCTTCAAATCGATAAACTGACCATGTTTAATTTTATGTATAGCATCTCATCCCGTATTCAATAAGGAGGCTTGTAAATTCAGATAAAATCTCTTCTGAAAGAGCCCGACTAACATTCTAAAACCATTAAATTTACGTCCAACAAATCGAGAACTCATTTCCTAGCGTACTCCTAGTTCCTTCTTTCCAACTTGAATCGCCTCCTTTCGCCACATGTGATTTATAATGGCTCGAGTGACCTTGCGAGTTCACTGTTAGAGTAAGTGTCCAGTCGATATATCTTTGAAGCGGAAACATTCGATAACCTTTGCGCGAAGAATATCTGTGTGAGGGGAAAATATCTTCAATATCATGGAAGTCATATCAGTAATTAATTCTTGAAGAATCGATGTGGATGAAAAATCAACTAATGAAAAAAATATTTCCATAATGAGAGAGATATGTATTTGAGAATTGAGCTGGTAAATCTAGAAAACCGTAAAAACTTCCATTGGTCACATTTTCAAGTGATGCACTGCAGAAAACATTAAGTCACTCGTCCAATCAACATATTTAATTTAACTATTTCTCCTGTATACATATTCGAAGATTTGGTATACAATGATTTTTCCTGATCATCGACAGAACAATCAGAATAATTCTACAAATGGCCAACTAACTTTCATTTCTTCCGAATGCACATTTTTCATTGAAGGAGAACCTTTTCGGAAAATACAAACAGTGTCAGTCCAGTTTGTTGGATTATGGTAGATCATGATAAGAATAATGTTAATTGACTTACATAAATACATACATACAATTCCTCCTGTTCATAAGTGTTTTCTTGTTCATAAAATAAAACGTACGTATGAATTTGTATCCGTCTCATTTTCGATGGGTTCTGGGTTCAATCTCCAAAAGGAGCATATATTTTTCTCTCGAGAATTTTTCCCAGTCATATCAAGAAATGACTCTGCCACATTTCATATTGAGGGGTCAGGGGGGTAACCATACTCCTCCGAAGGCAGAGGGAGTAAGTAACCAAAACTAATTGCTGAAGGCGATGGAGTTTGATATAGAAATACCATAAAGCACAACCACTAAGATAATATATTCTTGCTAATACTTCCAATTACACTGACTTCACACAAATTAGGTCGTGCAGAATTTCTTTTTTTTCCCTATGTTTGATAGAATAAAAAATATGAATCTCAATCATATTTATTAAAAATAATCAAATAGTATGAATCAAATAAGGTTCGAATCGTCATTACCACAAATATTTGACATAAAATAAAAAGTATTATCATCACACATAGTATTCGTATTATTTCAGGACTGTATCCTGAATATACTAAGTTTTATAGAATTTTGGTTGAGTGAGGTGTGAGAGATGAATAAATAGGTTTTTTCCAAAAATGTTTGAGGCGACACTTTTCCGAATCATGTCGTTTTCCCAATTTCATCGCTACATTAGAATTGTTTGGCATCACAACCAACATCATATGATTTGATGTTAATTTAATTTTGTCTGAGATACGAGTTTCACTTCTGGCTGACTTTGGGTTCTCCTTTTGTTTCATCATTGTTACGAGAAGCTTCGTTATCTATAATCCATAATAAACGATAAGTTTTGAACCTCTGGCGTGGAAGTTTAAACTTTTTGCAGAGATCAATAATTATTACCCTAACACCAAACTGTTCTCATTTGCATTCGACGCGCGTTTCATTAACAAGGTAAGCATATTCAGGAGAAGAAATTTGGTATTGTGTGTGTGTTATCTATGGTTTATTCAGTTCTGAATTGAATTTACTAATATTTCTAGTTGTTGATTTGAACTCTCCATTCATGTGCAGCGAAGGAGAGTGCATGAAATCCTAATTGATGAATTTACATATTATCATTCACACAATTATTGGAAATAGGTTTGGATTCGATTTTGAAATTTGTTCTTCTTTGAAGAGTTGACGTTTTGCATTTCGAGTTGAGGTGAAGTTTTGTAATCATGTATGATTGATACATGTTCTCGAAATATTTTCACAAAAACTTTTTTTCTGATGTGTAGTATTATACAAATAAGAAGACAAAGCAGGGCGTTTTTCCTTGGTTCAGAACTTTTTGTCCTTCAAATTTTTAAAGAGGTATTTCAATTTCACATGAAAATAACTTAGTATTCAAGTTTCACGACGCTAGTGGATAGTCAGCCGAATCGGCAAACTATACATTTTGATTCGAACATTCATCAAAATAAACAAAATCTACTGCCATATTCTCTCCGGGATTCTGAACAAAGTATATAGGCTATCGATATGACAGTGTCCAAAATATAAAGTATAGCTATCCGACTGGTAGGTCAAATATCCATTAACTTGGAAATTTGGTTCGAAAACAATGTGAAACCTATAATCATAATAGGCATGTGTTGCCAATTCTACCACGAATTTCAAACTTCCAAGTAGGTAGTTGTAAAATTATATTTGATCTCATTCGAATTACTTGGATAAAATTTCACCAATCGAAAATTTTCTGGAACATTCGTTACCAAGATATGGAGTTTTGAAAAAAAGTAAGTAGAAAAGTGGAATGATAATAGGAGAAGTGAAATGCAGATGCATTCTATCATCATAAAATGACAATTATGATCAATCGCCCTAAAGAAAGACTACCAGCCGATTCCGCCGACTTTTTCTTACGGGAGTATTGAGCTAATGGGTCACTGAACGTTATTTTCGCACTGCAGCGATCGCACCATAGATCAAGAGATTATTAAAAACCCATTGATGAACCCTCACCTATCTCAAAAAGTTATTTTGTCAATAGTCTCATAACAAAAAGTCGGTGCAATCGGCTGTGAGTCCCAGAATTACGTCCTTGATCGTCACTTTGTTCTCACAGTCGTTATTACAGTTCATCAAATGGATTTTCAAATTGAAATTCCCGAAAATGGTTACTCCATTGTTAGTTCTTAACTCTTTCATTTTTCATAACGATCTTTGTCCAACAATGTTATGAGTCTATTTTATACCTTGCTTCACCTTTTCATTTTTTTTCTTTCTACTGATACCTACAGGTCGGAATAAATGTTATTTGGCGATGTCATAGTTTTCAATACTGAATCGATAACTGAAATGTCACAATTTGTTGATCTTATTGGTTAATGGAGTGGTTATCGGTTCCTCCTAGTGCAGTGTTAAGTACGTCCGCCTGTCAAGCGGGAGACCGGACTCCCACATCAGAAGTTAACTCCTGAGGATTGACGTTCTTAGGGTAGATTCATCTAGTTAACGAAGAAACCCATTTCAAACCCCCAATATTCAAGAAAACTCTGGATTGAAACAGTCAGTTGAATAGGAACACCATTTTGATACCACCTGTACCTCATTAGCAAAGCCGGAAATTTCAATTACCAGATCTCTGTGGAAACCTGTAATTCCTCTACATTCTCATGAACGATAAAAAATCAGTTCATCGAGCATCGTTCACGCACCACCAAACCGGGCGGTCAAACAATTGATTTCAACCACAGTTCGTTCCGGTCACTAGATGCGATAGAATGGTAGCGGTCAGAGATAAAGTAATATTTTAATTTTTTATCCGAGTTTCTTGTACGGAAGAGGTCGTACGGTAATAGAATTGTACTAGATCATACGGAAAGTATATCAGATTTTTCGGTCTGATATGCAAGTTATTACAACCAAATGCTATTTTTGAATTATCAATTTTCTCCACACAACAAGTACATATTTATCTGAACTGAAATGTACCAATGAGTCACAATCAAAAGAAATAAAATGAAGTTTGAAAATTTCAAACACATGTTTCTCTCATTACACACTGAACTCGAAGGTTTCGCCCCCTCTAGTGATACTGGATAGAAAGACCACAAACACATGAAAAGCTATAATGCTATAATATTTCAGAAGGTTGTAATGTAATCAACATAGTTGAAAGTGAAACAGTATATATATATATATATATATATATATATATATATATATATATATATATATTATATACTTATATTATGAAGTATTCAAAATATTTAAAAATAGATATTTATCATCAGAGGCTAGACAGAACCAGTTATGAAGATGAAGCTCTAACAAAACATTCTTCTTCTCCACGAGTACTATACTAATACACTAATACACCTATAATCAGTTTCATAATGATATCCATTAAAAAACGGATTGAAAATCTCTATCGTAATGAAAAATCTGTATCATTATGAGCTCATTGCGTTTTTGAAAGTACGTTTCGAAAATATAATAGTATATTATGCAACGATAATGTAATGACGAGTCGAAGGTGAGTTTCGTATAGTTGATGCGAGTGTATTAATAACCATTACATGAGAGTTACATACGATATTTTATCTACACTCGATAAATAGTGAAGAACTACAAATATTATATTCATATTTATATTGCATACAATAATACTAATTAAACGAATTCCTTCGAAAAATTCTACAAAATTGTGATGAATGGTATTACTTCGAGAAATAAAACGATGAGAAATGAAGAGAAGATCAAAAACTAAAAAAAAGATATTATCCGAGGCCGGAATCGAACCCATGTCTCTTCCAACTAGCCCAACTAGCTGATATAATCTCAGCGCCTTAGACCTCTCGCTTACGGAGAGCTCAGAACATTTGATTGAAAAAATAAAGAAATAAATCATGCATTTGTCAAATGAAAACTTCAATCATTCTAACTATATTTCTGCCGGTGAGGGTGTAGAAGGTGATTCTCCCATAACGCTGGTATCAGACATTTTGGTATGATTATCGAAGTTTGGCTATATTCTTCAAAAATTCAATAACTATACCGGTTTTACTGCAATTTTGACAAACGTCAAAGGCAGAGCCTGCACATCATGCTTGATTAAAAATAATAGGTTTCTATTGGTTGAAAATCTGTATCGTAATGAAAAATCTGTATCGTAATGAATTTCATTACAAAACGGGTTGTGGGCATATAAGTAAGTGTATTATTAGAGTACTGGTATAGATAAATAATATTCACTAGTGATATGAGAATCATACGTCACTTGTCAATGTCGCAAGGCCTTGATAAAGAATTGATTTCATTTTCGAAGCGGAAAAGAAAACTATTGAGAATAGTTATGAAGAATCATACGTCGTGAGTGGATATTCATTCCCGCCGAAGAACACTCAATTGATATTTTCTCTTGAATATTTCTTTCCTAGGGTCTTGAAGATAGTCATTACTTTATTTCTGAAAATTCAATGGCCCTAGGAAACATGTCGTGCATTCAACAGGTATCTATTATGAAAATAATCAATTGCTGAGGAAAATTTAATAAGAACGAAAGAATAAGAAAGAAGAAGTTGTGGGTACTTGTTTGAACAGCTCAGTATTCAAATAAGGCTTATCAACTCGGGCAAGATATTTCGCTCTGAATGATAATTTTTAATTCAATCCTGAATAAAATCATGCACTCAATTATGATCGCATAACGACTGCCTCAACTATTAGTATTCGCATCGCTTCCTGTTTATTCTAGAAAATAATTCGCGCCACAGAACAGGATTAGATGGAGTAATTCTAGATTATGTACGTTCGTTTTTCATGCTTCTGTGGGAAAGATGGTCACCGAGATCCGTGTGAACTGTAACGAGTATACCTCGATCGAAAGATGGTTTGCGTGAAGAAGTTAGTAATGAAATTGTTGTGGTCAACGGTGTCTTCGATTCGGTTCTTTCGATGGCCAGAATGGGAAAGAACTATTTCTCAATGGAAGAGGAATGAATTGCAGTCATGGATGAATGAGCGAATCTAAAATCCTACGAATCTGGAAAAAGAAAATTTCCACAAAAAAATGTCTCATTTGTATTCGAGGTATTGCATTCGAACTGCCATTTTTCGATTCGAGTTGAGAAGCTCACCTGTGTAAATATCAAATTGGGTTTTTCCTTAAACCATTTGACGTCATCTTACGAACATCATTTCCGAGAAGTCGAAACTTGTGTGAGCTGATGATTAACGAGGTCTTAACTCTTAATGGCTGATTCCTAGTACGGGTATGTATGGCGTATTGAATGGATTATATGAATAATATTATCAATAATGTCAATTATTATAATCAAACCGAATAAAACAGCGATAACCCAGAAGTTATTAGAGTTCTGAGACAGGATTTGGTATGCCGCAAATCATTTAATAAATAATTTAGGAAATATCTCAATCATCTGCTGTATTCCTATTACTTGATTTCCATAAAAGTTACTCAATATATTATGCAATATGAACTTTTTGTTGCTTTGCAATGCGTATTCGATAATTTCCCTGTGTTAGTCCTTATTGAACCTATAAATGGATTTGAATGAACTGATTGAGAAATGAAAGATTATCCCAAAGAATATTGTCTGGATTTGTTCTTCGTAGTTTTTTGAGTTGATAACCTACCATGAGTCGGAAAAATCTTGAATGAATGTTAGTACCTTATAATGACTTTCAAATAGTAGTGAATAAGTTTTCAGGCAGATGGATATGAATATTTCACTTAATGTCTAATGGGATTCTTATCTCAAAGAACGGTCCATTTGCGTCATTGAAATTTCACTAAATATGAGGAGCTTGAAAAAAAATATCCCAATCAAATGATATTTTTTCAAAGAATACATTGCTCCACATGATATTCCACAAGCTAGTCTCTTTCCAACTGACCATTTTGATGTCCACTGTCGTTCTGACCGATTTTTCACAAGTTGTATGAATTGTTGAATTTAGCACCACTTTGAAAAAAGGCGTGCCCTCAGGTCAACTTTCCATGTCAGATAAGGTAATCGATATTTATAAAACAATCGGCAATTTTTTCATGTCCGTTGAATAAATCAAATGAATTCTTATGATTTTCATTTAATGCTTATTCAATGGATCAGATGAAAATGAGAGTACAACGATTGATGCTTTTTTTTTGAAAGGTTTTTTTTGAACCGATTAAGAAAGATAATATAAGTATTTGGCTTTGGAAAAAAAAACACAATGATTGACAGGGAAATCCAGATACCTTGTATATATATTTACAAAAAAATATTGACCTCATCACTTATATTTCAACAACATTTAAGCCGTCATGTGACTAGAGTACAATCCCTTTATGTGAACGCTTTTACTCTTAAATTAGAAATTTGTTTGGAATACGCTAAATTTCAATGCTTATCGTTGGTACCACCATGAGTGCATACCAAAGATCCATTATAAAAACTAACGTACTATAATTTATTGCCGAACACATTTTATATGGAAGAGTTCTTCATTCATTTACTGAACAGCGTTGTTTCTGTTCACCTTGTGTACTGCTGAGTAGTTACCAATCTCGTGTATTGAAGATACCCACATTTCTTATTCTCGTTTCGTTTCGGTACTTTGGTAATAATATATGCCGATCAATGTATTATGTGTAGGTTTGTAGACATAATTGGAGGCCCCGAGTCAAGGATTAAAGTTTAGATGAAAGTTGTTCGGTCAATCTAGATCGAATCATAGATATAAAACATTCTTAGGAATATATTAATATCAGATGCCGGCCACCAAGCTGGTTTTCGAACGGAATTTTGATAGTAAAAAGTGTATCGATTGTAAAAATAAACGAGAGTGGAAAGCAATGTATGACAGAGTTCGATTCATAGGAAATAGCGGGTAATGAATTGAAGAGCTGAAATTTTTTTCTGTTATAAAAAACATACTTGTCATTTTCGGTTTCCTAATAATTGAAACTCCTGATCGTGAATTATGAAATGAATATATATTTTTAATAATGGATTCTAGCAATAGATTTCACAAACAGGACAAGTACAAAACCATTCAACAGATAAAACTCAATAAAATTCGTTTATTCTAGGTTATGTGGGATCGAAATGTAAAAAATTGTTGATCTTAAGAAAAATCAAGAAGCTTCTAGAAAACCAGTCAAGGGTATCCAAGCCATGGGTCATTACATGATAAAAGGCTGTTGTTGTATACGCGCTGATAATTGTATATTTATGTTGAAAATATTCAATTTCAAATTAAGGGTTGGGCTTGTTCAAAATGTGTACGATTCTTGAGAAATATTTGAAAAACTCTCGACGTACGGCATACTTGATTGCTATATTTCTCTTCACTCAGATCATCCGATTTCATACGATTTCCTTGGCGATCTCTTAGTGTTGATGCCACTGGAAGATCAAGAGATAGCTACCTGAAAAATGAAGTATCCCATACATGGAAGATTCATACCTGGCAAGAGTCCATTAGTGTAGTCGAGAATTATTGAATCAACATACTGCCAGATAAAACTAAAAGATTGAAGTCATGGTGGGCGCTCGAAGAGATCAAATGTTTTTTTTTTTCGTATAAAACACTTATAAATCATACTAGAAACTTTTGTAATAAGTTAAAAATTTATTTTTGTTTTCGAATGTTCAAACGAAAACGACAATAATTTCCAAAAAAAAATCAAATTTTCAGTGGCGTACGTGACATTTTCATGATTGCTTTTTCAAATAATATCAAGTTATCAGAATATTCTCTTCAATTTTCAGTTCGAAGCTCATGAGTATTTTCATATTCATGTGTCTTTCTCCCTCAATCAAGTATGTCAGATCTGTACCCTATTATTCGGGATTTTGAGAGCAATTCACTTTTTGGTATGATTGTGAGTATTGCTGATTATATTATTCACGAACATAGTAATACTTTCATTGCGAATGTTAGTCCAGAGTAGGATCTGGATCTGGAAGCAGTTGAGGGGGTGAGTCCAGCTCATTGCACCTATGTCATTGTGCCTTCTTTGCAAATTGAGGTATACCTCACTCAGCAATTGGCCCATGGTCTCAAGGTAGGTGATTATTTTGCAGAGGGATATTCCTGCCATGTCGACTAGGTCGAGTCTACACTCACCGAACGTAGATCTTCTACTTGATGAGAACGCAGGTCAGTCGCAAATGAGTGTTCTACACTTTCAACTTCCTGTTCACAACCCCTGCCAGAGAGGTGTAACAAATACCCTCATCTTGAGGAAGTGTTATTGTATCTGCAGTACACTATCGAAACACCCGTAATCAATCGGATTTTTTCCCTGGACATCGGCAGATGTTTTTTGGCTATTGGTTTATGGGGGTAGCTCTCTCGAGAGATTACACATAGTGGTATCATCCCAGCGTTTTCTGGAGTTACGATGAGAGTATCATTTGATGAACTCATCTCTGTCGGTGTTTTCAAGCTAATGAATGAATCGGGTTCCAAGGATTTGAGACCAGCAGATAAATGACAACATGATTTCTTCTGGATGTGAAATGCCCTTTCGTCCAGTTCAAAGTGATGGTGTTACTTCAAGGATTGTGACTAGAACATCGTGGCATCCTAGTCTAGCCTTGAAGTGACCCGTGGTCTTCTCGAAGTGAGCAGTGCTTGTCTGTTATCGGTGTGGATGAGCACAGTTTGTTCAGTAATTTCTTGAAGGGTCATTTCTTGTGCGTCTAGGGTTATTCCTGTGAACTCAGCTTGGAGAACACTGGAATATTTTTCCAAAGTCCATTTGATATTTAGGTTCAGTTAATCCATTGCTCGCACAAGTTTCGACTTCTGAGGGTTTTTATTTAGGTTTCTACTCCATACTCCTTGGTCAAAATGCCTATAGTTCGGTAAGGGTCTTTAGGGAGTGCGTTTCGAAGTCTTGCTGCCTGCGAGAAATCGCCTATTTTTTTGTAGTAAGTTCTCAACGACACCCATTGTTTTTGTCTGACGACTTGTTCGTATACTTCAAGGTGAGCTCTGTATGTGTTCCAGTCCTTTTCGTATTTTGATCATTTTGCTTCTTTGAAAGATTGTCCCGATTCACCTCAGGGCTCCACCACATCTAGAGAAACAAATCTTCCAGGCTAGTCTCTCCTCACCTGAAGAGTAGGTTGATGACTAACGCCTGTCAAAAAAACGATTGCCCTGGCTTATATCAAGAAGGGTATTGAATTAAATGTCACAAAAAAAACCTGCAAATGCTTCTGACGCCAGACTGTCGAAATTACTTTTCGAATTATGGGTAAGGCACACTTGTTGACCGCTTTCAGTTTAACTAGCCTCTCTCCAGTACAAGGTAGCTCCACCATCAACTCAATCAAAGTCGATTGTTTTCCATACTTTTCTTCAAAAGTATTATATATCAAAGATATTAATAAGCCATCATCAAGACATCTGCCCATAGACTAGGCAACAAACAACTGCATATCCAATTTTTCACATAGTCGGTGAGCATACTTGAATACTGGTATAAATCGAATTGAAGGAACAATTCGTTCAGGCCACCTGTCGAATAAAATGTAACTCCCCTCCGTTAACCTTCTTGAGGAATAATTTTTTTGCCTTTTCTCTTTTCCGAATGAAAAAAGTATATTCCAATTTCTATGAAAGAAGTTATGTCAAAAAAAAAATACATTTTCTGTTTATTGACGTTTAATTTATGATTATCGTTAACCTAGTGAATAGGTTAGTTGAGACTGGCCTGAACGAAATTTTTCTCTTGATGATTTGATGCCCGTCTTCAAGTGTGCTCACCTACTACATGAGATATATAAAAAGCATTTGCTGCACACCTTCCTATTTTTCTCTAGAAGAAGGTCTAAAGTATACTACTTTGTTTAGGGAATTCGAGCGAATTTAACAAATTTTACGTGAGAGTGAGTTATAGAAAAGAAAAATGGAACCAGCAGTCTACAATCTGATGAAAACTAAATCTCAGTGTTAGGCCTCCTAGACGTATATTCATTAGGATTAATAAGAAACTGACGAGTCCGATCCTGCATTTCTCTAGTCCACCCCACAAACTGTTCGATCAGATTCGCTGCAATAGCGTAACGATTGATCGCAATAGCACAATAACTCAAAGAGATCTTCATTCGAATAAAAATTACTTATAGATGTTTCACGCTAGTACAATGGTACAGATGTGTTCTCGCGTAAACTCTAGTACGTGACGGTGGTAAAAGAGAATCCCAGAACGTGACCACCGGCCTTTTGAAAAGCGACTCCTTGGACCGAGTATTATTGCAGCTCAGAAACAGAGGTGGCTTCAAAAATTTTACTCGCTAGTGCTCATATATAGCAAAATGAGTTCCATTTCAAGATTGAATGAAAAAGCGATGCAACTTCTTTCCTTGCTGAAGAAAAGTGGATGCCACCATTTGTCAGCCAAGGTCATGATTTTTTTCATGTACTTTTTGCATAATGTCTGCACTGGTATTGCAATAAAAACATTTATTCTCCTGATTTTGTTGGTCATGAGGCCCTAGAATGATGTTCCCCGAGTATGCCCGTACGATCTATATATTAGAGGGCAGCGGGGGTATCATTACTCAATAAACACTTCCCAAACCCATGGGGTATGTAAAGGATTACTAGATTCGAGATTCGTGTGCTGAGAGTGGACGAAATTATTTTATTAATATAATGATTTTGAACATCTTGACTTGACGCTCGGAAGAAATTATAGGTGAGATTTATTCTCCAGAAAATTACAAAATTGAAGAATGAGTAAATAACCGACACATATGAAAGGTTTAACTTTTAAAAATTTCTGAAATTCCCATCCAATTGATCCTTTGCCCAACCAAACTATTAATTAAAATAATAGTTGGATAACCTAATCGGTACAAAGTAATACATGTTCTCAGTGCGAAAATCCCATAAAATATGAGAATGAATAATCGAACAACTATCTGCCAATAGATATAAATGAATGGCAACAAGTTGATAGTCTGGGAATCACACAGGCAATATATGCAGTTAGGTCAAATAATGATTTTCCATAAATCATCAAATGGTGCACACGATATAAGACCAGTTGTTAGCACTAAGAGACTCGTAAGATTATTCGATAACTCATATTGGTTCACTTGGAATATAGTTCACTGGAGTTTTTATAACTGGCCCATAATGATGTTTCCAGGATACATCAAAAGTGATTGGAATGGGAGTGGAACGAGTAGTACACTATAAACAGGTACATTTAAAATCAAAGTATATGTTGCAGTTTGAATTTTGCAGAAAACTCGGTGATTCAAGGTGATTCCGGACTATAGATATTGCATACTGCGAGTATGAATCTTATTCGGCAAAATGTTGTGGAAATGTTACGTTCTTAGGTCAAGGAAATTGCTCCCAAATAACTGGTTGATTGATTACTAGAATAAAATAGAATAGAATTTATTGATCTCATAATATCAAATAATGACATAAGACAGGTCAGATATAAACAAGTTAAAAGGTTCAGCTAGAAACTGGAACTAGAACATCTACCTCAAGATATTAAAGCTTCCTTTACAAGCACAGTATCAAAAAAAAACAAAGACAACATTCCTACTCACACTATAAACAGGTACATTTAAAATCAAAGTATATATTGCGGTTTGGACACAGTTCAACGAGTATTTTCAAAATATTTTTCAACTGAATATGGACACATGTCAATGAGGAAGTTTTTAGTTTTCTCTTTAAATTTATGTAATAAGGCAATATCTTTAAAATATTGTGGGAGTCTATTATAAAGCTTAATTCCCATTGCTACAGGTGATTTCTTACAGATTTCTATACGCTGGTAAGGTACCGAAAAATGTGATTTATATCTTGTGTCATGTGCATGAATATCACTATTTCGCAGATAGTAATCCTTGTTTCTATGAACTGATGTGAGTAAATAATGTATATAAAGATTATACATAGTTGAAATTCTCAAGTGGATAAAAACAGGCCGACAAGAGTCTAAAAATGAGATGTTTGAAATACACCTTAGAATTCTTTTCTGTGACAAAAAAACATTTTTAGCGTGAGAACAACTACCCCAAGTGCAAATTCCATAACTAATCCTAGACTGTATTTCACTAAAATGAATTAATACTAAATAATAATAATAAATAAATTACTGTGAGTAGGATGTTCAAGCCAAAATCTAGTTCAAATGGAATAATTCATCATTTCAAAAACAGAAAGGAACGGGTCGTTGCCTGGTTTTGCTAATTGAACGGTATTACGACCTTCACACCCCGCTTCGTATCATATGAAAATGTTTTACTACGGAAATCTCAGCGAATCGGTTGCTTCTGTATATGTTTTGATTAAATGTTTTGGAATGAAAATGTCAATGAACTGATAATGAAATTGTGGAGGTTGACTGAAAATATAGGTTCTGAAATGTTCAAGTTTTTGAGCCCTGACAATTAAATTCGTAAATGTCGAAACGTTGACCAAAATAGAGATTTAAATAACTGATCCTCAATCTATATGATTCTGTATTCTTGTGCTATTTCATCTATGTGAGTTTTTTTATGTGTACTTTAGCGCACATTAATTGAATAACTTCTCCGTTCCGGAAAAATTTTCAAAACGATATTCCTGATTCATTCTGATCAATCACATTGTCATTCAGTGAACAATTTTCAATGGAACATTCTCCTACTTCCGAAAATACCTCTTATATTTGTGAACACTCTTTGATATTACTCCTGCATGATCATTTCTCATTCCGAAATGATCTCATTTGCTTTACCTTCAATCATTCTGAAGTGAACAAATGAATGATATCAACTTAAAATTTCCATCTGGAGTCGAACCTGTTGAGGCGACCGTACTGAAAAGATATCTTATGTTACATTTGTATTGTGTCTGTGGAATTCTCTCTATCGTAGGCAAACACCGCCAGTATCTGTTCTGATCGACTGTTGGAGTCTCCAAACATATAAACCGCACAATAAGTATAAATGTGGCATGTCACGTAAAAGGGTCATTTCATCTAGTATACTGACCAAATGTGAAACTCTTCTCTTCTCCATGCGTGACTGAACGCTGAAATGTCTAATTCGATCATGTTTTTGAAAAAAGAACCAATTTTGGAAATTTATTTTTGGCTTCCTCTTATCCAAATCAAAACTTTTATGAAAAGGGTAACTTGAAAAATATTGGCAAAGGCTTTCTGCAGATATGTGCATATAACACCCACTAGCGGTTTATTCACTTAAAGTAAAAAATACAATTTGCCACCACATATATATATGGTGCGTAGTCAGTGAATCACTTAGAAACACACGTAGAAACACAGATGTGGATGATTGCCCGGTCTTCGCCAGACTTCCACTCATTTCGTTGATAATTACGTCACAAAAGGTTCGATTTCATTCAAGGTTGAGTCCTAGGAATAGATAGTTGAAGATGAAATCCGTTAAAAAAAATATTCTCTTCTGTTTGGTGTACTGTAAAAGTTTATTAATCCATTCATATATGCCCACTGACGGCGCTTAGGGAATAATTTTCCGTTAGAAGAAGCAAGAAAGTATAGAAATACAAATCGAATAAGGTATGCGAATCCAAAGAAAAGGTAAAAATAGATATGTATGGTCAAAAATAAAATTGAAGTTTTGATTTATCAAAGAAAATAATGTTGTGACAAAAAATTGATATATCGAATATGGAATATTAGTCAAAAAAATGATAGTTAAGAAATAAATGAATAGTTAGTAGAAGCAAAGTTGCCATTTTGGGATTGGAATTCAGGTGAATCAAATAAAATTTGAACAGTTCTGTATATTCACCTTATGAATAGTATAAAAATTGAAGAGGAGGAAATGAGTTCTCTGTATATCAAGAGTTGGCAAGCCTTCTGTGTATAAATTAAACGTATGTGTGTTATAAAGATGATGATGATGATAATGTTACTTCTTTCGAATAAGTTTTCGTAGTCCACAAACTCTCTGCAGAAAGGTTTTTTTTTTCATAATATTGAATATTGTAGTCTCGGTATATCATGAATACTGAATGGTAATGGTTCGGACTTTCATTGTCTATATTATCAACTCTGTTGAAACCTGTTGCTGAGAACGAAAGGATGAAAATAGAAATCAAATAAGGTACTCAAGTTCAAACAAAAGGTTGAAAATGATTTCGTTGGTCAAATATAAAATAAAATATAACAAATCAACAGAAAGTGCTTGTGTTAATGAGAACTGTCAAAAATTAACTTTCAATAATCTGAGGAATTGGTGGACCTATTAAGGATATTTACTTGAATGTGGTTGACAATGTTCCTTGCTGAATGGGGTAGAGGTTCTCATTTCCATTGTCTATATTATGAACTCTATTGAAACCTGTTGCTAAGAACGAAAGTATACAAACACACATCAAATAAGTTATGCGAATCCAAAGAAAAATTTGAAATGGATACGTATGGTCAAAATAAAATTGAAGGTTTGATTGATCAATGAAAATGATGTTGTGACAAAAATTGATATATCGAATATGAAATATTAGTCAAAAAAATGTAAATAAAAAATAAATGAAATAGTATAAATAAACGTTGAAACCAAGTTTCAAGTTGAGTGTACTCACGACGTTTCGATTACTGGTATCCGCAATCGTCTTCGGGTGATGACTGACAACATTTCGAGGTATAGTACGTTATAAAGACCCGATTTCCCTATGGTGGCGGTACTAACAATGAGGCGAACGGCTGCTACTAGTATGCGCTGATCGGTTTTCAGCGGGATGTGGTTGTATAGCGCGAGATTCTCATTCATTGAGCCGAAGTTGGTCTACTTGACGTGATATTGTATGAGTATGTTTTCGATCAGGGAATACATTCCGCAGCGAGCTGACAAAAATTCGACCACCGAATAGAAACAGCGACACCAACAGCTGCGTTCACCGGATACCATGCGAGTGCGGCAAATACTACATCGGAGAAACCATAAGACCATTGGAAGTGAGAATCGGCGAACACAAGAAGAACACACAGCGAGGAGAAATCAGGAATAGCGAAGCATGTTTGGACAATCCATCACAGCATTAAATGGTCTGAAGCCGAGGTCATACACAAGGAGGAGCACTCTGGTTCAAGATGAGAGTCAAGGAAGTCGCCTACATTCCCAACAAAGAAGCATTCAGTCACCCCAGCGTGGAGATCCGGAATGTGTGGAGGCCACTTATCTCGCGCCAATACAATCATTTCTCTCTAAAAACCGATTAGCGCACTTCTAGTGGCACTCCTGCGCCTCATTGTTAGTACCGCCCCTTTCCCCACCATAGGGAAATCGGGTCTTCATAACCGACCATACATCGAAATGTTATCAGCCATCACCTGCAGATGATTGCTGATACAAGCAATCGAAAAGTCAACTTGAACCTTGGTTTCAAATTGTATTCATACTATTCCATTCATTTCTTTATTTACATTTTTTGACTGATATTTCACATTCAATATCCCAATTTTTTTGTCACAACATTATTTTTTCTGCTCAATTAAACCTTCTATTTTATTTTCGACCATACAAATCTATTTCAACATTTTGTTCGGATTCGATTACCTTATTTGTATTTGTATACTTTCGTTCTTGGCAACATGTGTCAATAGAGTTAATAATATAGACAATGGAAATTCGAACCATCACCATTCGGTAAGGAACATGGTTAACCACATTCAAGCAAACATCATTAATATTTCCACCAATTCCTCAGATTATTGAAAGTGAGTTTCTGACAGTTCTCATTAACACAATCACTTTCTGTTGATTTATCATATTTTCCGCGAACCTAACAAGTTTCATTTCACGATATAAGTCAATAAAATGGGGGAAATTGGGGTTAGTTGGGACACTTAGATATTTTTAATCAGTTCACAAAATGGTTAAGGCTTTCGCGGCCGAGGTTATTGGTATAACTACTTTTCTTCGGGCTTGAAGGCCGTCATTCTTTGGAATTTTTTCTTAAGGTTTCGCTAGCGCGAGTGGCCAGCTTCTTCAGAGGCTTACTCATTTCCGATGACTAAACGTTTCGATTCCGTAAGGCATATTTATATTGATGCAGATAGTCTTGAGTGTTAATTACTTCTGCTGGGTTCGGGGAATAATCACCATCCCAGCTAAAAGAGTGGAGTCGTATCTTCCCTAACTGAACGTGCTCGAAGAATATGTGAACTAGAGCATCTAGAGCAGGAACTGAAACATCTTCAAGTGACCTTGAGGTCAAATGGATACAGTGTATCTGAGATCAACAGAGCCATGAAACTGAAGAGTTCCACGGTTCAAAACAGGTAGGACTCTCAGGTAGTTGCAAATGCATATCTGCCATATATCCCGAGGGTCACTGACAGAATTGGGAAACTCTTGGGGAAATATAAAATACAAACGGTTTTCAAGCCGACCAAGTAGATCCAACAAAGCCTCAGGTCGGCTAAAGACAAAAGAGACCCACTGTCAGCAGCAGGGGTTTCTCGCATACCGTGCACCTGTAGGAAGGTATGCATCGGTACCACGAAAAGATCCATGGGAACAAGGCTCAAAGAGCATGAAAGTAACTGCAGGCTAGGGCGAACTGACGAATCGGCGGCGGCGGAACACGCACTGAGTGAGGGAGACCACAGGATTCTGTTCGAAAATGCTAAACTGATTGCCCCCAACCGGGGTTACCACAGCCGACTGGTACAGAAGGTGATAGAGATCCAGAAACATACGGACAATTTCAACAGAAAAGAAGAAACGTTGAGTCTAAACAGAATTTGGAATCCCATTCTGAGGAAATCAAGAATAACAAACGGAATCACGGCAGGTAGTGCTGCAACTAATAATGATGATTATTCCCCGAACCCGACAGAAGTAATTAACAATCCAGACTACCTGCATCCATATAAATACGCCTTACGAAATAGAAACGTTAGGAAGAAATTCCAAAGAACGCAAGCCTTCAAGCCCCATGAAAAGTTGCTGAGCACAACATCTACTGAAAAGACCTTTTCGATGAGTATGATGAATATCGCTGAATAATTCAACATAATAACATACGTAATATTTTTATCAGTGAATGTTTCGTGTGTCTAGTAACGTTGGACTCTACAAGTAAAATAGATCTAATTCCTGACCTCCTCACTCAAATTCTTTCGAAATTAGAGATTGATTTCGCCTAGACACCTGTTCCTGTAAAATTTTGAAACAAAAAAAATACTGAAAGCCCTGATTCAAGCAACCCCTTCGACCAATTAGCCTCGGTCTCCCCTATCTAGTGACGCAACGTCCTGAGCGAATAATTTCTGTGTCAGTTTGACCACGAGTGCACTCGCGCCTCTTCATGAACCCATCACTCATCGATAATTTCATCATACAGCCTTCACTTCTCTTGCTCTTAAATTCATAGACAGCTATTACCAACCGTTCAACGATAACAATAAATCAGTCAGTGCCTACGTTAGTTTTTTGAAGAATGCCCCCTAATTAGTTTTCCAATGACCTGAATTAGTCAAGTTGTCAAGACTATCGCGAAAAGCTGATTATTGGGTTGAATGAAATATTGAAAGTGTTTGAGTTACAGAGGACTTTTGAATGTTTTTTTATATTTATGGCGGATGAAGTGAATGGTGTATGAAATAATGATTTCCTGTCTTATATTTCATAACATTCGAATTCGATCCCCCACCCCTTCTCCTGATATGTTTCGAAATTTCCATGGTTGCTACTTTTATCAGACATCTGCTTTTAAGAAGCAGTCGAAAGATTTATCGAAATATCAACCTCATTTTGGAACTGCAATGGAAACTTTATTCACTGATAACATGCCATAATTCTCAAAACGAAACAATATCACATTGTCAAGTTGAAGGATATTTTTTCATCTGCTTCATGACTTGTAGGAATATAATATCTGAGGATTGAATATAAATCAAATTAATATCACTTGATAGTAATTTCAGTTGTCTCTACTAAAGAAAGATGCCAACTGTTTCAAATCATGAAATGTATTTACTGTTTTCGCCAGAAGTTCATTTTGATCCAGCCTCAGGTGTCAATTTTATTCCGAACAAAATGTTCGATCTCTATCGATCTCCTTAAAGTAGCAAGACTGGTGATATTTCATGTGAATAAACAAACAAATACATGAAGAAGATAAACCGGAAATATTAAAATTTTGGTCTCGAATATTTGATTTTACCCAAGTTGGAAACGAATTTTTTCTCATATAGGAGTTATTTTTTGATTAAAAAAAACACTGGAATCTCCAATAATATCTAATATAATCATGTTCTAGTTTCCAGCAATCAAAAATATTTCAACTTCCCATGAATTATGTTTTTATTTCTTTCAACTTGATATTCTCCTTGAATTTTTTCTGTTCATTTTTATAATATATACGGAAAGAATTTTTTTTCTATTTGTGATGTAACAGAAAATTAGTAGGAATTTAGGGAAATTATTACACTGGAACAAATATTGATAACCCTCGAAATAAATTCATAGATCAATATTAAACTTTTAAATGTTTCAAATTAGCACAATCGGTGAAATGAATGTATCGATCATTCCTGTTGTTGAGGTATGAAGAGGATCAATAATTTGAACTCATGCTCGATTCAATTTATTACAGCCATTTTGATGCTACTAGGAAATTTGAACAAATCGAACTGCTAACCTTTTCACGACAAATCTGTCCACTCCTTCCTTTTTTTGAATGAGAATAATATGGGTTTATTGAACAGCGAAATATTTCTGGAACAATTGTCATTTATTTCAAATATTGCTGAGTTTTATTCGAATACATTCCGAATATTCATGAGATAATAATAGTAAACGTCGAAGGATAAACCAATACCATTAGGGATAGGGGAAAAATAAGAAAGGATATTGAATATCAAGAATAGAAGCCTACAGCAAATAAAGGAACTACCCAATTCTCAAACTACAAATTGAAGAAACTCAATCAACACTACCAAAGAATATTCACGTACACACGAACAAGATGCATCAGTTGCCGCAAATCCTGTGGTCTTCGTATAAACCACCACTATTGAATAAAATCAGACTCACCTGAGCATATTCGGCACATATGTCTATCCTAGAAACAAAATTGCACACATCGTCCACGGACCAATTCGAAATATCCTCGTGCAGCCTGGGACTCTCACTTTCTGCACGCTTTGGAATCGTGAATCCCCCGCTGACAGGACTACTTCTGGAGGGCGTTTTCACTCTGGGCCTTTTAGGTGGTGGTGCCGCTGCTGAGAGGTCCAGAGGTGATGATAAATCTGGTCGCTTCGTACTCTTGAGCAAATTCTAATGAGAAAAAATACAGTCAATACTACAAGTAAGAGTGTTCATAGAATATATTTCTATAATGTGTTTCACTGTATACTGGAATGCCCCAAAAAAATTAATACATTCGCATTTTAGATGAAGTCTACCATCACCAAAAATTGAAATAACCCTTTGATATGTTTCATAGCTTTCAATTATTTTCACAATTGATGAAGTATAGTTAAATTCTTCTCTTATTTACAGTGTGGTAGTTACCCTAACTGAAGCTGAACATTTGACGATGGGTGCTTCCAAAATTCAACCATTATGAGAATCAAGATATTTATCTATTCTCTGTCAGCAGTTAATTCTCGCAGTAGAGCAAGGATGTTAGGTATGATTTTGATTAGTTTTTATAAGGAAGGATGATATTTTCTCCCGATATAATCCAGAATACTACTAGGATAGATATTCTTACCTGCAATTCAGCTTCTTTGGCCGTTCTCACGAGAGCCAAGAGGGTTTGCGTCGAAGACATATCTATGAGAGGTGGAAACATCGCTGATGAACCTGGTACACCAGGGACATTGGCAAAGGGATTCAACACAGGAAAATCTGGCTTCTTATTATTGACATCGGCATCTTTACTTTGAGATGTAGTGGGAAGTAAGTTGGGAAAAGGCGCCGGTTTGAACCTTGGATCCAAGGGTGGGGGAAAACCATTTCTAGCAGCGTTGAAATAACTGAAAGGAAGAACATCCTGATAGTTAATTGCAGGTTATCGAATGGAAGTCAATAATATATAGTTCAGTAATATTTTGGCTTTTCTGCATAAGTATATGCAATTATTTGAAAATAATGCTGAATGCACTTGAAATTTAAATCATGGATGAAAAATGATAACCAATTTTCATAGTAATCATAAAAATCTCATTCTCAGCCATGACTCAGTATGGAAGTAGCATCGTTTCACAACAAATAATATTTTCTTATATTTTGATACAAATATGTGTTGGCTTTGAACCACTGGTCTATATCAATATTTTATGGCTGTCTGTTTTGGCAAGTAGCGGTTATTTCTGAGAACTTAGTTTGTGTATTCACGAAACCATTTTACATACGACCATTGTTTTGGTAAAGGATACAGCGCTATTGAAAAGGCCAATCTTGGGGGCGACCTCATTCTCATCACGTTTTTTTATGATACGAAGATACAAAACAAAAGCTTTCCGGTAGAGCGCTGCATGTCGTTCATGTGAAAAAACAGCACAATAACGGACAATGACATGAAATCTAGGGGTAAATTGCACCACCAGGGGTAGTACTGGTGTTATTTATTCCAAGTGGTCTCACCTCGGAATGAAACGAAGGGGAAATAATACTCACTCATTTGGATTCGTGTTATTGTATTTGGCGGCTAGGCTCCTCATAAAATCGCTATAATTTCGTCCAGATAACGGAAGTATTGGTGCTTCTGAAGCAGGCGGGGTATCGGGATGTGATGCCGAACTCGGAGTAGCAGACCTGGACCTGCTGGAAGTATCTGGGGTTCCTGGACTCAGCCTTTCATTTTTTAGGTGATTGTTGTTGTTGTGCAGAGCATAGTCGGCGGCTGAGATCGCTGTGGTGATGGGTACATTATTATTGAACGATCTATCCACTCTTTTTCTTCTGATCGGCTTGGTTGCTTGATGGATGGGATTGTTCTCGTGAACTTCCGTTGTGGATGTAGTGTCGCCTAGAAAAGAAGTCATGGTATGAGAAACAAAGAACGCTTTTCCTGTAAAAAAAATCGCTCAAAATTAAATTTCACCATAGTCCTCTACGTTGTTGAATGAAATAAGACCGGCTTTCGGGTTTGTTGGATATAGTCTGTAGGTTTATGGAAATGGTTTCGACAGACCGTATGTTTCTTCAATCACTCAACCATGTGAAAGTGCTTTTATACAAAATAACTTCCAAAGAAATAAGAGGCAGCAATTATCTGATGATTGCAGAGAAAAATAGAATTTCGTATGTGACTGTTGACCAGTTGAGCCTCCGAATGCGAAATAAAATATCAGTGACTTGGATAATATTTTATTTTATCCTCTAATCAGAAAAGTTGAAAAAAGTTTGGTATTAGTGCTTTGGAAATGGAAATTTTACACTTGTAACTTGAAAAGAAGTCTATCCTGTGAATTGTACGTTTGAAAAAAATCAAACTCACATGAAGAATTGTGCAAATTTGTGTGAGTTATTTTCAGAAGAGATCAATTGTATCACTTCGGTCGACATTTTCCTGGTGCATTGTTATAATTTGTTTGTTGAAACAAAAAAGTTTTCTGAATGAAGGTATAAAGTTTCCCGTCCATTTTGACGAAACCATGTGCCGTGATCTGGGTGAATGTAGAGAGTTAAGAAAAAAGGCTTCTGCATTCAACCTTCTAGCTTTTATTGTCGATATACAAAATTGGGACGTCATCTTTCAATAAGTGACGATATTGTTATATATCATATCACCAGTATTGACACACAATGATAATATAACATAGTATAATGAAGATGATATAACATAAATAATATTAATCAAGACAAAATTCACAGATAATTGAATACACAATGAATAAGATAGACGAAACATCTTAAAAGTGCTATTAAATGAAATTCAGAACTCAGAAATAAAACATTAAAAAATTCTACAAACTACAATTGGGTCTTCTACACAAAATGTCTTTCGCCAGTTTTCTGATCAGGAGAACTCTCCTTGAAATGGCTTGATAGCTAGTTGAATCTCAAGTCATCATAACAGACAAAATCTCCAAAAAGGGAAGATGTTGATATTGAAAATTTCACATTATTTTCTACACGAGTGGAGCATGTTTTTCATTGGACAGACCATTCATGAAATAACCGAAACCACAATATTTTTTTTTTATAATCAACAGTAGCTGTCATCATAAGTCATGTGGATGATCTTTGGAAATATATAAAACGGCTTCTTTTTATGAATATTCCTTGGTAAAAAATATTGTAGTCAGTGAAACCATAATAACTTGGAATTATTTCTTTCATTTTCTCGATATAGTCAGATGATTGTATTTTATTTAACGTTTATATTCGTATTCTATGAGAACCAATCCAAAGTCGTAAGTCATGAAAAGAACTGAATGGAGAAATTCAACGCATATTATCGGATGAGATATATAGAATGAGTGAATATGGTGAAATTTAAGAATTATTTTCAAATAGTTGATTTTAATTGACAGATACATACACACTGAGACTTCGAAACATTTTCAAAAAGCAGGTGATTTCACTCGAAATAACATAATTAGTGTTATAACCAACAGGGCTAGTTACTTCTGTTACAAGTAATTGTCTTGAAATAAAAAGTAGCTGTGTTCTCGTGTGAAATTAATGTGTATCCGTTGAAGCCTTCTGCCCCTTAACCTAGAGTTTTTTTTCAAGGTAGCGTCAATAAGTGGTTTTTTCAACTCCTGTAGGAATGTTGGTGGTGAATATACTGATACAACGTACGATTGAGTTAAGCGACGGTTGTAGGGGAGAAATAAAAGCAATTTTTTTGTCAGGAAGTGAATTTCTTTCACACACTTACAGGTAGATCTACCCACATCTTGGTTTCGTGATTATATACTATAGATTATAGTAAAATGATATACGGAAAAGTATCATTAGTTGAACATCAGTTGGAATTTAGGAACATGAACAGTGTAGAAACTTTAGAGCCCTCTACGTCCCTTGCATTAGCCCTGTTTAGATCATCTTCTTCATATTACAAACCGATATGAAAAAACATTCATGTTTTTCACTAATGAAGAAGGAAGAAAATAAGAATACGAGTTTTGTCGTCGTCTGTGATTTCATAAAATCTGCACAGAATATAACTTATCAGCATACAAATCATAAAATATAATCTTGGGAGCACATCTAACAATCCTTCAATGTTTCAAACATATTCTGGTTCTAATCTTCAAACATCATGAATAGCTCCGAAGAAAATTTCCAGAATATAATCAGATGCCTATGGAATTTGAAAATACATATTTCGCTCATATCACCACAAAATGATAGCAAGGTATTCACTTTGTATTTGAAATTCAGCTTGTTGAACGTTTTATCCGTTTATGAGTGTTTAGAAGTTTCAAGAAGCTAGATCAAATGGATTACATATTCGTCAGTTACTTGGATATAGACAAAAATGTTAAGTGCTTAAATCGCCATTTGAAGGTCAAAAAGCACTACTATTCACTTTTCATGGTTGACACAATCTCAAATATTCATGCTGCCTCTAAGTAAGTTAGTAAGCCTAGATCTTTTGCCACAACTCTCACAAGTACTCCTGAGAGTTGCTCGTGATAGTAGGTAAACTGAAAGTAGTGAAAAAATATAGAGATATGGTTTTTCACATTCACTCAATATTTATATGGCTCCAACCAATAAAACCGCATCACAAAAATGCCTCATTTATGTTGTTTTGGATTCGTCAACTATCCACTTCCCATTTCGAATTGTATTTACGAAAATCTCGTCAATATCTTCGGACCATCGAAAATAACATATTTATTTACATAGTAGTACTCGTCATTTTATATGCTTTCTTCGTTTATTCTTCTGATGTAACGATTCACTGAAAAATGAATTCCAGCAATTTGAAAAAAAATCTCTGAAAGTTGATCTCACAGGCACTTTTTTATAGGGAGGAATCGATCGGTATTTCTGAGAAGCCGCCTACTTCGCTCCGTTACTAAACTACGAAAAAAAAATTCGTCAGGTCTCGATGATCTGGAAAGCATGGATTTGATCGCAATATACTGTTGTCATGGGTTTAATTGAAACCATATTCTTTTTGTACTTGACTTCAAATGACTGTTGCTCTTGTCATATTGTACCAATTCTCCCAGCTTCGACAAATTATCATTCTAAGCCAGGAGATTGAACAAATTTTAAATTTCGATAAACTGAGAAACTTTGAACATTCTACCTGCAACTCTAAAGTTTCAATAGAGTTATTTCTCCTGACATTCTTGAGGTATGCCGTTACCAAAGTTGATCTATCCATTCAGTGAAAACAAATTATATCTAAACTTTTTTCATTGAATCATTTTTTCAACAAGGGTATTCTGAAAAAAATTTGCAATTGGTTCCTCTTTTCAGAGACAAATCCGTGGTTGTTGCTCTTTTGAAATATCGTTTACCTATATTTTGTTGATGCATTAGATTTGTAATTGTTTTAATAACATTGCTATTTTCGTTATCGTGAGACTAAACTCTCAAGTTTCGTAAACATTACAGGACATTTATGCGGATCTATGATTTGAAAAAGATAAACAATCAAGTATGAATAACATTATGAAGCATTACACCTTTGCTACATCCAGCTAATAGAGTCGTGTGCATGCTCATTTCAGTAAAATGACGAGTATTTCATGGACGTAATTGTACTGTTAATATTAGGCATAAATCTCCGGTAACTGTACATTGAAAACAATAAAACGTGTGCTTAGCTTGCATTTAAGAAACATCGAATATGTGTGAATATTAATACCGCTCGATTTGAAGAGTCCTTAGAAGGTGCGAAGAGTTATGGACGGTAATTTGTTGGTGAGTGTTTCAACGGAGATTCGACAGAGGAGATTTTTCATTCGTGTAGTCGTTTAACACCTGCTCCGGAATCTCATCGCCAAGAATCGTGCAAATGCATCCGAATTATGGCGCAATCAATCATCTTTCACTATTATTCGATATTAAATGAAGAAAGGTTAATGATTCTTTCCTTTGGCCGTATACAAATATTTTCCTCCACCATTGCACGTTCTGGTTTCTTTCCGTTCTGTGATTTTGTTAAAAAATATCAATATACAAAACAATATTTGAAAATATAACTACATACCACCTCATACATACATAATATCATTCTCCTGAATATTTAAGTTGCTAGAATAGAAAGGTGGGAAATAATATCTGGAATGAAAAAGATGTGACGAACTCTTCACCATGCATCGCAGCTTGTCAACCCATGAGAAATACTCCGTACTGGTGATACAATGAATCAAAATGAATAACACAATAATGTTGAAATCAGCTTTCTTGGAAAGGAATTAAAAAAAGGAGTTCTGAAATGTTTGCTATAGTGTAACCGCTGAAAAAATAGAATGATCACGTGAACGGCACGCACTCTTTGAATGTTCCTTTCCCCAATGTTACAAGTCCGATTTACACCACTCAACAAAAACGTCGCCTCAGCAGTGAATTCAACAGTATTTTCCTGTTCTCCCATAAACTCTTGGGATGCTTTTTTTATAAGTGTTCATTATTACACCTTTTTCCTCTACAGTTGAATGTTTTTTTTATCTTTTTCTTGGCGGTGAAAGAGTGTTTCCATCCATATTATTTAATTAACGTTACACACGTAAATACAAAGCACAAATGAGTACAGTACAGTGTAAACAGTTCTTCATTTATTTCAGTTTAGAAGGCGTGGCTACGCCGCGCAGGCTAATATAGATGCAGGCATTCACTGTTCACGCGTCCTTGAATTCTATCTTTTGAACAGCCCGACTATAGATCCATTTCAATGGCATTTGAAACAAAAATAATATGAAGAATTCTGTTATCTAAGAAGTAGCACACTCGTTTTCTTACTTCAGACGAATATCTCAGCATGTCTGAATTCTATTGTATATTCATACGTCTGGAAATGAGAAAACGGACATATGAAAAATGAGCACGAGAAGTTGTACCTATTCTTCTTACTTCTATTTAAAACGATCTGATAGAATCTGCTATTAAAACTGTCTGTTTCCAACGAATAATAATCTGTATAAAGGTAACCGATATGGAGACTAACCCGCTAAGGTTATTAAAAAACGACGACCTTTTGGCTCAATGTCAACAAAATATTTCAAACTCCGTTCTTCCACGGTCAGAACAAATGAGAACAAACAATAAATGGTATCGAAATTTTTTATTCATTCTGCTCACTGTCTATCTCTTCATAAATTCCACAATTTCAATTACTAATCACATCAGTCTCCTAAATATTAACCAAGTAAGCGCTCGACCAGTTTTTTCACAATTTTGTGATGGGGAAACAAGAGATAATTATTATTATTCATCTTCAAAATATATACAAAACAATTCCTGAATTGATAATCAACATTTCCTTTCAGAAA
The DNA here is from genome assembly GCA_032362365.1 of Zygogramma bicolorata. Taxonomy (NCBI): domain Eukaryota; kingdom Metazoa; phylum Arthropoda; class Insecta; order Coleoptera; family Chrysomelidae; genus Zygogramma; species Zygogramma bicolorata. Next base: position 216,850 of record JAVJAQ010002064.1, read on the forward strand.
ATTATTCGTGGTGTTACAAAGCTCCGCTCAATCCTGGTTCACAACTTTCTTCTCTGAACTCAATTTATCATTCCTGTATCATATTGTAGTACGAATCTGTGCCTGAAATCGAATGCCAGCAAACCCTTTTCGGGGCGCCATCTGTTGAAGGAAAACCGTACTATACACTAAGGGAGGCAGTGTAATATATTATTCCTGCAAGGGGAACTGAAAATTTCTTCTATATTTCGAAGGCGCGTTCAAAAACAACAGAAGCATCAATAACTTCCTCCTCTTCATAACAACTTGGAGTCAGAGTGAAAGGTGAGTTTTTCTCCATCTTCGTTTGAACGCCAACTCCTGGGTCTTCTACCTTTCTCCGGCATGGACCTTTTCTCCACATTTCACGGGTAGACAGACAGTCAACGTAAAGCATTTATTCAACAAAATCTGAAAACAACGATCTATGAGTTCATTCGAAAGTAACACCTCTATCCTCACTCTCAAATTTGCTTTCTTCACAGGCGAAGTCGCAAAAAAAACCCCTCCTCCCGAATAATATCAAAGAATCTCATGGCACTGTATAGGTAACGAAAACAGCTCATGAAAGAAATAGGTTATCAATATTTTGATAACGAATAGAATTCCAAGGAGTTTGTTAAAAAAATTCATCAAATGATTTCTTTTGATTAATAAAGCTATTTTTGTGGGAAGAATGATAAAATCTCCTATGTCTCCTATTCCTCCTGTAACTTCAGTCATACATATCAAACGTATCTAAGCTCATTCACCTGCCTAAAATAAATTTAAAAAATTTCGTCTATGTTCACCTTTTGACCCTTTCAGAACCTTCGGACTCTGAACTGTCTAGCCAGAACCATAATTATGAAGTATAACACAACACGAACAGAGGCAAATGTTTAATTTTCAAGTAAGTGGTATCGGAAAGAAAACATGGACATTAATTTTGAAATATCGTCAACTGTGAACCCAATTCGGCAGTTAATTTATTATACGCTTCTTTACACTCTCAGGGCATATGTATATCATTTGCAAACCAGTACCAATTAATTTTTTTGAATTAGTTCTTGAATACCTCTTACGGCATCACTTTCTCGAATTGAGTAACCTTTGAACTCATAATCTTGACATCAACAGTTAAAGCTGTTGAAGAGAAATGAGATCTAGTTCGAAAAATGAGAGATTCCTAAATTACGGCACACCTTGATTTATGTTGTTGCTCGAGATGTTTTCACCAACGTAAGATTCTTCGGACCGAACCTAATTTTTTGTAGAATAATAACAACTTTCCATGTTACGAAACAAGCTGAAGATGATATTCTTTAACAAGAAGCGTTGCTCTAGATAAGAATTATAGAGCCAGTTAGTTGCTATGAAAAGAAATATTCGAAATAACTTCATTCGCAAGACGCACAGTTCAACATCTCATACACATACTTTTTATATGAATATCATTATGAAAACTCCATCGACGATCATTCTTTTGAAGATGGCGTGAATCATTGAACATAATGCAAATGGTTACAGAACATTTAATTTCAATATCTGATAATAAATCAGTAGGATTACTATATTTTCTGATGTATTCAATTCTTCCGAAATCAATAAACAGTGTGATGATTCACGAAGGGGTAACCACAGTTGAAGGAGAAAAAAACTATCAAGTGGGAATAATGTTTTTTTGGATTATTAAACATCAGGAATAATTCCTCTGAAAATTAAATTCATAAAAGATCAGTTCCAAACTAATCTCGGAAATTGAATGCACCGACTCCACTACACAAATTCATATTCTTAATATAACACCATTAATGAATGAAATCATCAGGTTCTAAACGAAATATATATATAAATATATATATATATATATATATATACTCTGGCTTCTTGTTATATGTCTACAACATCCGTATCCTGTGGCTCAGCAGCTACTTCTGCAGAATCATCGAAGAGAAGGAAATATTCAAGATTAGGAGATAACTTCATTTTTCATCAAGTTGGAATCGAAACATTCGGCTCCTTTGGTCCTCAAACGAAGACATTTATAAATGAAATAGGCCATCGAATCACCACGGAAACCAACGATCCAAGAGCTACCAGTTTCTTGATTCAAAGAATCAGTATTTCAATACAAAGGGGAAATGCAGCTTCTTGTTTCGGGACCATTCCTAATTCCAAAAGTCTCGATGAATTTTTCATGATTCCTCTTGTTCCCAAATCACAAGATTCAGACAATAAAATTACATCTTCCGTTTCTTTCCCATCTCAAGAATTTGCTCAAAAATTTGCAGAAGCCTTCCACAACAACCAATCATACCAGGAAAATTCATCTCTGTCGCTTTCCTCTACATGTAAAATAACAACTGGAACATATGATTCCTCTTGGACAGTGTCCAAGAGGAGTATGATATATATATATATATATATATATATATATATATATATATATATATATATATATATGATATATACTCAGACCTATAGTGGTACCCAATTGAAGTGGTGACTATATTCCAAGCCATGTCACAAAGTAATACTTCTGAAAATATTGAGACGTGGCCATTCTAACAGGTAGACTCGAAAGTAATGAGCTAATTATAACACACATGATTATTCCAAAACGAAAAGGAACCTCAGATTATTGCGTGGCAATTAATGAAGAGGAGATTTTTTATCAAGATCAACATAATTTGATAACAATAGGATGGATTCACACTCACCCCACTCAAACTGCATTCCTTTCAAGTGTTGATCTTCATACCCATTATCCTTACCAGTTACTGATACCGGAAGCAATTGCGATAGTATGCTCGCCAAAATATAATGAAACTGGATTTTTCATATTAACTCTTCATGCTTTAAGAACCATTGCGAATTGCCGGAAGAGTGGATTTCATCCACATTCAACTGGACAACCATTATTCAGAGTGGCCGATCACATCCGAATTGAAAAAAATGCACCTCTGGAAGTATTGGATCTACGCAAGGCTTAACACAACCACTTTTACAATATTATTATATATTTTTTTTTATTTTTCTTATTTATAGATATATAGATAAGATTTTATTTTTAAATAATTCATTGATTTTTTTCATTTATTCTTATACAATTTTCTATTTTATTTTATATTCATTCTGATTGTACAAGTGTTTGAAATTCTGAAATATATTTTTTTCTGTATCACATAAAAACAAATTTATATATATATATATATGTATATATATGTATATATAAATGGTAGTCTCGACTGAAAAGATGAAAACACAAAACAACCAAGGAAACATTTCAACTGATAATTTGTCGAATATTACTTCAAATGTTCCCTTGGAAGTTGTTTTGCTTTTTTCATATAAAAATTCGTGTAAGTAAGTATACTTAATTTTTGATGTAAGAATTGTAGTTTAACATCATGTTTTCTTCAGAGATATATATATATATATATATATATATATATATATATATATAAAAAAAACATACGCATATATATATATATATATATATATATATATATATATATATATATATATATATGCGTTGTTGTTGAGTAATCTAGTTAAGTACACTTATATTCAGTCACCTCGATTTGAATAATCTTTTTGTACAGTTATGGGGCCCGATCAATATTGAAATGAAACTTCAATTCGAAGCCCTAATTGTGACAGCAGCTTTTTCGAGGACATTGGAATACATTAAGAATGAACCGTGACAATTCAAGTAACCAATAGTATATCATGAACTGGAGTTTTCGAAAATAAATCCTCACCAAAGTGCACTCCAACTGCGTTGATGACATTGACATTCAACCAATTTATATTTCAATATTTGGAAGTCGCTCCTAAAAACTTGTACCTGCCTCAAATGTTCAATACAAATCAATAGAATTCAAGGTGACGTCAAACAGTCTTGAGGTCCGTGCTATTAGAGGTATCGCATTCAAACACAGAAATCACAGACGTTGGTGACGCAACATCTTGTAACAATGGACACCTGTAGCAAGCCATGATGAATGGTGATTGGCTACCGTAGCTTTTATCATTTTATACACACACTACCTTTTGTTTTCCGTATACGAGTTGTTTTAAATTCATTGTCGCTCTTGGCTATCTTGACGGCTCTTGAATGGAAAAGAAGTTTTTTCTCGAGGGTTTTGAGTTCTGTTCGAGAATTATTAATGAGTTCACGGTTGAGCAGACCCAAAAGATAAAAATATCTCGAAATGAAATCGTGTAGAAATACGTAGTAGGCGTATCAGAAGTACCTTACCGTCTTGAGACCGGATATCGGTTGCTTGAATCCAGTAATTAAATTCTTTCCTGGTAATCATTTCGATTACAATCACTTCTCATTTGGAGGTCGAGAGGAACGGAAAACAAAATGAATCTGACTCGCCAGATACACATGTGAATTAATCTCATGAGAGTTGTTGAAAAAGGAATGCATTTGAATTTTCCATATGTTGTAAGAGACTAAAAGCAACGGAAGCAAATATTGAATGTATTCTATTGAACACATACGTTATTTCCATCATCTATCTATCTAAAAAAATGCTTCGGTTTGTTGAAATGTTATTTTGGGAGTAAAAAGAAATCAACTAGAATGCTGAAAAAAAAACCACAAGTCTTTTGTCACTGTATACAGCTCAGTTTCCAAAAAATCGATATGAATATTCGATTCATGAAAAAAATGATGTAAGTATTGGGGAGGGACCAGACAGAGTGAGTTAAGATTCATTTCCCTCAAGAGCGGCCAAATAGAAAGAAAATGTGGTATATATTTAAAAGAGACTCATGCGAGCCAAGTAAATGAGCAGAAGTCAATGGAAGAAACGACTCTTTTTCAAATGACTGAATGATGATATTATATTTGTTGATATTTTTCTCCTATGAAACTCATATCATCATTAGCATAAATACGTTCTACATTCAAACCCGCCGACACTGAGAAGGAATACTTTTCGTACCTAGGTAATAAAATTGACTATTCCCATGATTCGGTATGATGAATTAGCATTTTAACATTTTCAGAAGTCTTATGTCCTTTTTGAGGAAATAGAGAAGTAAAAGACGAAAAGTGACAATAGCATTATTTACGAAAACATGATTTCTCCTATTCATCCAGTGAGTAGGTATGGCAATATATATATATATATATATATATATATATATATATATATATATATATATGAAATATATAAAAGTCTAGTTTTTAGTATATGGGTGAACTAGTATCCCTCTGCTTGTTGATTCTCAGATTCAAAACATAATATTTCAATTCAGATCGAATTGAAACAAATAGATTCTTTGATCGAAAAAAAGACGTACTCACATGAGTTTCCTTGAGTTTCGGCATAACATCTAGAGTCGTGATCACTTTTGTACGTTCAGGAGCTATAATTATTATAGACGTCAAGAATGGTAATGTTGAAAATATGACCGTTAATGCCTTGACTAGTTCACCGCGAAATGTTTCCATTATGATAATTGTGCATAGTAATATAAAATATTACAGCACACCAAGTGTCATAAATCTTTGAGCACGTAACAAATCGGCCGAGTTCATGAAAGACAAATGTGATGGTTTTTGCGAAGTGTAATGGAAAGAAATTGAATTCATGCATTTGACATTAACATTGAAAATTCCTCATTATGTTTATGAGGGAGTATGGTCACAGTTGGAGAAAGGCAATGCGCCTATGTACTTACTGATTGTCTCCACTCACAAAAAAAATTTCTTCTACAAATCACTCTCATGGAATTCTTCACACAAGAAATACAGTTTGCTAGTGAAATTAGCTGCCTACCTGCATTTCAAAATGAAATCTGTTTACAGAAACGGGAAACGGGAAAAATAACTCATTTTTGTGATAATATTTGAATATTTTTGATGGAAAAATAAATGTTCCTTAATAATATGTGTTGCTCAGGTAGATATAATGAAAAATATCGTGCTTTCCGCACGGCTTTCGAAAATCCGTCAAACCCGTGAATGCTCTAAGATTTACAAATGTAATTATTAGTTGCCCTTCTTTACTGATATCATTCACATAAAAACTGCCAAGAAAGTTAAAAACTTTCAATTTATAATTATTTCAGTAGTTGGTTTTAAATAAACTGCCGGTATCTAAGATAGGCAACCAGAGATCCAGGTAGCAATAACCAATTTACTTTTGATTTTTCTGGTTCCGAATGAATCGATTTGTTTTCCAGTTGTATCTAATAAGTACTCACTTATTGTCACTTTTTAAAATAAACGTTAATGATGGATATTCCCTCATTTCACTATGAACTTGTTAATTCATGTACACTTTTCATAAAAACAATATTCAAACATATACTGTCACAAATAAAATAGTCAGGCGATTCAATATTTACATATTGTTTGATAAAATAGGTGATGGTTGGAAAAATGGGACTTTACTTGTACGAAAGTAACCTTTCACAATTGTGGGAAATGTCTTTTCTGTACAGAACAGAAATAAACACGGTCAATTACGTTGAGGTGAAGCGAAATTTCAGAATAACGAATACTGGAATGCTCGTTATCATTTGGAAGAAAATTCATATAGTTTTTTCAGTCGTAGAATATTCTTTCAGAAGACAGAACCATCTGCGGGCCAGGAACAGTTAATCTTCTTGGGTACAGTTCAACCAATTGTTGTATCCGATGTGCAGACCTAATCTTCAACCACACTTTGTCTAGCACTCAGAACTCACACACTCAGTACAGTCATATTCAGTTTCAGTACTTGTTTCATTATTTCATTCCAGTATTTCAGTACCTGTTCTTGTATTTCAATCCCCGTTTCAGTTCGTGTTTATGTCTTTTCAGTACTCCCTAATATTATTTTAGTACTTGATATTTCAGTATGGTGTACAAATTTTACAAGAACTCTCAACCCCACGCCATACTGCTCCTGCGGAATGGTATAGGACGGCCTAATTAGAGATGAACTTCAGCAGAAGTCGATGGCGAGAAAATTCATAACTTAGATTCAAGATAACAATTTAGATTTTATCAACTATTTTGAATATCCAAGCTTCATATCTCTTGTTCACACTATCCATCTGCAATTTTCAGGAAAAACATTTCAAATATATCATTTTTGAAATGCTAGATTCATTTTCGGAACAACTCTCGATTATTAGTATAGACTAATGATCGACCTCATGAAGTGACGCAATCAAAAACTCTGCTGCCAATGTACATACATAATTATATAATGAATGTAATAATATAGTCATTCATTACACGTCCCAGAGCTTCCTTGAAGCGGTTAATGATACCTTTGGTAAGATGTTTTTACAGTAGGATCTTACACCACTAATTCATTTCGACTCTCGGTGAATGGACCTTTGGACCTGTATTCATTCAGTCCACTCTGAGAGAAAACACTGCCAATGGGAAAAATCATTTGAATATCAGCGGAGAAGGTACATCTCACAGGTATGATATTCAAAAAATTAAACCAAAAATGAAACACTGATTATTCAAAAATAATAAGTAGAGTTCGAATAATAACTGCTATTGTGAAGTAAACGACAATTCATTTAAGACTGGTTTATTTCGGATATCGACGAGGTACAAAAAAGAAGGTTCTACATAAAAACGATTTCACCGAGATTCGTACACGAATATAATTATTTCAATTATCACATTTCTCTCACTTGACAAGAACAAATGGTTACATAAAGGAGAGATGATATCTCATACAAATAGAAGAACATGATGTCATACAAACAGGAATTTAAATGCATGTATACACAATTTTTTGTTTATAGATGTACCTATTATTATAATTTGTTATAATTCAATTTTTCTGGTGGTTTTATTATACGACCACTCCTTGTTGTATTAGGTATGAATACCACATCTTCATCTAAGTCCGCAAGATTATTATCATTATTTTCAGATATAATTTGATCATCAAAGTGCTCATCCGAAATTTGAGTTTCAATTCCATTTTGAGCTTCAGAATCAGCTTCATTGATTTCTCTCAATTCATGATTCACCGAATTATTTTGAGGCCTAATGAACTGTCTGTTTCTTGCCAAGATATTTCCATTTTCCGTTTTGATTTTGTATGACCTAGGTCTTTCTGATAGTTCCTCTTTTATTATGCCTTTTTTCCAAGTTTTATCTGACAAGTTATTTTTGTAATAAACATGTTCATTTGAGAAATATTCGTGATTATTTTCCGTTTTTCCTCTGTCGTAATATTTTTTTTTGAATAATTTGTTTTTCTTTCAATTTTTTTGTTCACATTGCGTTATCATTGCTTTTAGGTTTAATGGTTGAGGTTTCTAAAGGTAATGTATCTCTAAGCCGTCTGGACATGAGAAGAACTGCTGGGCATTCTAAATTATTATCTATAGGTGTATTTCTATAGTGCAATAATGCTAAGAACAAATCTTTATTATCAGCTTTGGCTTTTTTTAAAATCTGCTTGAGAGTTTGCACGTTTCTTTCTACCAATCCATTGGATTGCGGATATAAGGGACTTGACATAATGTGTTGAAACTGCCAATTTTTTGAAAATTGCTTGAAATGTAAACTTGAAAATTGGGGTCCGCCGTCACTGATTACAATTTTGGGAATTCCGTGTCGTGCAAATATTGATTTAAGATTTGTGATCACTTGAAGGGATGAACTGCCATCATCAAGTTTGGCCATTTCTATGAATTTAGAGAAATAATCTACAACTAGTAAGTATACATCATTGTCAAAGAAAAACAAATCACAAGCTACTTTATCCCATGGAAGATTTGGTACTGTATGTGGATGCATAGGTTCTTTAGTTTTATTTTTTTCGTACTGTCGACATATTTCACAATTTGATACAAAGTCTTCAATGTGTTTTGACATGCTCGGTCAATAGAAACAATTTCTGGCATTGATTTTACATTTATTTACACCTAAATGACTATAATGGAGTCTAGATAAAATATCTTTCCGAAGCTTTTGTGGTACAATTAATTTGTTCTGCTTATATAATAAACCATCAGCTTCTGTGATTTCATCCCTGAATCTATAATAAATTTTTACTAACGGTTCTACGGTTTTGAAATTTAGTGGCCAACCCAATCTGATATACTTGAATAAAATCTGCATTTCGGGATCTTCCCTAACTAATCTTTTTATTTCCGCAATTTTTTCATCAGTGGCGTTCAAATTGAATCTCAACAAACAGATTTGAGCTTCTATCTCACTATCCAACTCGCTCTCGTTATCATTATTAAGTGAAGTTTTAGGAACTGAGCGTGACAAAGCATCAGCTATGTAAAGTTCCTTTCCAGATTTATGAATTAGTTTTATATCATACATTTGCAATCGAATGAACATTCGTTGCAGTCGTGGGGGACAATCATACAAAGGCTTGTTGAAAATTTGTACCAACGGTCTATGATCTGTTTCTAAAGTAACTGGTCTACCAAAAATGTATTGGTGGAATCTCTAACACGCGAAAACCAGAGCATATAGCTCTTTCTCAATCTGTGCATAGTTTTTTTGGGTATCATTTAAAGCTTTCGAAGCATATAAACAAGGTAGACTATTTTGCATGAGGACAGCACCTACACCATCTTTCGAGGCATCTGCAGAAATCAAAATAGGTTTGTTTGGGTCATAAAATTGTAATAAGGGTTCCTTGACCAATAGGTTTTTCAGAGTTTCAAATGCTTGATCATGTATAACTTGCCAATCCCAAACTACGTTTTTTCGGAGCAATTGCCTTAAAGGAGCTGTAATTTGGGACAGATCCTCAACAAACTTTCCAATATAGGTCACCATACCAAGAAATCTTTGTAAATCATATTTATTATTAGGTTTCGGCATCTCAACTATTGCTTTAATTTTCGAATTGTCTGGACAAAAACCCCTTGAGGAAATTCTATGACCCATATATGTAACTTCAGAAACACATATTTTAGACTTACTCTTATTGAATTTGATATTGTGATTTGATATTGCAATTTTGAAAACATTTTCTAGAATTTCATCATGTTCTTTTTTGTTTTTTGCGTAAATTAGAACATCGTCTATATAAATTTCAACACCCGGTACTCGGAAAATTTCTTTAAACCTCTTATGAAACACCTCTGGTCCGCAATTAACGCCATATGGAAGCCTCAAAAATTTGTATCTTCCTAATGGTGTTGCGAAAGTACACAAATCAGAACTATCTTTATCCAACTGGATTTGCCAAAACCCAGACATAGCATCCAAAGTACTAAAATACTGTGCACCGCTCAGTTTCGCTCCGATTTCTTCAAAAGTGGGTAGTGGAAAATGTTCCCCTTTTTATATTCTTGTTTAAATCTCTCGGATCCAGACATATTCTTAGAGAACCATTAGGCTTTTTGACAATTACTATAGGATTCACCCATTCAGTGGGGTAATCGACTTTGCAAATAATTTTATTTTTTTTCCATTTCGTACAAACATTTCTCAAGTTCTTTCATTAATGGAAAAGGTATTTTTCTAGCAGGATAAACAGATGGAATCGCGTCTTCAGCAAGCTTGATGTGAAAAGGTCTCTCAAGGCATCCTATTCCATCAAAAAGATCAGAATATGTTTCTAATAATATTTTTTTATCACTTAATTTAATATTATCAACTTTTTTTATCAAATTCAAGAAAATACAACTTTCCAGACCCAAAATTGCCGGTGAATCAGTTTCTACAACAATGAACTCCAATACATAATCAATATTTTTATAATTGCAAACCAAGTTGCATTTTCCTATAACTGGTATTATCTGATTTGAGTAATTTGTCAACTTCAGATTGGTTTCAGCTAGGTTGTCATCAGATAATTTCAATTTTAGGAAATCTCTATAACCTATAACATTCATCATAGCTCCGGTATCAAGTTTGAAACCTATAATCACTCTATTATTTACAATCATTGGTATTTTCCATTCACAATCAGTGTCATACGTATTACTGGTTTTCACCATGCCAATGAACACATTTTCCGAAATACTCTGATAATTATTTTCATGGTCTTGAATATTGCTTTGACTGTTACTGACTGAGGAAGACAAACGATTTTCAAAACCATGCGCATTGAAATTGAGTTGATGCTAACCAGAAATTTTTACTATTGAGGGCAATGATTTTGGTGAAGTGCTATTTATTTTACTTAACTTTGACACATTCCTTCCTCCATAGGTGCGTGCCTGCATTACTATTAGCTTTACACATGCTACTGTTCGTTTAAATGTGGAGAATGCAGATGTTTGGGAAATAGAATCGAATATGGAAACTGTCGCTTTCATTGCCTGGGCAGAAAAAGTACTCCAGTACCAGCGACAGTGAAAGTAGAACGTTTCAGTGATGATAATGAGTTAAATTATTTACTACATAATGCTATTATAATATTTCATAATATTTTAGAGTTATGAAATCAATATCATTCTCAATCTTTCATGGCAAACCTATCACTGATCATCTTTCGAAATCAAATTCTAACGGAATTACTGAATTGCGAGAAATCTGAGAATAGAAATCCAATAGCTGATTCCGAGAGAAACTTGATACTACTATGTGCATCATCAATATGCTTCATATTACAATATCGAGAATCTGAGTTCTTTTTAGGGGGTGGCCATCTAGACTGTGGCACTAAAAAGATGACTTTCGTCTTACCACAGGCGTTGCTCATTTGAATCAATCATTTCACCATCAGCAGTATCATTGAAATCAATCAGAGTGTCAACCTTTGCACCCTTACATTGTTATCTTAAAAACCCATCAATCATTTCCTATGCAGGAACTATTAATTGTTTTCCACAGTGCCTACGACTTATAGCACACTCTTCTACGTATATAAGTGAAAATGAAAAAAAAAACGAAATTTGAGGAAGTTTCAAAGAACCTACGGAAAGTCTTGTTGTGAACGATAGTCGACAGTAACTGAATAACTTGAAAAAACTAATTGTCAGCTTAGAAATGATTCAAACTGATTCACTTTCTAGTTCCTTATGTAGATAACACTCACTGGTACGTTCTAATACAAATAGTATATCTCCTTAACAGAAGTACCTGCTAACAAACCGGGCAAACATTTTCGAAATGTTGCAAGGCCATGACAGGTTATTCGTTGACCTGAGATTAGTGCTAATTGTCTGGTTCCGAGAAGGTAGAAAGATAATTCGTAGAAAATTAAAGTATAAGTGGTATACCACCCAAAACGAACAAAGAACGAATCCACGATTAAACCTCTAAAGTATTCAACCCCTGGAGCTTTTCAACTCATCCATCAAGAAACGTAGAGAAAACTGAGAATTTCTGTAATGCCTTCCATCGAGGATGCTGTTCTTACGTCAATGAAGACGAAAAACGAACGTTTTTTCGGACATGATAATCTAGGATAATCAGACAGAAAATAACAATAATTCTAGTCGTCATAATTTATTCATGACCCTGAGAGCACGATGTCGAAAAGTTATCTGCTTTCCTAAGTGATAGAAATGACTTACGAGTTATTTTTTGTCGGCGATCAGCGAATCTCATACGAGCAACACTCAGAAGTATTCGTGACATTGATGAGACAGACTAACTCGCAAACTCCCTACTCCTTTGCTCAGGAACGTGACAGAGTCTGCCCAATTGGAGAATCGAACTCAAGGTAGGTCAATAGTAAAATGAACACTGAATCACTATGCTGACTCCTTGCATTTTATATTCCTATATTTATATATTCCCAATAGCAAATATTATGCATGAATGGTAGGCAACCGTATTATAGAAAGTAGTCAATTCAAACTAGAATAACTGACAATTCAGTTCAGATCTTGCAGATTTCGAATGGTAAAATACAATGAAAATATGCATTCAGCGTTTTGATTGCTCCTTCGAAAATGTTGTCATTTGGACCATCCTATAACGAGAGTTTCGTCAACAAGGTTAGCATCCCCAGAAGAAGAAATTGATCTTTTCTACATCATCAGGTACAATAATGTAATTTATTATTCCACTGAAGAAGTCCATGTTCATATCTTGGCAGGCTCTATCAATATCTGAGATCGCATTCGTTCACGAACATGGAAAATGAGGTGCTTAATCCAAAAATTTCAGGAAGAATCAAATACCTCTGGAATTATCCTAACACCTAAGCAGAAAAAAAAACACCTTTGACATGCATTCCGCTAAATAAATTGACGTAATCGAAAGAAGAAACTGATGTATCCCAAACGCTTTTTCCTCAACGTCAACGTCCCAATCATACGAGATTTCTAAAACAGTGTTCGACTCTGGCTATCAACTGATTTTCTATTGACTAACGGTGCTGTACTGAAACCTTACAACAAACGAATGAGGCAGAGAATATTGAATTGAAGGAAATATGCGACACATATCGTTTCCGGTTATCAAATTATTTTCAGAGTGGACATGAACATAAATTTCGTCAAAAAAAATATGTATATATGTTTATATATATATATATATATATATATATATATATATATATATATATATATATATATATATATATATATATATATATATATATATATAGTATATATATATATATATATATATATATATATATATATAACTTTGTGTCCATTTTTTTCAACCTGTTCCCATTTTTTATTTTGATAAATGTATATATATATATATACCAAAATATAAAATATATATATATATATATATACGTATATATTTCTGTTCATCAATGCATCATGAAAATCGATAATTTGCCCATCATAAGCATAAGTACTGAAAAATATAAATACGAAGTATCTAAACGAACAAAAAATTGGTATGCCGCGTAGGGAATCGTGGAATCCTATTCAAATATACTGAGTTTTCTGCAATCGTCTTCTGATGAAATTATACCGACTGTTGATTTATTATATTGGAATATATTTTCAGCCCAATCTTCATATCCAGGAAAATATAAATGGTATTGATATATAATTACAAAATATTTCTTAATTTTTCAGGTATTATTTGGAGTCGACGTGACGAAAAATTTCATGAAGAACCATATATCTAGATTATATTCTTATATTTGAAAACAGGAATTCATGCATGTAAGGGTCAGATACGGTTACAGATACGTATCTTATTCATTTACGAATCTTCAACGGTTTTCAAACGACCGTTTATGGCTTAAAGTTTTCGTCTCGTATTACAAGTAATATTTTTGATTCACACCTCCGCAAGACAGCAATGAACGACTACCAATAATTTTCGTTCTTTACCAACATTCGACTCCCACTCATTCATGATATTTCGTTTCAATGATTCGATCAGTTATGAATGCATTTCTGATCACGCAAGTCTCAAACCACTTGGATATGACGAAAGGCGCACCTTATTTTACGAACACTACACAGATTTCATTAGTGGCATTTTGACTGCTGGAAATCGAATAAAATATTAATTTGGTGTACCCACGATACCTTCATGATATTCTATGTCTCAATATTGATTCATAAAACTTCTATCTTTCCAGTTTTTAATGTTCATACCCATCAACTGAATAGCTGCATGATATGTCGGTTCCAAATGTAGCTTCAGAGATATATATTCTATGATAGTTTCTCATTCACACCAATTCTTGTTGATGATAAAAAAATGAATGAATCCTTCAAATTTGTTTACATTTCTCCCCAATACTCTTATGGGTGCCGAAGCGCTCTGGGGCTAGGACTGATTTTACGGCAGCGCCTTTGCTGTTTGCTTGGTTCCGCTTGTGCAGCGGCTGTTTAGTAGGAAGTGGTTCACCTTGTGCAGTGGAAACGTAAAACGCAAGCGTTTTCAAAAACTCGGGCAGACTCGGGCTAGTCTAGTCAGTTCATTTTGAGCCTTCATGGTGAAATGGAAATGATGAATCGTGGTGCATTATTAGCTCTTTATTTGTTAGACGAAGAAGAAGACGATGCTATTGTCATACAAACATTTGTGAAATGACACCAATTCATTCAGTACCATTTCCTCATCACGGTAGAAGTGTTTATCACCATTCATCTTTTTTTTTATTATGCAAAACACGAGAATTGAACAATAAAATACGCAAAACCACGTGTTCGGGTACAACGACTGCTCGACCGCTGCGTCCAGACTGGTCCCTCTCTCTAGCAGTCGATGCAGCCGTCGCATGCGATGCGATGCGACCGACGCGCTTGTAGAACCAATGCCTTAAGGATGCACGAATATCAGTCCCTGCGACCGCTGCAGCAGCGGCTGCAAGCAGTGGCTGCATGCGTCCGCTGCACAAGCGGAACCAAGCCTTTAGGAAACCCAGAAAGACCCACTTCGCTGCAGGGTCGAATGGTGTATTCGATCAAAAGATCGCACCTACCAGAATTGCCTATCCCACCGATTCCGACATCTCGCAAGCAAAGGTGCTAATGTACGCAGATGACACTTGTATGCTTATCTCTGATCGTTCAAGAAACATTCTTTCACAAAAAATACATACCACATTCATGGAATTTGATAATTGGTGCTCTAGAAACAGGGTTATAATAAATCTTAAGAAAACGCTTTGTATTGAATACCACACTAATTACAGACCACCATCTTATGGTCATTTTTCTTTCAATAATCATGATATTGTATCTTCAAAGCATGTTAAATTTTTAGGTACCATTTTTGATAATAACCTGTCTTGGACAGTTCAGACTGATATTATTTGTAAAAAACTTAATCAGTGTTATTATTTATTAACCATATTGAAATCTATGCTTGATACTGACACTCTCATAAATGTTTATTATTCTTATGCCTATGCTGCTATTGCATATAACGTAATCGTGTGGGGACAAGCACGAGACGTAGAAAGGATTTTTATCTTACAAAAGCGTATTTTGAGGCTTATTTTCAGCTTACCATATCGATCGTCTTGTCGTGATATATTTAAACATAAAAAAATCCTTACTGTTACCTCAATTTATCTCTTGAAATTATTAACATATATATTCAATAATCGAAAGTGTATTGTGAAGAATAAAGATATACACACCTACGACACAAGGCATAAGAATGATTTTATATTGAATAAAGTGAATCACACCTTCTGTTAAAAGTCTCCGTTTATGGTTGGCATTCGTTTTTTCAACAAATTACCTTTGTATATCAAAGAGAGTACATCTAGTGACATGTTCAAAATGAGGTTGAAGGCAATACTCTTAGAACAATGTTTTTACAATCTTGAAGAGTTTGAAAGATATATTTCAAATGATTTTTTATAACATTTTTTTTTCTTGACTTTGATGTCAGGATAAATACGACATTGTGAATAACAATGGTATTTTGTAATTGTGAATATTATGTTTTTTTTCTGTACTTTGTGTATATTTACATGTATGTACTTTTATGACACGTCTTATCTATTGTAAGCAATGGCAACAAGACAATAAAGAATTGAATTGAATTGAATTCAAAAAATATATGCAGTGTCGGCAATTTAAGCCGGTGGTAGTGAGGAATTTGAAACGAATAATACTCATCGCCGTAGACAACTCGGCCACTACTCGACAATATCAATTGAAAAATTTTTGATTGATGCTGATTTAACATCAATCAAATGTGGAAACTAATAGAATCGAATATCTGCTCTTAGAAAGTATTTGAACACAGTATAGCCCAAATCTAACCATTTTTCACTTTTCTCTGTATCTAAGACTCTCTCTAGTCATTTTCCAAAATATAGAATATCAGAATTTCGAATATTACTTGCACTAGATTCACCTATGAGTATTTAGTTGTTTTTTAAATATGACTTTCCACGTTCATTATGCGAATTTCAACAATTCTATAGCAAGGAGTTGTTCAGAAATGGAATTGTCAATTATTCATATTTCTGAAAACAAACATAGTTCGTAGATTTGAAGAGAGATGGACAAACCAAGTGGAATAGTTCGGAACAAAATCGAAATACCCGTTTTCTACAACGAATCCAACAAAGTAGGCTATTTCGGACAGATCTCCGTCAGGAAACAAGCACGTCTCTGGCTAATACCACACCAGACATAGTATCACAGACGCTTGCAAGTGCTTCACGTGATCAAAAAAAATTACAGCTCGACACAGATCGGAAGGACCACCTGAATACCGTTTTCGGAGATCTTTGTTGGAGAAATTGAGTATTTCGAATTTGTTCGGAAATATTCCACTCTATTAATAGAGGTTGTATCTGACTAAAAGTATGAAACCTTCTTTCATAATATTTTTATACTTCAAAGAGAAAAGATGCAGACTTAATTCCTTCGCTCTTATGATTCATTTCTGTAACTATCCTAAGTGAATTGCGGCACGAGAACCACATTATACAATTAAACGTCAATTGATCGTAAATACTGTTCGAATAACTTCATAAGTTTAGGAAAAAACCAATGATATTATAATGTGAAGTTTCTGTAGTCGAAATATAAGCCTATTATAACTTCTTTTTCTATAAGAAGTTTCGGTATCTTTCAAGTATCAGCAGGTAGGTGATATAGTTCACGACATATCTGCCAAATCTAAAGTTATCCTTCATGAAGTAAGGAGTATACAGGGGTTTTTAGTGCGACATTATGATTCTATAGGCAGTCTAACTAAAATCCATAGGTTACAAAGGGACGTTGACAAAAGTAACAGATGAGCATTATCGAAAGATAAACACAATATAAAATATAATCAATCTGTTTCTAATCTTGATGTTTCCGACCCTCCATCATGAAAAGTTCACACTAGAATGTGCCAATCATTTAATCCGCTTGGTAACGATTTTGGTTTCATACAAAAATCAGAAATGAGGCACTCATCAATCATCGTAATACTATTATACGAGCTACGTCTCAAAATTTGAATTATCCCTCCAAAAATGACCTGCCAAAGAAAGCAAACTGTGAATAATACCTATTCCAATACAAAGGTGTTACGAAATGAGTGACTTCTCTACCTGTTTGACCCTAAAGGTTTTATTATATTTGAGGTATCCCGGTTTTTTGAATATCCGAACTTTGTACAATCACTTCAGAGGTCAACACTAATGGTGCTATTTACACAAGCAGTTGAAGGTCGAAATTCTTGTGGCCAAAGGTAAATATGATGGGAGCGTTGGTGAGGTGAGGTTTGTGGTGTTTTATTGTTGACGTGGAATTATTTGGAGAACACGCTACAATGGAAGATTAAATTAGAATGGTCTTGAGTAAAATAGATAGATTCCGATGAATAATATATGCTGCCATTCGAAACAATAAAGATTTATTATATCAGCATTTTAGTTCCTCGAAAAAGTCTAATGAAATCTAGCTCACTTTTTCCGATACTGATGAATAAACACCATGTTCGCTCCAAAGTGAAATGGTTAGCAGCCGTGGATGGAGTATAATGTCGTTTTTTTCGAGATCTCTCCAATTTTCATTACACAGGAAAATTATTTAATATCGAATTCATCGAAACCCTTTTCATTTTTTTTGTATGTAAATATTATCATTGCTTATATAGATAATGGTTAATCAACCTTATGGAAATATAATTTGAAGGGATGGATACTACTGGTAGATGGCACTAGTGATTTCGTTTCCACGTCACGTCTTTTCTTTCGTTTTACTCACGGACTTCGTAGCCTGATTCACACATTTTTTTGATTACTCACACTCATCACCAGAAGTTGGAAATCAATTCAGAAACAGAAGTAAATTTTTTTGTAAATGTCGTGAATCATTTATGTTTTGAAGATTTTTTTAATGCCTAAACTTTTCTTCATAACATTTATCGTCGACTCTACTTTGAAGCTTCATTATCTTTCTTCCAACGCTTCAGTCGCAGTGACAGACAGAACTCTGCACCTTTTTTCTCTTCAGAGTTGGAAACTTCGTCGTGCATTGTCAAGTAAACAGAAATATCGATATTGTACTGTAGATGGCGTAACAAAAAGGCTTCGAATCCTTTCACACGGGCTATATCCCTATAAATAATGATTTTACATCTCATTTGTACATACTGAAAATTAATTGAAATATTCAAGGTATTGTAACTGATTCATTGAATGATGATTCTTCAAACAATTTGAATGTGAATATAACACATGATGTTTTCAATTTGAAAATATAATTATTAAATTGAATAATATTTTGTTCCAAGCTGAATCATTCATAGGAATATCCAGTTGATTAGGATTCACCGAGAAGACTCAACCGTTACTCAATTTCACTAATGATTTTTTGTGGATCTGAAGAAGGAATTATTGCGCTATCCATCTGCCGTGGGATATTTATTCTACTCTTCATCTGAGACATGTGGACACCGAATCTGTTCAAGTGAATTCACCTCAAAATTGTATGGTATGATGGTTAATAACCACCTTTATGATATCAGAAAGGAGTTTTTGTCATTTTGGAGGCGAAATGAGTGGATTTATTACAATTTCAACAATTCCCAGGAAATCTCACTATTCTATTTCAAGGTATAGCCTCACTTTTGATTTCAATCAGATAACATGAATTATTACGAATAATGAACCGATATAAAATCATCGAGATGTCTATACTTACTTCTGATTCTATAATTGTACTTTTACTTTTTGTTACCTGAACATTCTGTATTAGTTTATATCCAAAGAATACACGTATCGAGTGAAACGAAAAACAAATCCTTCCCAAACAATGAAAAGGGTATAAACATGTTTTTCTCAGCATAGTGGAACGGGTTTGGCGACATAAAGACGTTTAAAAGTCGTATAAATTGAGATATAAAAATTCGTATTAAACAAGTTGTCAGGGATGTCGCTGCCTTCTTGAGAGTGTATATATCTGCTGAGATAAAGACACCAATAAAAAATTCCCGCTATTATCTCATGAAATTTCAATTTCCATGGGAATATAAAACTGACGTCGCATCAGGTCGATTTTTTCTGTTTATTGACAAAAGAAGTCATACACAAGACAAGATGTGAGGCCATAAATGAAAAAAAAAATTACTATTTTTTCCGTATGATCAACAATCAGTAATAATATCACTGGCTAGGATACTTTCAAAATCAATTTCTTAAGTCCATTCATTTCGAGTACCGAGTACCTACTGTGTTCAATCAAACCAATCCACCTTGACTAACAATTAACTACTAGCACCTCAAATGAAGCTTGTTCTGTCGATGATGCCCAGATCACTTGATTGATTGAAAATTTACTTGAGGAAGACGTTATATTAATATCCATATCATATTAATGGAAACATACATACAGCTGAGGCAAATGTACTTAATTCAAACTTTTATGTTCATTGAAACAAGAGGTACTTAGTATAATTCAACTCTTGAAACATTTCATTTCCGAAAATTTTGTTCCTATGGATTACTATCCCTTATATCAACAAATGTCGTTGAAAGATAGAGTGTCTTGAAGTTATTCAGTTACTCAAATCATATGATGAATCCATTACTCATATGAATCATATCCAATTCTTATTTATACAAAAAAATATATTTTCGAATTGACAATTTACCCGAAAACAGCTGAATTCATGAGCTAGCTTATAAATCTTTTTCAACTCAAAATAATGCACCATATCACTGGAAGTATTTCTCTATTGTTGAGTCAGTTATTATCAAGACTGTTGAGAACTTTCTTTAAACGAATTCATTGGAGTTGTATGGGCTTATGACTTTGTTTGGTATGAAGCTATTGGTCAGCGATCTGCCCGAGTTTGTTCGTCTGGAAGATAGAATTTGACTCACAAAGAAGGCTCTTTGACTAACATATGATACAAACTTGAATATTTAGACGAAATTGCGATAGGGCCAAGAATAGTTTAAACAGAACCTCTTGAGGAGTAAGATATTTCCCATGCTCATGATATCAAAATGTGAGGATGCCAATAAAGCCAGTTTCAAAAATTTTATTTTTTTCTGGTTCTGAGAAATGCGTTATATCCTGTCAGCTCGTCACCATTTGTGAGGTGCATGCTCAACCTATCTTGGATCACTGTTCTCATTCACAAACTCATTCACTTCTTTGGAATAAAGCAGAAAAATATCCATTTTTTTTCAATCTTTGCTTTTTTTAAATTCCATCATCATTTTTTTTTTATCAATTATATCGCAGGAGACTCGATTATTTCAGCCATACCATCATTTCGTTGTAAGTCTAGAGTCATGTCGAACTTCTTTATCTCAGGCTTCGTTTTCAACAGAACTCCCAAACGACTGAAATCACTTCTGATATTAATAACCTCAAGAAATTCTAAATGAATTAGCCATTCCAGATCACGTGATGTCTGAGTGGCAAACACCAGTTTTACCATAGAAATCACACTCTTCTGAAAAAAAAACAAGAGGAAGTTTCTATGGGGCAGATGCCACAATATTGATTCATTTGACATTTTTGACTATCTGGAGTGCCTATAATATCAATTTTCTATTTCCACTTTGACGGCTATCATAATGTTTTTTAATTTTTGCTTGTGTGGAATTCATGATAGAAACTCGAAAAAATTTATGTTTTTCTTTTAGGTACCATTCTTGTTTCTTATGACATCAAATATCACAAAATCATTAGTTGACGTATCAAAGAGGTAATGTTTTGGTTTCAGTAGGAAAACTGCTTTACTTATAAATGGGAAATCTTTTTACTGCTCTAGGACTTTTCTCTATTATTTTTGTTGCCTCGAATTCAAAAAGAAACGGCTGGTATTAGGTAGTCACTTTCGTGGTATATTAACTTGAGGTTTGACTCCTAATACACTTGTATTATACACCATTCGTCCAAAGAATCACTTGAGTTTGTATTCACGAATAGCATCATCTAGGTTATAACTTTGTGCTGACTTGTTATAAGAAGCTGTATAATATCAATCTCAATGTGTATCACCTCAATAATAATTTGTGCAATCCTCAGATCCGACCAAACCGTTATTTTCAATAAGTATCGAAAAGCAAACGATCGAAGATAACATCTCGATTTCGCCTGTAACGTATCCATTTTCGGTAGTCACCTCAATGTCAACGAGCAATTGTTATTCTCGTCAACAGCCGCATCGTATGTGCTATCGAATGAACCGAGTTCGGCCAGACAGGTAGACTTGGATGGACACTGAAAACAACTAACCAACTTATTGTTGAATGTCAGACAGAAGCTTGTCATTTCCTTCGAACTGGCGAGCAAACTTGGACTTGGACAGCGACGTGCCATCCTTTATCAACTGGAAAGGACATTGTCGAACAGTGGCGTACAAATTCATATATTAAAACTATAATTATAGAAATAATTTCATTCAAGCAATTTCCAGCCGTGATTTTCCATAACTTCCCTGGTACTACTGAGCTCATCACATTTTGTCATACATTTACCTAGTCTTTCTCCTCTACTACTATTCTGATGTGGCTTCATTGTTATCATTTGATGTAATCAGGTCTGAATATACGTTACTTCAGAATTTGAATCTTATTCCAAACTAAGAGAGCATTCAGAATTGTTTCTCTCACTTGAAATGAAAAGGAAATTAAGATTAGCAAGGGATGGCAATTTCTCCAATCACCCCCGAAAACTCATATTCATATCCTTTGTACAGATAAAAATGAAAACCAATGCATTAATATCCCAATATTTCTTATACATCTACACAGGGACCACTAACAAAATATTATGTATATTCACCCATCCTATCCTCCAAAAAATAAGCCTGTCGTGAAGACATCAGAACTACTGGTTATTAGGTACATCAGTACTATTTAGAGGGTGTTTCACCTCATTCGGATACTAACAAATCAATATTATAGATGCAAAACAAGTAGATACCAATGACAGCACACACAATGTGATCATATCTTCCTGAAAAACATATAAGTGCACCTTTCTACATGAGATTCGTCTGAGATAAAGAATTCCAATAAGGCTTCTGCTCAGAACAGTTCAATTCCCAATTCACCAAATTATCGTTCTTTCATGATTTATATAGTCAACCGCATGTCATTGGGAAAAAATCCTTCATATTTGGTTATGTTCTGGGATTGTATTCTGACTCTACCATCGCAGATTGTCTCATTTCATTCTATCGTACAACAAATGAAACCTGTCACGCCTCATTAAGTACGCCATTGTTTTATCAACAGAAAGAACGAAATGGCTAACCAATAGACGCGTTTAACATGCCTGAATACTGATTAGAGTCTTGCTGTTGAATATTCTGGTGGAATCCACAATACCTGTAAGAATTCGTAACCAGTCGTCGTGTCAAAGAGTGTGTTGATAAAAAAGTCAAGTATTGTATTCAAGTCTGTGAGTAAGGGTCGGGAAGTTTCGTGAAAACAAGATAACACATTGAATTTCATGAATACTGTGATTTTCTTGATAGAATAACAATCACTCGCAAGGAACGAACTGATGGATCCTCAAGAGAATGATTCAAATCATGACTCGGTTCGAAAATTGAGAAGTTGAATATCTATTGTGTCTAAGCATAACTAACCCAAAAGATCGAAGATACCTTTTTTCAAGAAATGCCAGGAGTATCTCACATGCATATACGATAATAATATTTAATTTCACATCTGTACTTCTCTACCAATAAGATGCCTCAATTTTGACAAGTTTCCATGGCAACTAAAAAATTTTCCGAAAATTTTTTCGAGGCGCCGTGATATGTAAGTGGAACTTTTTTGACAGCTCAAAAAATGAACATATGATCTACAATCCCTAAATAATGTAGATATAACCGTGAATAATTCAAAATACATTCATACCAACTTCAGTGACCTAAAATTATAAAAGGGCGATAGACTGAACTGGTACCATCTTAGTTATGGCACTTGGTGTAACTAAAGTTGGTAAATTTTTTATTTAACGAAATAAAGTAGATATTCCTACACAGGAATTTCTTTGAAATTGCGTCTTGTTACTTGTAAAAACATGTCTCTTCCACCTATAGTTAACTGAAATAACCAAAGGGCGATAGACTGAGCTGACACCCTTCTGAGTTTTAGCATTTGATTCAACCAAAGTTGTTAATTTTTCTTTATTCAAAGAAAGATGGTGGATATACCTATATAATTTTTTGAAACTAGTAATCATTACACTTTTCGACACAACCGGTTAAAGAAAAATGACCAATCAACATAATATGTCAAAACCAGCAGTACCCTGACCAACTTCACCAATCAGAAAAATTTATTTGAAATGTCAGGTTGGACTGATAATTTTTTTCAAAATTAAAGTGTGAAATTTTCGTACCGAATACCACGCAAGCTCAAATTACACTCGAAAATTTCCTTCCGGCAACGAATATTTAACAAAAATGATCCCGAGTAGCGAATTTTCAAAATATTCGTGACCTCTAGAAAATTTCCGGATATAATTTGAGCTCTCGTAATACTATTAAAATAAATACTGCTCTTTTATTCAACTCCATTACAATAATTATTTGCATTTATATCAACCATAAAAAAAGTGAGAATTTGTCTCTGTGTGACTCTTCAGACAGACTGATAAATCTCTGTAGATGATATTTAGGTTAAGTTAGGAGTAAAACACTAGACTGTATTTGTACCGGAACCTTCACCAAAATTTCAAAAATATGTTCTGTTATGCACATATTTGGATTGCGTTTGAGGTTTCTATGATACGACACACCACCATCAGTCCATAGACACATGTTCAAACGATCAAACTATCTGGAAACAATTTGACACAGTCAAAAAGGCTGCTTCACTTCTTCAAAATTAAGCAGTCTGATAGTGCTATGGTGTAAGTTTAAGTGGAAGCGACTATTTCAGTTCAGAAAGAAGCATTGATGAATCAGCATAATAACATAATCTTAGGAAAATTAATATCCAAATATATATCGTGCTGATACCTTGTAACCCAATTTCAAATTTGACTACAATGCGAAAAAACATTTATCCATCCTAAAATGAAATTGAGAAATAATCAATGTAATGACAAAATGTATTAAATCACCATCAAGAACCTAAGTTATTGTCCTGAATGGCGAACGTGGAATCTGGGAAATGATACCTCAACCATATAAGTGAACAAAAACTTATTCTCTGATTGCCAATGCCCCTTTTCTTTGGAAAAAACTTCGATTAGGTTGTATTCGATCAAAACCAAGAATGGCCACTCTTAACTTCCAATAAAATGGGTTATCAATTTGAATGGCGAACATGGAGGCTAGTAATTGACCCGTAGGCGAGTTCACCTACGAAGCGTGCCACACAAAACTTTTTTCCCAATTGTCTATGCCATTTTCTGTTCAGAAAAAGCGATGTTGGATTGAAATCATAAGGCAGAGCCTTTTGCGGTCAAGGATCGGCTTGAATTATTGTGTGTCGAAGCGTTCTGGGGCGTCTTACTGACGTTTCGGTAACGCATTTGCTATTAAAACCCTCTCTTGCAACTTTCCCGACTCTTTTCTTCAATTATTCGAAACTTCATTCTGCCCATCAGAACTCATGAAATGCTTGAATCCCTGCTAACGTGTACACCCCAGCACCGTTTAAAAAAAATACCCAACATGATATTTCAGTTATCACATATAATCTAAGTAGCAAACCGACAGAAAGAATGGTACGTTATCGTGTCAGTAGCCATTTTCCCGAGTACAGGATTCAGCGCTCTCGTCACTAATTTCAATAAGTGATTCAAATGTTGTTATTTGCAACAATCCTCGTGAAATACAATGGAAATTTATACTATATGAATGCCGAAATAATTTATTGAAAGAAAAGAAACTGACAACATTGAAACACAATGTAATGAAATTAATCTGGCAAATAATCATTGGTTTCATGAAATAATTTCAAATGGTGAATAAAATAGTATACAAACCAAGTGAAAGATAAAATTTCTTTTTCAAAAAATAGCTAACCACTTTCTGCCTAGGTATGCTATATACTATTTTTCCGCAAGCGGTTGTGAAACTATTATAATAACCACGACTATGATGATCTATATACCAAAGGAAAAAATGTCTACTTATATAGGAATCTCGATCAGAATATTAGTCACATAACGTGTGAGAAAATATTTACATACTTCTAATGTTATTCAATGTTAATGAAGGTTATCTCCATGTGGGAATTAGCATAGATTTTCGATTGATTTGTCCCGGTAACAAATTGGTAGGTGAATCCAGTCCAATCGAATTATAACGTGTGTTGAATTCAATGAAAATAATGATCCTCATTACTATCTGAAGAAATTATGTGTAGTAGAAAAAACTTTGCTGATTTTTCCAATATCAACGAAAAATACCAAAGGTTTGCCTCGTTATTCATCCTATAGCAGATGCTGAATTCAAAATGGCTTCTTGGAACCATTTACGGAATATAAAATTGATCCCTCGTTTTTAATTCAGGTATCATCAGCTAGTGAATTTTTGGTGAATTCATCATTAAGACATTTATAGGTTGTATCTGGAAATGAAAACCGTTCGGTTTTGCTCGCTCCATATACTTACTTCGAGACTTCGTTACTCGTACTGAGAACGATACTACTGACGTCATACGTGAATATATTGTATAATTAAAACGAAACTTGATTTTAATTCGGCTCAGATTTGTTTTGAAGGCATTATGGATTTTATCAAGTTTAATAGGCCACGGAAGGAGACGTTTTCTTTATAAAATACACTATTTGTTCCGTAGTTTCCTGGGTTTGTAACCTACCACAATCTGAAAAAAAAATGAGAATTGATATATTAATCTATGAAAGTTTAGAAGGGCAAATTTGTTATCTACCCCGACAAGATGCTGCGTCTTTTGAAAAACAGTTCTTTCTGGATAGAACAAGTCCAATTTGTCAGCAAATTCTCGTATAACTCAAATTTTGACTTTCAAAGTAATAATTATAAGTAATATATAATATATGAAAATACTTATCGTTAACGTTTCCGCTTCCGTTCTCAAAACTTATAGGCAAATTCCTATTCAAATGCAAATATATCTTGTTGGCAATTTTTGTAATTAATTACGAAGACGAAAACGTTAACGATAAGTATTTTCATGTATATATTAGTTCTTAATATTTTTTTATTGAAAAAATTTGAGTTATACGAGGAGTTGCTGGCTAATTGAACTTGTTCTAATCAGAAAGAACTGTTTTTCAATAGACGCAGCAACTTCTCGGGGTATATTGAAAATCTGCCCCTCTACACTTGTATAGATTCCAATATCAATTCTTATTTTTTCCAGATTGTGGTAGGTTACGAACTACGGAAAACTACGGAAATAATATTGATCCAACAAATAATAATGACGTTCAAACAGTACAGTAAATACACTACTTTCAATTTCGATTTTTTTCCCTTTCGAAGAAATATTATGTTTTTTGTAGTGCGGAATGTTGTCTATTTTTACGGGTCCTCCTTCAACTCATGAAACTTTCACTTTTTCCATTAAAAAATGACAATATACTATCACTATTGCTTTTCGATCTTGAAATCGATCTAAATTCTAATGATTCGCTGATTACATCTACCAAAGCCACTCACAATGTATTTATATCATTTTTCAATCCACTGACAAACCCGTTCCTCATTATTCAACTCGAATTTTGATTTATGAGGCGCTCGGCAAATAAAGATTTTTTATAGGTTATATTTCATTCAATATATTTCGAGCACCTATCGACCGGTGAAACTCTTCTGAAAGACTTATAGCATCTATGACGAAGTGGGCTATAAAATCTGGAGGTTATAAATGATAGGAACTGTCAGTTTATTGCTCTATAATTCAGTGACGATTACAACGAAAAATGAACTTCACATAATCAAGAGTAGAATGAGAAATATATGGAGGGCGTTGTTATATCAAAATAATATAAAAGATACATCAAAATATGAATTTCGCGAACATCTTCGAAGTAGTAAATAATTCAGTTCAGATGGTTGATGAAGCACGCCTCCAGTACGATGGTAGGAGTACAATAGACGGAAGATGATTTTTTACCTAGTTATTCTTTCTTGAACACGTTTTATTGATTCATATTTTTCAAATAGATATAGCAAGAATAAAAATCTACATAAGCATATTTCATCAACGCAGTTTTTTCGAGCTGTTTTCCTAAATTGAAACTTCAACTCAGATGAGTATAAAAAACCTGTAAAGCAATATCACCCATTTTCTCTAGAGATATATGCTGTCTAAAATCTCTATCACTTTTGTGAAAGCAACTTACAGACTGATAGTATTAGGAATATCTCCAGATTCTCCTTCGTCTGCTAATAGAAGAAGACAATTGTGGTACGTAAGAACTAATCCTTTCGTTGCGAGGTATCGAATAGAAACAACTACTCATTTCGTGTTCTCCAACAATTTCATCCCATATTCAACCTTCATGAAAGGTTAAGCAATATTTCAAATCTTCAACCACTCTGACGTTTTCTTTTGTATCCTCGACAATATTCATTTTATAATAAATTTTTCAGACAATGGGTACTTATAGTGGACTACGTCACTTTAGTGCTTCTAAAATTCTTATTGTAGAACTATGAACAATACATTGATGAGGAGGAATATAACCAATAAAATTTCGAACAAAGCGATTACATGTACACATTTCATCTTGAATCATCTCTCATATATTCTCAGTTTATTTTGCGGTCGATATGACAAAACTGCCAATTCGAAACCAGTTCTCAGTCATACTAACTGAAAATTAGAAACATCAAGATCAGAATGAAATATCGAAAAATGGAGCTGACATACAATTTATTTTGAATAATGAACAAAAATATTTTTGTTACACAGTTCAGTACGGCAATAGGGCGATAGTTGGAGATATAGCTTCTTTCTCATTTTTTTGAATATTGGCCTTATTCAAGTTAGTTTGAATTTAACGATAAATCTTTCAGATTTCTGAGATTTATTGAATATTATGAGAAGTTGATATATCAGGGAATCCAATTATTACTTATCTCGTAACACATACTGTATATTATAAATAGTTGAAATCTCGAACTGAAAAAATGTTCAATATCTACATATTTCCTCGATGGTTCATTGGTTCAATTTTTACTGGAGAGAATGTGAGATGTTGTTTGTTCAGATACCAATCGTAGCAGTCTCGAATTTTTTTTTTGACTTGGGGTTATACAAAATGAAAAGCAAATCAAGTCTATTACATACTTTATCAATAACTATGAACATTGATTATGATTTCTCTGAAGTCAAGATTCGCCTAGGGTTTGAAGAATGGTGATTGTCTAACTATAAGACTTAGGCTCAGCATCTATTTGGAGACCCCTCGGGAGACCCCTTATCTCACTAAGGTAAATATTCAATTCACGACTGTTAATTATTTCTTGACACTTTTTACATCCAGTAACAAATATTACTTTTAACTACCCAATCCTAATGGAAAAAAAATTAATGAAAGCATACCTGAATAGCACCACGCAGGCCAAACAACAGGACTCTCGGTATCCATTTCTTGATTATTTCCAGGAATCCTAATCCTCTTCCGTCTTTCTACTCACAGCTCTCTCGATATTTAACACATCACTAAGCCCGTAAAGTCGAGGATATGGTCAGTTAACCTCAGACAACAATAAGTCTTCGGTAACCGAAGGACAAAAGTTCAGTTTGTGCTCTCTGAATCTGAAGCTGTCACTGATAGAAATAGTCGTTCGATTTTATATCTTTTATAACTCCTCGATCCACTGTCACTTATCAACTGTGGGGGATATACAGATTTAAGAGAATTGAAATGGTTGTTCTCCGACGGATGAGTTGAGTTTCGAAAAGCTCCAACTGCATCGATAATTTTAGAGGTACTGAATTATTGAACTGATTATTTGAATTATATTGACACCTGAATTGCACCGTTTATATGTATATTCAATAACTCTCCTACAATTTCCAAAGTTGTGGAAGAACAAACAAGTGATTTTGACAAATAAGATTCAGAAAGAACATTTATCTTCAACGAAGCAAATTTTCGAGGTGGGTTCGAAGTCTGCACAGCCCGTGTACTCCAGAAGGCTTCAAGCTCATTTCTAGCTTGCTGAGATGAGGCTAGGTCGAATGTATAATCGATAATATTGTTAAATTTATTTTAATTGTATGTTTATATCTACCATTATCTACCATAATGCCTAAGGGCATATATAGACAGGCATTTTCATACTCTGACCATAGCGGACTCTTGCTGAATGTTTAAAAAAACGAATACACAACTACTAACAAACAACAACAATATTATCAAAATCACCTAACTCTACTGATTGCACTACATTATTTTAACAATATGTGGAATGGTTATGCAATTTCTGGTTATTATCGAGGTATTTTGCCTCAAAATTACGACAATGACAGTTTGGAATTCTCATGTCTCCAGTCTTCAAATATGTTAAAAAACATTAAATATACAGACACAGCTACATTATGTGATGTATTGCCAGAAAGCTTTTCAATATTTTCCGTATTCATAGTAAACAATAAACCTTTGTACGCACCATAGTCATAACTTGTCGATAATCTTGAACTATAGGCTCTTGATCTTGTTTATGTTTACCCTCGAATATTAACATTTCTACTGTAAGATTGACAAATTAATAATTATCAGAAATGATGAGTATACTCCAATAAATTACGACTAAATTCTTCAAAAGCGAGTTGACCAGTAAAAAAACATATTTCACATATAAAATTCACATCAATTATACAGGATTTACATGTTAGTGTATCTTTGTTCTTGTACATTCATTCACTTCCAATAAAGTCTTGAATTTATTCACTTTCTCTGCCGAGATCTTATCCTTATACTCGAGCGAACCAACTATAATTTCAACGCTTTTGGGATTTTTTGATGCCATCTTATAGTTAATTAGGTAATTGGTATGAAAATAGCATTTTAGAATACCCAAACTTTTTACATCACAAAGTAAAATGAATGGTTTCAGGAGGAATAGTGTTTTATGATACCTGATTCAGGCATTCAGGAAACACCATTAAAATATTTGAACTCTCGACTGATCGAATTTGTTGCCCAACGCTTGGGAGAGAACAGAGGATGTTTAATGTTTGGTGTGTGGTCGATAAAGGTTGTCAAGTTGAAGTGGAGTTTGAACGTTATTGTTGGTAACATTATCAATCTGATTTCGAAATCATCTTCAGATGCAAAGTAATTCCAGTTTTCTATCAGTCAGGCATGTGCGGTAACCATTCTTCGAAAAGTTGTTCCTCATGACCATCAATCATTCAATTTCTTTCTCATTATATTCGCATATGGAATTTTAACATAACTGAAACCAGGTATAATAGAATCACCTCAAAATTCTCGAAACTGAAGTTAATATATTGAGACATAGATTATGCTTAACCTGAATGAATTTTCACTTGTTTGGTTCCATCAATTTAGTACCTTGCAAAAAAAAATGAAACAATTCACATGCTGCTTTAAATCATCGTTTTGTAATATATTCCTATGCTTTCTTTGTATACTATTGCATATTTTTGAGTGTCCTCGAATACTACTAATATATAATCAAATATCGTTTTTCATTCCTTTATTGAGTATTATTATAACGTCTTGATTGATCTTTCAATTTTCCTGATTTGATGTCTGATGATGCCGATATTGAAAAACTACTAAGTCATTCTCCTAGGTAACTGAGATGTCTCACGTTAGATTTGTCCATGATATCATTATGGATAATTTAGCTGTCGAACATGTATGATTTATATCAAGCTCTCGAAAAATCGTGATGTTGAATGTTTTCAGGTCATGACGATATAAGACACATAAATTTTTATTTTATGATATCAGGTGTTCTGAAACCATCCACCTGTCATTACAAGATTTATTCACTGGATCAACACAAGACATGACAATTGGAAAACACCTTCCTGTTGGATACTTTTGATTGTTAAATGAAAATTCTGCACTTTATATCAACCTCTTAAGTCTTCTTGATACACATTTGAAATGATTTGAATCCTCAACGAAATGCCAACAAAAGTAATTATTATACAACCATCCATCAAATGAAATTGAAATCATTTTTCTCGTATCTCCTCTGACGAGATTTCATATTTTCTGATTGATTTTTCAATGAATACCTTAAACAACAAACTTCGAGTTTATGGAGAATGCGATAGGTGGTGAGGAAAGAAAACCTATGGTGGAATAAAGTTGCTGTACTTGAAACTTTCATGTTATCTCAATTTCTTAGAGACTGACAGCTACCTAGGTTTTCATTATATAGAAAATACAACCATTACGTTTCTTCGATCCAGTCCAACTCATTCAAACAAATATATTCTTGGAAGATATACTCAATGAATTCAGTAAATAATACGTACTGGATTTTGAATATTGAATAATTGAAAAAAATATGAGAGACATTCAAAAAAATTACCAATAGGAATTAAAAATCAATGGACTCAAATATCAAAAAACAACCATTTCAAAAAAATCAGCTGATTGGGTGTTACAAAATGAGATATGATCTGTTTCGAAGGCATTTCTTTTCAATTTCGATTTCAGAAAATCTCATAGTTATTGCTCTGGTAAGTCGATGTACACAGAAATGAATCTTCACAAATCGAATATTTGAAATGTGAACGGACAAAAAAACTTCAGATTAATTATTTCTTTTTCGGGAATAGACCAAACTATATTCATCTCGATAATTATAAGAGTTATAAGGAAAATTACAGTGCATGAATTTAGAGAATTGAGTGATTTCTTAACGGTGTGACTTCATACATACAAGATTTTCACCTCCTGCAATATTTGTTTTCATCCTATGGTCATCAAATATATTTTTTCAACACTATTTTGTAACACCCAGTGGAACTGAACGATTATTTCCCCGTTGGTAACCTTCGACGAAAAAATAGCCGGAAAGTCACGAACTGTCAGCGATTACCACCCAAACTTCGACCCGACGAACACTTTCGAAAGTCACGCAAAAAGCGCGCACACTCCACTCAAAAATCAAGCAATCGTGCATCCACGGACTACCGTGATTCAACTGAGAGAAAAGTTATCAGCAGCCGCGGCCGACTCAAGTACAGCAGGTGCAGTAAAGGTGAAATAGTTGATAGTTCGACTTCGGATGGCCTCTACAGGTCGGCCGGGCAAAAGCACGCCGATCTAGTGTGCTCTGTTTGCTCCGGTTGCGTCGGCCACCACTCACCGCCCGTTGTCATTCATCGGTAGGAGGCTGGCTGCCTTGATTATTGGGAGGTGTGTTGGTTTTTGTTTTCTGCTCGTTGGTGAGCAGTCCGACTCGGGTGGCGCGGAAAGTGCTACAATTACCATTGTCACGATTGAAAAATGGCCAGCTTCACTGAAATTTGAGTATCATAGTAGATAACTTATGATATACTACACTGACAATCATTTCGAACCTATTTGAAATAATAGAGTATATATTGAGCCGACGCCTGTGATGTATTCCAGTCATAGACTAACACTTATTTCAAATCTACATTGAATTATCCATGGTAACTACGTTCCAAAAGTTAGATTCTTTCAACAGTACTTTTGGATGAAAAAAATTTAAAAATCTTCACAATGAATCTCTTATTCCAATTTTTTTTCTGGGAGTTCTTTGGGGAGTTGGAGATATTACATTTACTCAATCTTTATGATATCTCAAAGACTTATCGTCAAAAAACTGATTACTTTTGATACGTTTGCTCCACTTTTCAAAAATGAAAACGATACGATTCGACTCACCTGGTGGTGAAAGCTACGAAATATTTAACACTAACAAATTTAAATGCTAGAAATAATCACCCTATGTATTAACCAGTGATTTATGGTCCAAATATTACAAGAAGCGATGAATGCCGAATCAACAATGGTTTAAATATGGTATTATAGGATAGTAATTTATTTATACTTCTTGAGGAAGCTACTTTATAGAGAAACACGTGTCGTGGTTCCTTGAACCCATTATGTCATTGAGAATATCACAGAAAACTGTACTGTTTAAGCGTATATAATGGTTATAAAATACTTGAAACTAGTTCATTTTTTTTTTCTATTCTGAAACAGTTTTGATATATCAGAATAAATTATTTACAATTGATGAAATACAACTAAAGTCCATCAAAAAAAAATTGTGTTCTGTTCATGGAACAGAACATATGCTTCGCTACTCACAACAGATTGAGGAAAGTTGGTAATATGTGTTTATCTTTATATTTATACTAAGTTCCTGCATATGGAAAATGGCTGTATAGTGACCACCGAATATAGTTCCAATGTGATTGGCGAACGCGTAGAGATTATAGCGACAACTTGCTGTATTTTTTGTTGCCATATAATTGCCCAAGGTCAAACCTTCTACTGGAAAATAAATGGTGTTTATTGATTGCTCTTCAAATATTTCATTAAAACAAATTCATTCAGATGTATTACTGATATCCTACGGACAACGATTTGGTGCAGCTCCGTTTTTCTTCACATTTGTAACACATTGGTTTGTCATCCCCCAATGTTTCTTTTCGTGTGAAAAGATCCGAACAGTGAGATGAACGGGCTGCCAATTTTTTGAGGAATGAGTAGAGAAATATCTAAGGAAGGATTGATAGATTTATTAGAAATACATATCCTAATATACATAAAGATTATACAAATATATGTTATGAAACAAAATATCGATGAAATATTGGTGGGATCTTTGTTGCCAACAGAAGAATATGCATATAAGTGTCTAGATGATACAGTACTTCATTCAAAAGTGGTGACTACATGAGTGATGGATATTTGAGTTTTGAGTACTCTGGAATTTTTTGCATTGAAGAAGCTGAACAAATTTTGCATATCAGAGATATTCCAACACTTTTTTCAAATTGATCACTGCATGCAGAACAAAAAGAATGGGTTTGAGGAAATGCACAGGACCGATAGTTGGCTCCACCTATATATATACACTATCATTCGCGATAGCTGAGCGATGAGGGTAAAGATATGGGAATTGGAACACGCTGGGCATTTAATTATTCTCATTTTCATCACACCAAATTCAATCTAACGCTAAGATTTCATGAGCTCAACTAAAAAGAGAGGAAAGGAAAATTCAATCGAATACACCTTTATGTCCACTTAATGAGAATTCGGTTCACATCAGATAGTTTGTTGCTTGACATTTTGCTTCAATTGAAACAGACGTCAATGAATTCGAAGCAAATTGTCCTGGAAGATCCGGTTAATCCTGAACTCGCATAAGTCTCAGCATCTGAGGGAAACAACAATGGGATGACGTGAAAAAAAAAAAAAATGATGCATTTTCAAATCGTTTGTATTTATTATTCAAGTTTTCAGCAGAAAATGGTGAGTTTATTAGGGAAGTTGACTGATGGTGAATTTGCTGAATCACATAACAAATTTTGAAAGAACTGTTGTTAACAAAGATTGAAATCCACATGATAATCGATCGGAATCATCAAATTTGGGACCCCGTGTCCCTAAGTGATCCAAATTTTAATCTTTTTACAATGTTTTATTAGTAAAATTTCAACTGTCAACCCAAAAGAGCACTGACTTTAACTTTGATGTTTATTCAGTGTAATGTCTCGACGATTATTTGTTATTGTGAAGATCTTCCTGTAAATACCTAGACGAGTATAGCACTGAAGATGGCTTAATAGCCGAAAGCGCTCTGCGATTTTTAAATAAATTTATTTACACCAAATACGACTTTCCCTGATTAATTCTCAAACTACCTACACAGTAGGCTTTGGCTGGCACCTTCTGACAGGTGCCAGCCAATACGAACGTACGAATCAGCCGTTTGTCATTGTTATTTCACTTGATGTCCTGATCACCATACGTTACACTCAAACTACCAACTGCTTGTGGGAAAAAAAGATAAATCTTAGAATTTACGATGCGGTCATTCGAGTAGAATTATAATTGATAATTCATTTGATATAATAATTTGAGAATCATCTCAATGTGATGGTCAAAGAAAATATTTTGAATAAATGAGAGTCCTTACACCTCAACCGATCATGTGACGAAAGCTAAATCTCATTATAATGGAATATTTATAGAAATATTGGCTCACAACAAAACTATGAGGACTGCTCTTGTCGGGCAATCGAAAAAAAACTGGCATTGCCGGAAAGAATTGTTCTTTTCGGAATAGATCATCTTGTATCTTCAACGTAAGTTTTGATGTCGTACTTCAAACATGGGAACAGTATTTCAGGTCAGACCGGATTTGTGCCTTATAAATCATCAGAAGCTGTTGAAATATTCTATTTCTTGGTACGAAATAGAAAAACACATCTTTCGAGAAGCACGTTAGTGATTGTAACTATCATCATTTATTGATTGATTTTGTACCTTTGTCGGCTGATGAAGAATATTCTTCAGAACTGAAAGAATCTTTCAAACTGAATGTCGTTAAATGACATTCAATGACTAATTGAAGCATACTATCTACCAACCTGCATAAAAATGAATCGGTCATTACAGTTCGAAGACAAAAATGAAGTGTATCAGTAATAAATAAAAGAGTCTTATCATTGATGATATAATGCAATCGCCCTAATTTTAATCAATCAATATATAATACAATCATGTATAATTTTTTTGGTGGAAATCTAGGTGAGCAGTGATTCGTTGAAAAAAATGCAACAGTCGGATTGAGATGTCATCGCAAATTCTTCTAATTGGTTTGATTTTTGTCTACTCAAAGATCCATCATTTCGCTTTCCACTTCGGAAAAATCTATTCACATTTCAATTAGTTCCATTCTTCTACTGAGATACGCTTCACAGAGACCATTTATTCGAACAATTCGAAAACCATCGATAAATTCAGCCTTTTATAGTGACGAGCGTCATGTAGAGATAACAAGAAAATGAGGAAGACATGCAATGTGCTCACTATGGCATAATTGTATTTGGCGTTTAAATAGATAGTTACCGATAGATATTATATTTTGCTCCATCAATCAGGTGTTATTTAAGTACAAGGTGGGTCAACTACGGATATCTTCGCAGCAGAAGTGGCTTCAATCATGACTGAATGGGTCCTTCTCCATGAATCACGAGAATATAGTTGGCCTAGATCGGTTCGGTGGATAAACAAAATATTGCATATTACATTACCATAGCAACAAAGAATACCTGATTATTGTCAATATGAGATTTTACGTCAAGAAGTCAAACCAGATAGAGTTTAAGAGCCAGTGGACGGCAGGCATGACATATTTCAGTAAACTCCAACCCCGACTACGGTAGGTTAAGTGGTTCGTGGGGGGGAAGGTACAAACATTAACGAATTTCACAGAAAATTTAGTAAAGCTGCCATTTGCATAACTTGTTTATATTTTTATTTCGATCGATAATTGAAAATGGCAAGCGGTTATGGCGATTGCAACATCACAGCAGGCACTTCCCAAAATTGAAAATAAAAACAAAATTATTTCAGTAAGTCTTAGTTTGTATATGTTATTCGTATTACAATTTTTGGCATATAAAATAAAAGACAGGCGTTTTCGTTTTATTTGATTGAAAATACTTGACAGGCAAAAAAAAACTTGATATTCAACCCGAGTGATGCTGTTATTATGTCCATTGAATCCGCTTATTATTGAGTATATTAATTTATAGATTCAACATTGGTGAAAATATCAGTCAATTATGAGGAAAATATTTATAAATATCAGGATTTAGAATTATAATACAATCTAAACAGAAGTTGAATTTCTATATTTTTTTTTATAATTTGAAAAATTAAAATTTCAACTCTCAATCTGTATCATCACTTTCCTCGTCATTGCATAGGTGTTCATCGTCCACAGGATCGATGTCTCTGAACATACAGAATTCATATTTATAAATCGAATCAAATATTATCAGAAAATCATTCACAAGATTTGGGGTTTCTCATTTTATTTCCAGGGTTGGGAAAAACGCTCATAAAAGAGAGCCTACCACAATAAGCACTCTAGACTCTAGAATATAGCTGGATTTAAAAAGTGAGTTTTTACAATTTCAAATGGTTTGAGGGAGACCAGCTTTCTATGGGAGACAAACATTTCAAAATTTTTCACACTGATTAATTTTCGAAAGTACTATTTTCAATCATTTGTTTCTTCGTTAATTGTAGGAAAACAAAATATATCTTGGTCCTTGGTGTCTTTCTTGAACTATAACAGTATCGGCAGTTT
Organism: Zygogramma bicolorata; assembly: GCA_032362365.1. Classification (NCBI taxonomy): domain Eukaryota; kingdom Metazoa; phylum Arthropoda; class Insecta; order Coleoptera; family Chrysomelidae; genus Zygogramma; species Zygogramma bicolorata. The sequence continues at coordinate 254,927 of JAVJAQ010002064.1, forward strand.
TTCCAAAAAATGAACGAATTGAAAAAATTATTCACGAAATTCCAAAATTTTGTAATTAATCAGTTAGAAATCGAAGATAAAATAATTGAATTGATCAGTTCAACAGGTGGTTTTGAATCTATGTTATTATCTAGCGAGAGGTAAACGAAAACTAATAATGTAATAAAAAATGTAAATCTATTTTCGCCAATTTGTGAACTCAACACGGCTTTCCACTGAGCTACAACATTCCAAGCTAACTCTGAATTATTGATTCCCAATGACAATAAAATTAATGATCGGTTAAAACTCAAACAACGTTTATTAGCATATCGACCGAAAATGGAACAAAAAGCGCGGCCGATAAGTCATAAAAATTTATATACGAATTAACATTCACAAATCCAAGCAGAATATACCTGTTATATATTTTACAACCTCGATGAGACATACGGTTGTGCAAGATGCTCCGTCCGAACTGCGGATCGATCTTTTGACGTATGTCGTCAATTGATCCTCGCAGGGTACCTCCTGTTGAGTGCTATCGTCACTTTGCTCAACTTATGTCCACAGCTTCTCCGCACAGGGACGGACCAGTGGGTCTCGACGAAATATTGTTAATGAAACAGTGAAGACGAAGTGCGAATTTGTATTTTATAATTCTGAAGATTGTTTCGATGTTTGTGTAGATAAACGGTAGCTGACGGGAAGTATTCTTGGCCCATTTTTCGAACACCCAACAATATGTTAATGAGCATTATGTTATAACCAACTACTTGTCCATATTGGCGTACGTGCGTACGTTTGTGAGATGATTGCGTACTGACTTCGTTTCGTTCAGTATAATTTGCCAGCTATAAAAAGCTTCATCTTACTTCTTTTTCTAGTGTTTCTCAGTCATCCCTCTCTGTCCGGACTACCTGTTATGATGACTCCTCTGAAGGCGCTCTCCCCTCGCGCTTTCGAATCGTCCGGAAGTCCGAAGCCCCGCCGGGCTGAAAAGCTGGGGGGAGTGGCTGAAAAGGGGACCCCCCCCCCCCCGCATACAATACAGTTGTTGGTTATTTCAACAGACGATGGCAGTAATCTATTACACCGTGACCATCAGTAACAACCACATGGCAGTATGTATCATCAGTGAAAATGGCTATTGTGCATGTAGATATGTAATGGTTCACACATTTGCTATCAGAATTTGTGATTCATAACATTTGGAAATCGGTGACAGAAAAGAAAAGAGAGAGGTAACAAAAACGGGTTATTCCACTAGACTCATTATTCTCCTTCACAAGCAAAACCTAGGACTACACGTGCGCACTTACCCTTTTAGCTTGAATACAATTCTACAGTCAAAAATAAATGATTATTACAACTTCATCAAATTTGCAATATTTCTTTCATCCTCACCATTTGAAAATTACTTTAGGTATCTGGATCTGGAAGGTGAGCTATCAGTTCTCATTGAGCTCAATATGCTTTCTTCACATAGGCAATGGACCCCTACTTGAAGATTTATTGGCTTTAACGTTTCAAGGTAATCTAACCAGTGTTCAGACACATCAATACATTAGAGTCCTCAGTATCAGCTGAGGATACGAGTGTCAGAGGAGGAGTTACTCCTATAAACCCGCTAATCATGAATCGAAAGAGAAAAATGGTGAAATGATCTACTATTAGAAAGAGTTGAGGTCAGGCCAACGGGGATTAAATTATCTAGATAATTTGAAACATTCACTAGAGATGTACGACAGTGGTATCAGTTTTGGAAATGTTATCAGAAGGAGCAAGATGAAGTCGTTATATGAACAAAGAAGATTATAGTAAGTTGTTCCCGTCGCCATTTAATGTCCACACATAATACCGTTATTAGATATATATATATATATATATATATATATATATATATATATATCAAACTTGATAATCGTGCCACAACGTGGCACATTTGAGTTGTTTATTATGGCAACAGAATCAATTTGTATATAATTTATTCATTTATTTGTTAAACCATTCAACAGCCGAAGCCTTTTACAGAATGGGAAGAAGCAATAATTACAGTACATGCAATATGTATATATCAAGCTATAAAATAGGTAAATTACTGAAAACAAAAAAAAGACAAAAAAGTGTAAACGAAGATGATTGACAGCGTAGAGACTTGCATGAGCTGAAAAAAACTCAGTGAGAAAAAAGCTCATGCACGTATTCACAACAGTAGAGAAAAATACCAAATAGACAGATATTATGATAAAATAGCTCTCCTAATGTCTGTTTGCTTTCAATGAAAAATATCTAGTCTTTCCTGAATTGACAAGTAGTCACGACATATTCTATGAATAGTAGAGTGAAGAAGTATATTGGTTTGCGCAAAGGGAAGATAAAATGTAATGAAATTACGTACAGAAAGCCTAGGAACATGTAGATTGATATGTGCAAGCAAGTATGGGCAATCAACTTGTGACTCTAGAATCTTGTGCAAAAATGCAATACCTAAATATGTCCGATGGGTATCGAGAGAATTGACTCGATATCTAGAAAGTAGAAGATCATGAGGTATACCCCTCTCCGGATATATACCATCACATTTGAAACAAACGTATTTGAAGAAACGCCTTTGAACTTTTTTTAGACTTTCAATATATGTAACATGTCTTTGATGAACTTTGATCTCACAAGTGCATTGAAGAGTAGTAAGTGCGTTTTTATTTCAGACAACTATTTGGAGTTTCTGATGATGAAACCAAGTGTTTTGAAATGTAAATTTCGTATCAAAAATGACACCAAGATCTTTGAATTTTTCCATTTTTGGCAAAACTTGACCGTTTATCGAAAAAGAAAATTCAGTGGGTGATAACTTGCGAGAGTAGGTCACTAAATTGCACTTTGTAATGTTCAGAGGTAATAGGTTCATTTCACACCACTGATTTAATTTGTCAATGTCACTTTGAAGACAGTTGCAGTCAACTAAAGAAATCTAAAAAAAAAAAATTGTTCTAAAATTGTTCGTTTTCGTTAACCAGCTGACGAACGTCAACCCTCAAAAGTCGAAACTTGTGCGAGCAATGGATCAACGAGGCCTTACCTTTCAACGTGCGATTACCCAGCACGGTGGCCCGGCGAGGATTCGAACCCCGGCCTTCCGCTTGACAGGCAGATATGCCAACCACTACACTACCGAGACCACCAAAACAATTTACAATCATCCGAATATAACATAATTCCCGAGTCGATCCTCTGGCAAATGTCATTCATAAATAAAATAAATAGTAATGGTCCAAAGACAGATCCTTGGGGGACACTCGAGGATGCTATTATTTCGACAGATTTGGATCCATTCTATTCAACTCTAATTCGCCTCTCAGTTAGATAGGAGTACAAGAAAAAGACAAAGTTGTTGATCAAGCCGAAGGAAAGTAGTTTGTTCAGAAGTATACCATGATCAAGTCGGTCAAAATCTTTAGAAAAATCAGTGCATTGATAGTTATTAATACATGAGCAGTAACCTAGATTATGCGAATTTATTAATAACCATGACATGGGAGTTGCATGGGCTTATTTTTCCACACCCGATAAATAATGAAGAGCTGTTGTATTTATATTTGCATTTTGGTCCAACTGATCTGTGAAAGTGAAAGAAATATTAACATCTATTTCAGTACCGCTAGTCTCAATAGAGTTCAAATATTGTATTAGAAAAGCTAATTCTATTCTGAACCGAATTTTTAATGTTGTTTTCCTCAATGAATTTTTTTTTGCTCCGTGGAAGCCGTCTGGCCTGTCTTTCACAACCAGGTCTCCGGAAAGCACCTCAGCCTCTAGGGCTTATTGCGCTTTACTTCCCTATATTTCATGACACCCATTCCAACAGCCTTGTCCCCTGCACAAGTTTATGCAGGTTGATTGCTGGGTGTTTGTCATATTCTTCTGGATCCAGAATTGGTTTTCCATATATTTGTTGCCTTTTGTGATCCAGAGGCTCACATTCGCAGAGTACGTGTCGAGCTGTCTCCGTCCCTTTATTACATTGTCTGTGAACCAGTTGCTCCAGCCGACCTTGATTTCAAGGGCATTGTCTTTTTGCCACTCTTCACGATCTCCTATCATTACTGAGAAGTTCGTGTTGAATGTAAATTTGGGTACCATGTGGTCCGTATTCATGTCAAGTACATGTCCCTCCACTTGTCCCACGATGTCTGTTTTCACCGATCTTTTATATCCCGATGGATTTTTCAGCCTGAAATGGCCCATTCTTGCCTCTCCACCTATCACAAGATGTGAAGATGGAAGATCCAAGAGCACCTCCATTGCTGTTGTTGGTGTTGTTCTCATTGCACCTGTTATGCCCAGACAGGCAAGTCTTTGGATCTTGCTCAGTTTGTTCATAGCAGATATTTGTTTTGTCTTCGACCACCATGCCAGAGATGAATACGTTATCATGGGTCTAACTATCATTGTGTACAGCCAGTACAACATGCTTGGTTTTAATCCCCAATTCTTTCCAAAAGTGCGCCTGGCCACTATAAGTGTCACCTCCGCCTTTCTTTTCATTCTGTCCACATGTTGGTTCCAGGTTAATCTTGAATCTAGTATATTAGTAGATAATAACCTCACCTGACAGATTTATTTCCTCACCTCGGAGTTTCAGAGGTCCAAGTCCCTCCATCTTGATTTTCCTGGTGAATGCCACTATCACCGATTTGGATGGGCTCATTTTAAGCCCCTCCTTATCGATCCAACTAGTTACAGTATTCAAGGCCTGCTGCATGGGCCCTCTCACTATACTGTTATATTTGCCCTGTGCTAGGATGACTAGGTCGTCAGCATAGCCCAGTATTTCGTGCCCGTTTCGGTCCAATGAGCATAGAAGCTCGTCCATAACAAGGTTCCACAGGAGTGGAGATAGAATTTCCCCCTGCGGGAATCCCCTTGCCACCCGTGCCACTATGGATTCGCCTGAGATGTTTGTGTATATTAGCCGTCCTCTAAGCATGCAGTCTATCCATCTGCAGCTTGTTTCATCAATCCCTATTCTCCTTGACGCTCGAACGATCGATTCCAAAGAGGTATTATCGAAAGCGCCCTCTATGTCTAGGAACGCCGCCAACAGCACCTCCTTGTTCCCAAGGGCATATTCTGCCCGTTCTGTGATTCGGCATAATGCCGTTTCTGTTGACATGCCTCATCTGTATGAATATTGGTTCTTGTGCAGTGGTCTGATAGCCAGAACACTGTCCCTTATGTGTCTGTCAAGCATCTTTTCGAGAGTCTTAAGTATGAATGACATAAGACTTATTGGTCTCAGAGCTTTCGCCGATTCTTGTCCAGTTTTCCCAGGTTTCGGTATGAATGTGGCCCTTATCATTCTCCATGCCTTTGGTATATGGCCCATTGCCAAGCTGGCTCTGAGCAATATGCATAGTTTATGATACAAAAGTTCCGGTCCCTTTTGCATGAGTACGGGATAAATGCCGTCTGGACCCGGCGATTTATATATGGTTTGAATGAGTCAATGGCCACTTTGTCTTTTCCACATCTACCACTGTTTTCGCTGTCCTCCAATTCTCACTGGAGGCCCTTTCGGGCCTCAATGAATTTGATTCTCAATTGATTGAAAATCTGAATCGTAATAAAAAATCTATGTCATGACGAACTCACGTTACAAATTTTCAATCCATTTCATTACGGATCTCCTTATGAAACTATGAAACAGATTATGTGCGAATAAGTAGGGCATTATTATAGTAGGTATTGGTACAGAACACAACAGTTTTTGCTCAACGAATGCAAAAAAAAATTCTTGCCCATCGTGTCATGGACAATACTTCCTCACACATGTTGAATAAACAGCTTACTCGGTATCAGGCACGAAGTGAAACGATGAACAAATACTAATGATATTTCAATGAGTCAAATTAAATTTCATTCCTCAGCTCCAGTCCGTCTCTGTTTCCACTGCACTAGTTTTTCTCATTTTATTCACTTGAACCTGTTCAGTTCACCAATAAGCTACTGTTATCCATTTCGTTCTGTCCTTTTCTATTGCTTCACTACCGTCTCCCTCTTACCTCGCTAATATCTGACTTTAGTTCATCTCACTCTTGACAGGTAAGGTCACTGAAGCATCTCATTCTCATTAAAATTGCTCTCTCCTTCTTGCCTCACGTACAAAGGTCGGGAATTTTTTACTGATTCTTTGACCAATAATTTCATCCTGGGCAGGTACAGGTTGAAGCAGTAGCGGCTCGTGACTCCAGAAGAGACCGCAAGGTATAATTTATGAAATAATTGGTGAGGGGTCTTGTAGGATGAGTTACCTACTGTCATATTCATTCAGAGAGAAAGCAAAGTCCACGTCTCTCTCAGAGATACAATTCAGTATTAAAACTCTGGGGGCTTCTAACAACTGTATAGGCCAAAAACGCTAAATGATAATGTGTTCTGATCTTTGCAAAATTATTTATATTTGCAAGAAAAAAATTCAAATTATTTAAGATATTCAATTATGTATTTACGTATATTTGTATTTGAAAAGAGCTATTGGATTTGTTTCTTATGAAATTCCCTACAAGGTGGAATTTTATTGTTTTTGAAGAAAGTTCTCACTCCAAGAAAGTAGTTTGGTAACCATTATTGAGATTTCAATGGGGAGAGCTGAACATTCGTAAACTATGATGAATGATCATAATTGATTATCTCTGAACCTGTACAATAAAATTAGATGTCCAGTAAAAATGAGTTCGCTTCTTATTACTATCGGGACTAGCATTGGCTTTATACAGCAAATGATTTAAAATAAGAGATAAGAAAATAAGAAAGATAAGAAAGTATTAAACATACGTACAGCTTATCCAATCCATCTTGGCACAGAACTAATAACATTTATGCTCTGAAATCTCTGTAGAATACACTAAGATAAAAAAACACCTATTATATGTATTCACTGTGTTGAAATTTATTACTAGAAGGCGTTTTCTTCTTTCGTCATGGACTACGCTACCAGTGGGCAACTGGAAAAGTATCCGAGTTTGTGCCAAGATGGATTGGACAAGCTGTAATTCAATAGAAACGTTTATACACCTACTGAAATGAAATAGGAAATAAGAAATAAGATAAGAGATGACCAACTTTCGACTCTTATCTCATTTTGGTTTGAAAATGGAAGTGCGCTTGTGCTTAAAAAATAAAAATAGTTGAACGTCATTTTCAAAAAAGGCATGATTTCATTGGTTGATTCTTATTCCTTATTACATCTCTATTAACAGGTCTAGTTTTGTCTTATTCCTTATCTTATTTCTCATTTTATCTTATAAACCCAGGGTAACATAACCACTATCAAACAGTTTGACAACTATTGTGAAATAGTAATAAGTTAAGGTACTATTACACCATTAATTATTTTGGTTAACTTTAATTAGCTTTATTGAACTGTTAGAGAGAAGTTATGTATCATACAGCAGCCACACGAAAATTGAATCTTCCGTATGTTATCTCTACGAATTATTATTATCATGATTGAACATTTTATCAAATTATCAGCTGTGTGTCTGCTGCAGAGTAGAATGTGTTTTTCCCAAAAATATAATCTACCAATTATCGAGACATTTTCTTTACTGAAGTACAATTATAAAAAGCAGGTTCAGGTCCACTTCAAGTGCACCCAGATCAGTTGTCAGGTAATAAGTGTCAAATGCTTAGCAACTGAATCAACTTAACTCAAACTGGGCATGAATCTGGCTTGTTCAACTGGACCCACGTTATTAATTCAAAAAACACTCAATTCAATATCAGTTGAGAGTGGCAGGCAAAATATCCTCTTTCTTTTTCCAGAACTTTTATAAGAATTCAATTACCTGAACAGAAAAGCGAAACAAAATGCGCTCGATGCGTACTAGAGTTTTGAGAAACGGAAAAGTGCTTATAGTTCGGTTCGGTAACTGAACTTTTATGTTTCACCTGTTTTTTTCACCTTCCTACTCAATTATGAATTCATTGCAAGGAAAATTTCAAATTTTTCGAAAGATTTCAGAGAAAGCCATTTCCAATTATCTTTTCCGTAATAGAATAATTGACCAATAAAAAAATGACTGTGTATGGGTTCCGTGCCCCTATAGTAGATGAACTAAAAAACTGTTCATAGGCTACCCTATCACTAAAGTGAAGTTTCATAAATCAAAGAATGGAAAAATGGAATCTTCTAATTCATTCCTGATTCATTCAACAGGATCCTACAGATAATGAATTAATGTTAACGATAATGTATAAATAGTAGGAGAAACAATTGAGTACTGAAAATCGAAGAAATCGTAGCAAACACAGAATATAGAATTAAAATCAGAAATGAAACAGCTGTTTGTGGAGATCAAAAAATATTCTAAAACCGAAGTGATATTATTTGCATTCGACGCGCGTTTCGCTTACAAGGACAGCATCTTCAGGAAGAGAAAATTCGTACTACTAGAAGTAAAGAGTCAGCAACCAATGAAGGCACTGATGGCGATACTTTCATTCAGACTAACAGTGAAGCTGATCACAACTATTGTGTCAATTGATTTTGACGTCGATCTGATATGTAATGCGATTTTGTGATTTTGAATATTGTGAAAAATAAGTTTTGAATTTGTATGGACGAATTATGAGCTGTATTTCAATCGAGTGATGAAAAAGGGTCATATTTTTCCCAAAAGATGCGATGCAATTGGCAAATCTATTTGGCAAAATTTCTTGGTATAGTTTGTCAATGCTTGGGAGTTCTCTGAAATATCAATTACGAATGTATAAAGAGTCAGTATTCCTGTGATTAGCAACAATAGACTGATGAATAACTTTTTTTGAATCTCGACCAGTTTTAGTGATTTGGTCTATACAGTGCTTTTCTTAACCCCCCCCCTCCTTTCATTTTTTGAACGAGTTAACTCAAACAAGGGTAACTTGGGATATTGACATTGATGCGTAAATTCTATATTTTGGAGTGAAATTGACAGATGGTCAGAAAAGCAGCGGCCGTGAAAATATCTATAGAAGAGAGACAATTCTCCAACCTTTCTACTATGCTGATATACTATGCTGAGCGAAACTGTGAGAGAAGAATCACTAACAAAACGGGTTTCTCATCTGTAAATAGAATAAAAAAACTTCAATGAATGTTTTGGTACCGAGCCCCATACATGAGAACTATATTCCAAGACAGGTCGTATCTGTGCCTTCTAGATCAATAGAAGCTGATGAGAATTGAAGTATTTTCTCGCACTAAATGGAAATCCAAGCTTTCAGGAAACACCCTCAGCGATCGATCACACATGGTTATTCCATGAGAGATTACTGCTGATCGTAATTCTTAGCTTTGAGATACTTTGTAGGAATAGTTACTCCTGACATGTGAATCCTAGATGAAGATAGATCGACTACGTGTTAACTCGTATAATCTCCTTTGCTTATGTATGTGTAGATGGTAAATGATTAATGAATTATTCTTTAAATTTTTTCTTCTCCGAATCGAAAAATAGAAACTACATCTTCTAGAAAGAAGTAATATCCAAAAAAAAATTACAAACACTCTTTGTTGATAGGTACGTGTATATCATTTGGAGAAGAAAAGCCAAAAAATTATTCATCAGATTTCATTCTCTCCAAAAAATGCCCAAGGTTAATGATTGGTTCAGCAAAACAACTATTCTGCATCTACTCTATTGGACAAAAGGTTACTACCCAGATACACTGAAATATTTGTTTTCAAAATTCAAAGTGGTACTTTCAATAAATCACGAGTTTCAGGTTATTTGTTCTCAAGTGATTTTTTTTCTTTGTTGCATTAACTTACCTCACCGTCGGGTATTTTCGTCGATAACATTTTGGTGTCAATAAAGAGACAGCAGAAGGTTCGAGCTTCAGTTTGATGCATCTGGGGACGTCCCTTGGGTTGTAATATCCATGCTAATACTGAAAACTGAAATATATTCTTCCTTTAGCAATCTGACCCGTCTTGCAACATATTGAGACTCACCTGCAATTCATGTATACTTATATTGAATTTTGGTTGACAACAGGCAGGGACATTGTACGGGAATGTCCCCTTCATCGAGCACAGTTTCGAAAGGAAGGTACAAACCGCATTCATTTGCTGATTAAAAAAAAAACAGCACAAAGAGCCCAGAGAGCATCTTGCTTCGATGCATAAGGTGACTCCTCTTGATTTTTATATAACATGGCTAAGTTTGCTACCACTGGAACACTGGAATATACTCTTCCCATATTAAGTTTGAGCCCATCTCTCAACAGATTGAGAATCACCTGCAGTTCGTGTGTTCTTATATATCTGTCGAATTTGGGTTGAAGAATGTCATGAATGTACTCTCAAATGAGTTTCGAAAAAACGGCAAAAACTCATTTATTTGCTTTAAAGAATAACTGCAGAGCAAATTCAAATAAGAAAGTTATGCTCATCTTGATCTGATGCATCTGAGGACTTCCATTGGATTGTTCGCATGATTCAGTTTTCACCTCGCTTATATCTGTATCAAATTAAGGTTTGAAAATGTCAAGAACATCCTACTGCAATGTCCTCTCAAACGAACAAAGTTGCGAAAGAGCGGCACGAACCGCATTCATTTCCTATATTAAAAAAACTGCATAAACAGTCCAGAGAAAAGACATGCTCTCCTTGATCTGATTCATTCTTGGATTATCCTTGGTATTATAACATGAGTAAGTTTCCACCCCGCTTATATCTGCATCAAATTCAGGATGGAAAATGTAATGAACATTGTATAGCAATGTCCTCTTGAATGAGCAAAGTTTCGAAAGAACGGCAAAAACCGCTTTCATTTGTTCATTTGCTATCTAGAAAACCTGCACGAACAGTTATCTATATTTTGATATTCTATAGCTTACTACATAATTTGCTGATGTACTGACGTGGATCCGTTGAGGATGTTTCAAATAATCAACCTCTCAATGTCCTCCTCATTTTATCACATTAACATATATATTTTCGTTCCGGTATTTTTTCAGTGAAATATTCAGTTGCGAGATGTATTCACTAGCGCACTAAAAAATGCAATGGGTCGTCCAGGGCACGGTGAATGGAAGATATGATAGATCTGGTTTTGTAGATTTTTTTATGCAAGAAATAGTGGCTAGTAGCACGAAGAGAACGTGACTACCGATTTGATTTATAAGAACGTGGCTTGAGGTATAATAGTAGTATAGATATGTCTAGATATGTCTGACTAAAAAAACACTGAAAACTATGATTGCATTCCCTTTTAGCTGAAATTCACATGAGTGGACGTTCGCAGGACCAATGCATATAAAATGTAACACCACTATTCTGAAAAAAATCATTTCTATTTCAAGGAGATGTCATTTATTGTTCATAAGTATCATTTGTCAATCAGGACGTGAAGACACTACTACCTACTTATGTGTTTTGAGATGGAAAAATCTGTCAAGGGTGGATGCAGAAACGATGAGGACACTGACTGCTTGCCACAAGTGACGACACAATAAGTTGCAAGATCAACAAGCAATACTTCGAATGAATATTCCTTATACGTCAAAAGCAAATGAACATTTCATCTGGAAAATACAAAAAATGACTATTTTATGTAACAAATAAAATACCCTAATTGTGTTCGAATACACCACTGTCCTACAGACTTTGCAATACTGAAAGCAATTTTGTATTTGGGGCACTTTTAGGTATGGAACGCGTTCAGAAGACCGAAGGTTTTCACCACGCGTAAATACAATAATTCCAAATGTATTCTTCTCATCATGATGGGAGTTCCAATGAATGAGTTCATTCAAAATTCACGGTCTAATTTTTTAATATTGTTCTCATATCCCGAATCGGTGGATGATTTGGAATTTGGTATACATATAAATGAAAAATTTCTTCAATGCTATTATACCAATTATAATGTTCAGAACATTGTATATATTTCTATGTATCGTTTTGAAACGGAGCATATTCAAGTACAACCTCAAAGCTTTGAAAATTATAAACGAATGACAATTCGAAACTCTGAAATATCTAGTGGCATAGACAATCTGAATATACCTGAACATTAAAAAAAACTATAAAGCATATGGTTTTATCTAGGAATATGACAAAGTCGATGAGAGTTTCAGCACGTGGTGAACTTTCTTATTCTTCTGGTTCAGCTAATAATTACCATTTTTGCACAAAAAAATAATAACGACACAAATACCTCCTGGAGACGCTCACAGTGAATCATAGCTGAAAAAAGAGACTAAATATTTTTCTGTGCGAGTACCTATATCATGAATCACGATGAGATTCGAAGTGTACCAGCTACACGGATTGTATTTTTATGTGTTGTTTCATTCATAATTCCAGGACTGAAAGTAGTCGGTTCTGACAAGGTAACTGGTATTCCGTCGGCTTCGATGCCCAACATCCAAAGGGGTGTGGACGGATGCTATTAGTTGATACTTGGAATATCTATATAACAGTCCTGAAAGAGTTTGCGAAGGCACTGCTTTTCTTCTTGAAAAAATAGTATGGAGTGAGTTTCAGTATTTTTTATATGTGGAACTATTCATTTCACAGGATCAAAATTCAGATGAGTAAGATAATTGTTGAAGAATAAATCATTATTTTTGTGGAGAGAAGAATGGAGGGTGTTTATTATTTGACGTTACTCCTTTTATGGAAGTTTTGTATTCTTTTTGCATTGACTTCCAGAAGAGAAAGCCAGGAGTCACTTCCCAAAACTTTCCTCTCTCCACAAAAATAATCATGTTAGTGAATATTGTAAACGAAGGCTCGATCACTAAAATGTCAATTCATTCAGAGCAGATTAACTCGAAATCAATTTTTTGAAAAATATTTGTTGTACATAGGTACTGGAAAAGTTCTTAAATTCATCCATATGCCCACTTATGAGCTCAAGGGATAATTTTTCTCTGAGCGAAATAAACTTTTCTGGGTTTGAAAATGTTTTTTTCTTTTTGTGTATGAAGGAAACTTCAATTCAATATACATTAAAATTTCCCAAAAAATCATCCCCTGTGTTTCATTGCATTATGATAATATAATTCACATCAATCGACATCCAAAATGGATATAACTGACATGCGCTCTACGTAATGCCACCCAAACGATGTGTTTGTTAATTCCTCCATTGGAGTACTTCACACCTTTTTAGGTATAAGGCAATAAAGCAATTCACTTTGAACTGGTATATGCCCAATACTAAGACCCATCCGCTAAGAATTTGAATTTTCGAAACATCAATTATCATCTTAGTTTTCTGGGTTTCTATCCTACCATAATCTGATGAAATAAATATCAATTTTGGAATCTATGTACACGTGTAGAAGGATAGGCTTCTATCTACCCCGACAAGTTGCGGCGTTAATTTAAAACAGTTATTTTTGGATAGAACTAGTCCAGTTAGTCAGCAACTTTTCGCTCAACTAACTAAATTTCCTCTATAAGAAAAATACAAGAACTAATATAATAATTATAATAATAATATAAATTCATTCATCTCTCAATTGTAGATACACAGTACTTACAATTATCGGACTTGTCACAGAAAAAAATAAACAATTAAAATCACAAAGATGAAAACTCATCGTAAGAGTGAAAAATCTTTTCCAAAAGGAAAAGATACAACTTATTTTTGAACTCGTTGGTATTACTGATATCACCTAGAATGCATATTGTTTTGTTATAGAATTGTATTCCTCTGTAGATATAGGAATTCTGTCCAACAGAAAGTCTTGAGTAAGGTTGCTGCATGAAGTTTCTAGTACGAGTTTCATAATCATGAATAGAGGCCCTTGTCACCAAAGTCGAATGATATTTCTTTATATATTAGATGAGTAGGTAAATATACAAGGTACAAGGTAAGGTTAATATTGAGAAACTTTTGAAAATCTCTTTACAATGGGATGAATGTGGCACATTAGCCAAGCATCTCAAACTCTTCTTCTGCATTACGAAGACCCTATCCGTATGTACTGAGCTTCCCCAAAATATTATACCATACGACAACACTGATTCGACGAGGCCGAAATAGACCAATCGGAGAACGTCAATCGTAACAGTTCCTTTCAAATATCTTATGAGAAAACAGGAACTGCTCAGCTTACCACAAAGTACATCCACCTGAGATTCCCATGTCATTTTTTCATCTATTACCAAGCCAAGGAATTTTGTCGATTTCTCGTGTTTCAATGACTGTCGCTCCAATCTTACCAAATAGCTGAGATTCAGGGAAATATTTTTGGGTATATAACTCATGAAGTGAGATTTGCTGTCATTTATCATCAAGCCATTATTTCTACAATACTCCAAAAACTCCTGACTTATACCTATATAAGAATACGTTTCGGAAATGAAATGACATTTGTCAAAAGTTTTGGAACCTGGCACAAAATATTGTCCTTCAGAAGGGGCAGCCAGCCGCGAATCATACCAAGCGAACTCACAGAGATGCAATCTTCCTAAGACAGCATGATGAAAGCAGATTCCTTTGATTTTCGTTTCTTGCCATCACTCTCTTTCGTCATCGTTTTAGTGTCAGTCTGAAATTGGCTCTGATAGTTTTGAAACACCTATATTTCTTTTCCTGTTGTACATTTTGTGTTCATTCCTTTGCACTTCCAAAGGTCGTGACGTTTCACCGATATATTTCTGATCGCACGAACAAGGAATTTGATAAATACAATTTTTTGTGTTTTCTTCATTAACGCAGCATTTTGTCGAGGTAGAAAGAAGTCGACCCTTCTGCACTGGTATATATTCAAATATTAGGGCTTATTTATTCAGATTGTGGTAGGTTAGAATCCCAGGCAACTACGGAGAAAAGATTCATCGACTACAAAATAATGACTTCCAAAAAGTAATCAATTATAACTTTCGAAGCTTGTACCGAAAACACCTGCTTCAGAAACTATTCTAGTTGAATTTTAGGAATATTATGATTTCAACTCACGTAGTTGAATTGACCAAAAATATTTCTTCATGGTATCAAAAAGGTAGTGAAAAGTGAGCGAACGATTCATGTTCCATTGGCGCAGAAGAGCAAGCAATAAATCACCAGTATGCCGGTGTAGTATGTATATTTTTCATTTTTATTCATCAGTTGCCTTCTATAAAGAAGGACGAGAAAACTATATTTTTCTTCTTCGTCCAACAATCTCACGAGTGTGCTCAAAAAGCAGAACCGTATCCGTGCAAGGGTCGGCTGATCATCTTGGGTAGCGAAGCGCTCTGGGGCGTCTGACAGATTCTTTGGAATTTCAATTATAATTGTAGGGAAACTGAAAATGACCCAAACTCCTACAGAGTTAGGTCATAGATCAAAGTATCCCACCTGCAAGAATTAGTACACACAGTACCCAGGCAACCAACAATTATTGTCTATCGCAGGGTTGTCCAGAAGAATTTCTGCAATCACCAACGACTGACCAGTTATTGTATGGAGCAAGTATACACACATTTCATGCTTTTCCTTTGTGTGTGAGCTGGGTTGCTCTTATATCAACCGTAGCGGTACTTACTATAAATGAATCAAATGCACCAAATGATATGCTTTCCCTAGAGCTGAAAGGGCAAATACACCATAAAAAATCGTTTGATCGCCCAGAGCACTACTGTAATCCCAACCTCAGCTGTCTCAGCATACTCCAGCGCGCTGTTTTCTAGGCAAAATTGTGCGAGTATCATAGGAGCAATTTTCATATGCATTTCGTCGGGTCATCTTGCTACGTCGATTTCTTCCTACGGCGAATTCTTGCTACGTCGAATTCTTCTTACGGCGAATTCTTCCTACGGCGAATGTCATCCCCTCCACTGACGTCATTGAAACACGAACGTTTCCGATGATGGTCCATACACCCCATTGTGGAAAGTTCGTCGTAGGAAGAATTCGACGTAGGAAGAATTCGACGTAGGAAGAATTCGCCGTAGGAAGAATTCGACGTAGGAAGAATTCGACGTAGGAAGAATTCGACGTTGGAAGAATTCGACGTAGCAAGAATTCGACGTAGGAAGAATTCGCCGTAGGAAGAATGCGACGTAAGAAAAAATCGGCGAAAATACACGCCCTTCTCTCTCGAAATATATCACATCGCAGACAGATCATATCGACAACGACGTCATCAGATGAACGATTTGTACCGAAGAATTCCTTTTTCGCATGCACAGTGGGATTCATTCATTAATACTCGAGATTGTATAACTTTCTGAAAGGCATTCTGTTGGCCACATAAATGTGCAACTTTGCCCCAAATCAACCTTCTTCGTATTTCTTATATCATTCGAAAACATAATAGTGAGAGTTAAAGTTGAAATACCCGATATAGTCTGTAATACAAAATGTAACATTCATAACAATGGGCTATTTTCGACCTCGGATTTGAATTAGGAAGGTAATAGGGGTCCGAAACATTTGCGTTCGATATCCTTTGAAGTAGTGAACTGAAATGAAAGGAATAGGCTACAAGCCAATAACACTTTTTGGGGGGTCAAATGACCCATCATGAAACTTTTTCAGGAAGATGTTGCTATATGAAACAATAACTTGTAGCACTATGTTGTCAGTTTCCACTGATACAATCGACTATTAACATGGGATAACTGATTGTCTCAGCGAAAAAAAAAGTTACTGTCGAATTTTCTCGTACGTCTTTCTTCAATTTGATTGATCCAGAAAACTCATTGAGAAAACCCAGTCCCATATGATGATAACGGTACCAGGAGCTATAATTCATCTGAAACAAAAATTATCGGCTTCCAATCACATCATGTTTTTCAGAATCTAACGTCTTGAAGAAAGCCATATGAAAATTTATAGTCCCTAACTCCCCATTGTTTGTTGGAAAATTAAGTCCGTTGAACCGTTAACAATGATGAGACGTGTATCGAGTTTGTAGAGAAGAATAAAAAAAAGCAGTAATTTTTCTTGATGTATGTTATCGATGTTGATCACTTCATGTATTATAATTTCATATTTTTATTTTGTTTATAATATCAATCAATATGAATGAATTCCACCGTACATGTGAAAGAGGAATCCCTCGGTGCATCTCGTTTTATTGATGAAGTCGTTGACGAGATGATTTGGCGGCGATGTTAACTAATTCTGAGGAGCAGGGAGTGTTACTATGGCGAATTCTTCCCACGACGAATTATTCCTACGGCGAATTCTTCCTATGGCGAATTCTTCCTACGTCGAATTCTTCCTACGTCGAATTCTTCCTACGTCGAATTCTTCCTACGTCAAATTCTTCCTTCGTCGAATTCTTCCTACGTAGAATTCTTCCTACGTCGAATTCTTCCTACGTCGAATTCTTCCCACGTCGAATTCTTGCTACGTCGAATTCTTCCTACGGCGAACTTTCCACTATGGGGTGTATGAATCATCATCGGAAACGTTCGTGTTTTGATGACGTCAGTGGAGGGGATGACATTCGCCGTAGGAAGAATTCGACGTAGGAAGAAATCGCCGTAGAAAGAATTCGACGTAGGAATACGCACCCCATTTCGTTTTATCTATAATTTTCATAAATAAAACTACTAGAAGATTTTGGGTTAGTTCATCGAGAATGCAACAGCAATAACATTAACGTTAGACCCACGTGCAAAAACGTCACTTTCTGATATTATGAGAATATCGGAAAACTGAGTTTAGTTCGTCACTTAGAGACAACATACGTTTACTTAATAAGAGAAACCGTGAGTTCTCTCCCCACACAGCTTCAACAGTTACCCGTTCAAGAAAGAAGCCTAAACAAGTGATTCACGTTGCCATTAGAGCAACGAATACACATAAATTATCTGAAAAACATGCGATTATTAGTCGAAGTCAATTGACTCTCAGAGCATGTTCTCATATTATGAATAAATATGTATTCAAATGTACTCTTTGCGGACGACCTAGCATTTCACTAAAATGTCGTGGGAATTGCCGTATCTGGGTCATTAATTAAAACATCTCGAATCATCAATAATCCATAGAAATAGAAATTTTATTTTTAGATATGATCTTTAATCTATATTCGTAATTAATTCGGTGAGAACCAGTTCTCGGATGATTTGGTGACCACAGAATTGAGTTAAAGCATATTTTTTCGGTTAGTTTCCCACTAGCCGAAATTAAGTTATATTCAATTGAATGGTTTCACAATTTCGTGACACCGCAAATTCACATAAATTTCTACTCACTCTCGGGAATGTATCGAGCTAATCTATAAAGACCCATAAAACCAAATGATATTATAGATAACTTGATTTACCACTCAATTCTTCATAGGAGAGCTCAAGATAGTGTTCGACAAAAAATTAAACCAGTATCATCTATAAAGGTTCATCAAAAGTTGGATATTTGAGGTACGCAATATTCGAATATCGTCTTTGAAAGAATTTGGCAAAACGCGGGGTAGAATGGAATATGAAAAAATAATTTATCATTTTAACAATTCATTTGAAATTCTGAAAATGAGATCATTGCACTGATCGAGGAGGTGACCAAATAATTCAATGAAGAACCGATCACATGTTCGAATCAATCATGAATTAAAAACCTACACAATACAATAACGGGTTGAAAACGAATAAATAAATAATCTCTGTGAGTTCGTCTCTGGAATATTGCTGCAGAATTTGTAACAGTAAGCCAATATACTTCACCTTCTTTTTCTTTATTAAACGTCGGCCTATTTCCGCTACCAAGGCCAATCACCGACGCTGGTGAGCACACTTCCCCCAACCGGAAATTTTGCCGAATCCTCTGGTATTCCAACCAGAGGTAGGGATCTTCAACGAGCCCAACATCCATGGACTCGGGACCGACGGCTTTACGTCCCCTCCGAAGGAAGGCATATCCTCAATATATCTTGTGCTCATTGATATATTGTCTGCGAGCTATGATATGCTATTTCGCTGCAGCTTTACGGGCTTTCGACACGGTATTTCCCTGCATGGTCACCCATCCAAGCAACCTGCTGGTCACTCGACTACCAACAATAATCTAACAGTATCAATAACAAACTATTAAAACTACGAAGGTCATTTACTCGCCAAATACTGAGTGGTAACAGAAAAATTGGTTGATTACCTAAAAATTGTCAGATAATCTGCAACCGTCTAAGGAAAAAATGGTCAATGGCTCAACACTTAGCTAGAGCTGCTTGCCCCATAACCCTACTCAGTTGGAGAAATGAAAGACCAAACATCAGATCATACAGTCTATCGTAAATATAATTCTGGATTCTTTGGTATGGAAGTGAATCTAAACCTAATCCATCAATTTAAAATCTTCGTTGACATAAAAATCATACCTCTAGTCAAACTTGAAGAATGTCACTTCCAGGCCGATATTTCCTAACCCATTTCTGCTGAAACGACCCCAAATGTCTATATCATATAACAAGTGTGGCTAGATGATAGCAAAATATATATTTATCCACGACTATTGTTACCCATCATACGACTGTTTGCTCGACCTCAACAATACCCATTATTCACTAGTGAATAATGAGTCATCATTATTGACTGCTGTCGGATACTTCCTTGATTTTGCTATAATATTATATTGTTTTGCTAAAAAAAAAATCGGTTACTGAAATTTTATCGTGTGAACCACCAAATATTTTCAATTCAGTTCTGTAACTACATATAAAAGAAGCCAAGGAGCATCTACACCGAGCTATCAGCGATTATGAATGTGCGTGTCATATCGAAATAGCTTTTGAATCCAAACAAACTTGACTCAAACTTGTTAACAGTATTATATGGAATATTTGTTGGAAAATAAAATAACAGTGTTTCTAGAAATATGAATGTAGTATAACAAAATTTTCCAACAAAAAAACTTCAACAAATTATTTCACTAGTCGTGGATAAAGTATAGTATTCTAATCGCGCATAATGACTATTATTCTCCCGGTGATTTAGGCCACTCGCCTGCGGCTTGTGGCTATGAACTCCACCTCGTGAATAATAGCCATCATTATACGCTCGTTGAATAATATACCATTAATAGCAGACAAATATCTAATGTTTGATGGAACTGTAACAAGGCGTAAAAGCCGCAATCCACTTTTCTACTGACAAATTCAATGGAAGATTTCCATCTCATACACATATCCCTGGGAACTTTGTAATAGTTGAAAAATTAATCGCAAAAACAATTGCATGCATGTGGTTTCCTCTGTGTTCAGAAGTAGGAAGTTGTTTTGCACCACTGACTAAATTCAGTACAAAATTTATTAGATTCGTTAGATTCCTCCTGCAGCTCTTCACAGACAGACTCTTTTTTTTCTGTGTGAATTTACCATATGTTAAGGTGGATTCATGAAGCTTCAGTTATCCAGTAACGATGAACAAGTAGCGATTAACAATTTCAAGTAGAAAGTAATGAGAAAGAAGGCACATCAATTCAACAATGATCAAATCTTGTGGAAGGGGATCAACTTTAACCTTACATAAACTTTCGACTGGCATTTTTCATTCATTTTTATATTCCCTAGCTTTCTTTTGGAGTTTCGAAGATCGAAATTGAAAATTAAATTCATTGTTTTCGTGAGAAGGTTTACCAGAATCGCATCTACAGTTTCAATTTCAACTCACAAAATTTTTACAATTAAAGTAAGAAAGTTACTTTACTCAGTTAATTGATAGTTGATAATTTGGTTGTACGAATCATCTACAGCAGCGGTTCTCAACCTGTGGTACATGTACCACTGGTGGTACATATCATTATTGGCGGTGGTACACAAAAACAGACCCAAAACCAGTACTACAAAAAATAACACGAATCAAAAATTAAAATAGTATTTCACGTTCCAACTATAAAAAACTATGAACTAATAAACTAAAATACGGGAGTATTGCTAACCCTTTTTGTCGAAATGCCCGCCGCGCTGGCAACACCAGTTATGTGGAAATACTCAAGCACAACCTTCTCACTAGTTAGTTTGTTATTCTAACTTAGAACAACCTATGTATAAAATCTGAAAATATAACTTAAAAAATAATTTTTACTTTTTTTGATTTTTTTTATCCATTACCCTTAATTAGATTACCTAGCTATATAGGTATTTCAGTTAGGTGGTACCAAACATTATAGAAAGAATTTTATGGTACATGACTCAAAAAGGTTGAGAACCGCTGATTTACAGTAAATTAGGCAGTTCAACTAATCATCGATAATTGTTACTTGCTACTTGCTAATTTTTCCTTGATAATTGAAGTTGCATGAATCCACCTTTATATTACTTGTGCATGTCGCTAGAAAGTGTATATCATCACTTATATTGTACCTTTTTTCAGGTGTTCTTTTTTCATTTGAAGGACAAAAAGCAAAGAAGATTTTTGAAAACTCCTTATTTTCTACAGAAGAAACATTTATTGATATACACATTTCTCAAGAGCAATTGTATCATCTTCTTATTTTCGTCATTTGATCCACACAATTGAAAAACCATCGGCTCATTGCAAATATACTTTTGGCCGGGCAAAAAAACAACTCAATCTTGGCGTAAAGGACCAAGACTGCAGCACAAACCGCTCTTTCTTTATTACCGAGAACATTTTTCAGCATTCGTACGGAGGCTCATTAAGTCTTGACCCGGTCGAAGCCACCGCATTTTTTCTTCGGCAGGGCCATATCCGGTCATCAGCCATTTCGGAGTCCATGGGCATCGGCCATCGAAATGTTCTGGTTCAGATTCTCGATAATATAACAGGTTGGGCTGCCAATTAGGAGATGTCCCCGGGTTACAGACTTTTTATAACACCCTCCTTGCTTCTCTGACGCTGAAAGCACGATGGATGGTCAGAGGTGGAGAGGTTACCACAATTTCAATACTCTGTATAAAGGGTTCTCGTATATTCCATATAAACCCCATTAGAAAAAATGACGATAAAAGATATAAAGATTCAAATACGGAATCAGTTGGAAAAATCAGTTGGTTGAATTTTCTATGAAGAAGGCGATTTCTGCGGAACAAAAGTGGCGAGATATCCTGCAGCGTGAATGATACAAAATTATATTTTCCATTGTGACATTCAAGATTGTTTTTATATTCTGATAGAAATTTCAATCATTTTCGAATGGTATAATTGTCTACTCCATGAAATTTTTGTTCAAGTTCATCATATCGCTTTTCAGCTTGATGTCTCTCACATTGTGAAACATCGACTGTTTGTAAACTTCTACTGAAATTCGATTGAAAAACAGGAACGTTTTTGTGGAGAGGAGTTTGGGAAACAATTCTTCATTTTTTTCTTCTCCGAGTCAGAAATGAAAGGAATACAAAACTTCTATGAAAGAAATAATATCAAAAATCTTACAAATAGGTACTTCCTGTTGGTAGGTGCTTATACATATTTATATGCAGGGAATTAGCTGTTTTATATATACTCTTTCTTCCTTTTTTTTTGTACGAATCAAGCATCTATGCATGATACACATATAAACAAAAAGTGTTTACAAATTTTTTGAAGTAACTTGTTTCATAGAAATATCGTATTTCCTGTTCCTTGACTAGAAGAAGAAATAGTCAATAAATAAGCTCTCAAAGAGAAATCAGGTATTTTTAGACAGTAAAGGTGACAGGAAATGTTCCGCATTATAAATAATATCTGAGAAGTCTAAACACTTTTGTACGGTAAACGCCTATGGAAAGTGTGAACTGAATGTAGAATGAGCTATGCGCTATGCTTGTCTGTTTCAAGAAAAAAAAAACGAATATGAACGAACGAAAAAATCAAGAGGTCAACTGAAATTGTAGGCATAGTAAATATTTCAACTGCATAGCAACTCTTGAAAGTGCAAATGCAAGAGTTTTTCTGTGAGATTTAGAAATATGAAATTTCATTTATAGTGGTAGGCATACTTTTAACGTAGTCTTGTAACGAAAAAAATTTTTCCTGGGATACGCTCATGTTTAATACCCTCTGCTTACCTTTTACCTCACATGAAGATCAAGAGATCCTGCCTCTACTGCTACGGCGTTCGGCCCGGTCAAACTTATGGGGTGTCTAAGATATTTATCACTGGTGATTTTTTTACTGTTTCGGAAATTAAAGTTGATAAGTATTTTAATTAGAAGAAGCGACTTTAAAAGGTTTCGGGCTCTTCGATGAGGACTGCAAAGTTACAAGCTATTAATATTGAAAGATTAGTAATGAGAAAAATTCAAATGATTCAACACGAAAATAGGTATATAAAACCTAAGCAATACCTGGTCCGTGTTGAACCATTCAAATGAGGTTCACGAAATTTTCTTAGTACTTTTCTCTGATAACATATCGCATTTAACTTCGCATTAAGTGACGGGTTCCACAAAACAACTGAAGAACTGATTATCCCTTCAAAATATTGATCAGAGAGAAAGTCGAATCTGAATGAAGATAAACTTCTGAGTTTGATTTGTGATATTATTATATTTTTGGGATACAGAAAATAATCTTCCATACTCTAACCAAATGATCTGAGAACTAGGCCAACTAAAAAATAATTCGGCTGGTAAAGAATTTGTTGAATACGAATTGAAATTTAAAGCCGCTTTCCAACCTGATATATAGTTGACTAGGACAAAAATTCGGAAAAGTCTGAAATGAAAAGTACTCCGATTATGACTTGAAAGTTATTGATTATATCGAGAGGAAAAAAGATCGAAAATGATAGGTATTTTTTATATATATATCGATTGTTTTTGCTCTGGGTCCGAAAATGAGTGACAATTGAAACGGCAAAATCAAACAACTTTATTGCAATGAAGTTAACATATCACTAAACAGCTAATTAACAACGTAATAAATCACCCAAATTACTATTACGGATTCGCCTATTTATCCACTTGATCGCTGTCTGTCATCAACTAAAACCGGATTTCTGCAGCAGTTTTGAATAATAAGACCTAGGTCAAGTCTCTTATTACTTGAAGCTTATTACTTATTACTCAAAACCGCTGCATGAATCAAGTGCAACTCCCTTTTGTACCCCGTCCGCTATACAATAGGTCAATGACTCTGGAATTTTCAATATTTGAACTGGATCGACATATCTGCCATTTCTGGAACCCACGCGATAGTTCTCTCTCTGTGTGAGCAAATGAGGTTGGTATCTCTCTCGAACATTCCTTATGAATCGCGTTAACGGTCGATGGGCGTGGTCTTCTCCAAAACACATAGACGTAGACGTAGAGAACGTCATGGGCGTAGAAAAAGGGTTTCATTGTTTCGCAGAATTGTTGTTGATCGTAGAATTCGTAACAATAGCTATCGATAGGAACATCTACATAAAGTTAGAGTAATGGCGTCAGAACTCCAGGTCAATTCTAGAAAAAAGGCGCTTCTTTGAGTTTGGTTTTCCAGTACTCAACAGTGTCTAGAAAATATTTTCGAAAATGCCATCTTCCGTTGAAAAATATCGTAGATAATGTGACAATAATGAAGATTCGAAACAAAAGTATTTTAGACAGATTTCAATTTTTGCATGTTCCCTTGCATATGTTTCATATCTAAAAATTGCTGAAATTTCGAAAATCATGAGGGTATATTGTTTCTCATGATACAGGGTAATTTACAACTTGACTTAGTTTTCCAATAAGCGATTGTGAGGTATTATTTAGAAATATACGGCAGTGTGTAGAAAATTGGTCTGAATAATCTGTCACTTCCCGCCGAGCCTATTGAGTTCATTTTGAAGTATTCAATACCTTCCAAAACAAAAATTTGAGAAAATACTTTATAAAAAAGGAATCCGGGCATTTTGGAATAATATACAGGATAATACTGGATGTTACATTTTCTTCAACGTTCGTACTATCACAAGCGATCCGAATAATAATAGTGATTTTCCAACATCGGCATTTCAAAACGACGAAGTGGCATTTTGAGTCATTGAAATAGATCTAACCAAGTATCGAGTGAGTGAATGCGATTTCTACATACAATGAGTCATCACTCATACAATATACATGCAGCTAGCATCTAATGATATATTTTGGGAGTTACCACATTTTTTTCAATTCTTCACTCAACGTCGGCCTATTTCCGCTACCAAGGCCAATCACCGGAAACTTTGCCGAATCCACTGGTATTCCAACCAGAGGTATGGATTTCTTACGAGCTCAACATCCATGGACTCGCGACCGCCTGCCTTACGTCCCCTCCAAAAAACGGCATACACCCAATATATCTTGTGCTCATTGATATATTGTTTGCGAGCTATGATATGCTATTTTGCTGCAGTTGTATGGGCTTTTGATGTGATCTTCTCCTGAATGAGGTCAGCCATCCAAGAACTAACCGCGCCGGGCCGTGCCCTAGTTACCACAAATGCTGGGCTTCTTTGGCTTTCCATCTCATTTTACTGAATTTTCTCCAACTGATATTTCTTTTCTTTTTTCCTTCAGTAACAAACTGCTAGTGAATATGTGGCACCTCCTATGTATATATATATATATATATATATATATATATATATATATACAGAAGAGAGGAGGGAAAGTCTTTGCTGACAAGTTAAGAACAAAACTCGGGAATTATATTTGGGACAGCAGCAAAAGCGAAAGTGTACTCTTATAACAATATATTTCCAATATTTCGACAATCGATTGTTGTCATCATCAGGGAGCTACAACATTATTTTGTAGCTCCCTGATGATGACAACAATCGATTGTCGAAATATTGGAAATATATTGTTATAAGAGTACACTTTCGCTTTTGCTGCTGTCCCAAATATAATTCCCGAGTATATATATATATATATATATATATATATATATATATATACAACATTATTTTGTAGCTCCCTGATGATGACAACAATCGATTGTCGAAATATTGGAAATATATTGTTATAAGAGTACACTTTCGCTTTTGCTGCTGTCCCAAATATAATTCCCGAATATATATATATATATATATATATATATATCTTAATGGATGAACATATAGATAAATGCTCTAAATAACAGGACCGTCTTCCTTCCATTATCCAACTTGCTCCTAATTCTATTATTATCTGAAAAACATTAAATCAATCAGTCTAAGGGATTTGGCAACAATCGACAAAAGATCAACAGCGATCGACTGATTGTGGGTTCAGAACACCTTTTATGTCATGGTTTGCTTAACGCTGTAAGAAGGCGAGCAGGTGTAACAGGTCACCTGTAAATCGATCTGAATGGTACTTTCATTTCTTTTAAAGAATGATGTTGAAAGTAGATCAATTGCCGTTACCTTTCTGATAAACGGCTTACCGTATTTTTACGGATGCGTAGCTATGGGCGAATGGAATGGATAACGAGAGTTCATGATTTCTTTGATTGAAATTTTCTGTTAAGTCAGAGCCAATTTATAAGCAGAATAGATATTTTGAATTTTAGTATGATTTTTGAGTGAACAATCTTCTTGAATTACTCTGATTCAGTAAGGTGTATGATATGTTCTTCATCTCAATTACCAATTGTTGAAAGTTCATAGAAAAAAATATTAAAACATCTCCGACCCTTTTGAAAAAATGCACTGGGGGTACAAAAAAAGGTGGAAGCATCAACAGAACAGAATCATCGACTGCATTTTTGACACAAACTTTTGCAAGGTGAAATGGTCGATGAATGACACAATCGCCTTCAACAAATCATCCATGATCTGCCACTTTGAAAACCCCAAATACCATTTTCGAATAAAGGCATTAAAAAGGTATTCAGTTCACCATAGTTAATCCACCATATCCAGATCAGATAGATAGCGTCAACCCAAATACTGATTCTAGACAGAACCACGCCATTTCAAATGTTGATCAACAAACTAGAGAACTACTAGTTTTTGCTCAACTAGAATATAGCCAACGATTATTCCTGTCGTTTTGCTCATCAGAGAGAATATGTTTGGCAGATCTTGAAAATATTTATTGAGATAGTTTTCAATAGCAAATTCATATGATGATATTTGTCCAAACGAATATTCTCATTTGATTCCTCGACATCTTCTCTCACCTTGTAACAGTAAGGGAAGATGAAAATCGGTATCGCTTCGGAGCTTTGACTTCAAGAATGTATTGAGTTTTGAACCATTAATTCAAATCACTTTTTCAAAATTATTATTCCTATACCATAGGTTGGTGATGATGAGCAAGTAACTTCCAGAAAACAACTACATCCCACACCAATACCATGAAATGCATTGGGATATGTAGTTTCCACATAAAAATTGAACTAGAATAGATGATATCACCTCTCAAACCGGAATGAATACCGAGAAAGTCTTCAGAAACTCCTTGTACAATTATTTGAATTGATCTGGTATGATCAAGTCTTCACAGTCACGTTCATTAAGCATTCAGCATGTTACGCAAATGTTGACAATAATAGCAATATTTCAGTAAATTTTGAGCTATTCCCAACGATCTCTTTGATTCATCATTGAAATCAAACTCTTTTGGACCTTTTGCAGTCTCTCACTTTTGTATTAATTGGCTTACCCCTGGCAAGTGAATAGGTCTTGTTTAATATCTATTCCAGATGAGTTCTCTTTTGGAATTCCTGCATTAAGAATTATCAAGATAACCTTCTGAGTCTTATGCAGATGTGAGACTTCGAGTATATATTAGGAAAATTGGCTAATTCCTAGAGAAGGTGCAAGATCTATAACGTTTCTGTTGTAAGGTGCTAGTACGGAGCTATACTTGAAGAATTGATAAGACAACTGTTCACAATATATCTCCTCTATACTTTTTTATTATTTCTGTTATCAAGTTGACGTGTGGTTGAAACAATCCTAAATATTTTATAAAGTCTAAAGATAAACATTAATTTACTGTGCTATATGCATCATTTCTATCTTCTCCCTGATAATAATTCAACAAAGTGTTCTCGAATGATTATTAGGTACAAGAACAACTGGAAAAGTAAATTTATCCAAAAGTGCTTAGTCCATTTTTATTCCGATTGCGTATATTATTAAGTGAAATATTCCATTACCCTTCTCTCTATGATATTAAAATAAGGAGAAACTATACGTGTGAGCCTCTTGATTAATAATTTTTTGTTCTTTTAGTTTAATTTCTTTTTACACGCTATGTTAGAGGGTTCGATACATGTATGGATGTTTTTTTGATGCCCATTTGATAGCAACATAGATTGAGAAAATTAAGTGGAATTAGTAATGAATTCTTCACGGAGATATTGAGTGATATAGTTCTGAACAGACAATTTCTCAGTTTCAGCAAATACATTCCAGGAAAAGAAAGTAGGTGCTACTTTCTGTGAATGATATGCAATTTTTTCACCCAATTCAGCATTGTCATCCACAAATGAATGAGAAATTACCTGAACGTTCTCTGTTATTTTTCAATAGACATGTAGCTAGATGCAACTTTCTTCGGCTATATATTATTCGGTCTGCTGCGATTACAATCAGCAGTTAAGTGACCCAAAACGGCAGAATATGAATTAGAATAATGGACGACTGTATAAAGCTCGAGGCTGTATCGGAATTTATAAAAGATAATCCATTGAAATGCATTCGCTATAAAACTAATGGCAAACAAATGAATCAAATTGTAGCCTGTAGGTGTAATGTGTGTACGGGGGAATAAAACGACGTTCAAAACACGTTATGAGAATGCATTGTGATCGTGTACACCATCTGTTAGGTGTTAATTTACAATATAAAAATCAATGCCAGCAAAATTGAATCATGGACGTATATGTTCGACTTTGTGCTAATTGAATTGATCAGTCGTAATTATTCGGCAAAGTCTAGTCAAATGAGTTGCTTTCATAATGAGATCGATTGAATTACTTCAGCTTCATCGAATACATCGAACACAATAATAAGGCATCGGTAATCAATATATTGTTTGATGTATTTCTTATCACTGGTTTCTAACCTGTTTTTCACAATCAACCTCATATTCCAATTTCCCAGGGATTTCTGGCAAACCTTACTGCAATAAACAATAATGCTATATTTTTCACATATTGGATGATTTTTCCAAATTCATTCCATATCATCATTATAATTTTTATTATATATTCCTTTCATGAAGGGGGTCAGTACGACGTTATTTTTGGGAAATGATTTTTGGTTTCTTCTTCTTCAAGTCAATGCGAAACGGATAAAAACTCATTCAAGTCAGTTCAGATGTTTAGCAAACACTCTCTGTTGATGTGTATATCATTCATAAACTTTCAGTTCATGTTCATAATTAGTTCACAAACGTTCCCATTAGTGATGACGTCAATCGTTCCTACGATAGTTCCATTCTGACAAACCCAACGGATGAAGAACTATCTCCATTAGTCAGTTGTATATACTTTTTTAAATAAAATCTTTTGGTCTTTTTTTTTTTTTTTTTTTTGGTTTTTGGTTTTTTTTGGGTGGGGGCGTTGGTTTGGTTTTTGGTTTTCCTTCTTCCTTTGGGGGGGGGGGGACCCGTCTTTGTTTTTTTTTTTTGTGTTTTGTGGGGTTTTTTTTTTTGTTCGTTTTTTTTTTTTTTTTGGGGCCCGGGGTGTTTTTTTGGGTTTTCTTTGTCTCTTTTTTTTTCGGCTGGCTATCGAACACATTACCTTCCAAATGTGTTTTTCTCTACCGAACAGTACCAATAGCCATTGTACATATATTCCTCAAGCTTGACTCCATCGAGTTGGAATAAGTGAGCCAAAATCAATTTGAATATCTGAAAAAGTGATGTGATACATCCCAAAACGAACTACTAGGGCGGAACCGATATTATCTTACAACTAGCGGATCATCCATGAACTAAAGCAATGACGCTTGATGGCAACTAGATAATTAAAGCAGTGAGTATGAACCTACGTAGTTATGGTCACAGTGTTATAGAAATATTACTTATTTTCACACTTGAATTATTGAAAAAAAAAAATTAATTCTTTATATTCCGAATGATTATAGCAGTGATATAATAATTTCCTGCCTCGAATCAACCAGATGAAGGAATACATTTTAATTTTTTGTTGACGAATGCAACACTGTGCAAAGTTTTATTGGAAGGGAAATGTTCACTACCATAATATACCGCTTACCACTTTTCACAACATAATTCAAATGAGCAGTCAGAATTACGTCATAATTTAATAATTCCATGGGATTTCTGAAAGTTCCACACTCTCTCTAGAAATTTTTAAATGGGAATGTCATGAATACACTCTAACGATGTTGATGAATCAATCAAGCGTTCACCTCTATGAAAGGGAAGAATGATAGAAATGCGTGAATATTCTTTCAAAAAATAAAACGGATACCAAAGCGATTTAAATCACTCCAAACCATTTTTCGAATGTTATGCTTCTCAACCAACCTAATTTAATACTTTTATTACAGTCTGTATGAAGTCTCGACAAAAACCAATCAAGAAGTTGATGGACTCGCTGAGGTCAGTCATCTTTGCCCTTCCTGATGTAAAAGGATCTACATTCAGAAAACGAGTGAAATCCGATGACAACCATCTAGAACAGTGGTGCCCAAAGTTGTCTGGACTACGACCCATCTAAAACAAGTTAAAAAACTCGGGACCCTCATTTAGGGAATTCAACCGTTATAAATATTAATGAAGGGATTTTTCCAATGAAAATCAATCGAATAACTACATCAAAAAGTTATTTCATTTGGAAAGGTAAAATTATTTCTTGTATTTTCCCATTACAGTTTTGACATCAAGCTCAACTCGAATTACTTTTGATCTCAGTGAGTTCGATTTGTCCAATTTATTTCGGTATTCGCAGGGCCCACTAAAAAATCACTCGCGACCGACCTATAGATTGGGAAATCCTTATCTAGAAACTATAGATTGTATTGAAATATATCAAATGCTTGAATAGCTGTTTTAAGCGTAGCTATTACTTCATTAAAAAATTAGCTACCAGGCAGACACGATTAAATTTCCACAAAATTTATTGTTTTCATATGGTTCAATATACTGTATCTTTATCAAGCGATGTCTTTAAACAATCTGTTTCGCTTGATAAAGACAGTGTATCGACACATGTCGCGAAGACAATATACTTTGTGGAAATTTAATCGTGTCTACCTTAGAGCGTAAAACAGGGATCACCATCAAGTGAAGGCCACCGCATTCCAATAAAAAATTGCTACCCAACACTAGTAGATGTTTTCATTAACTCACTTATCTATATATTTTGATTAATGTTCTGTATACATATTATCACACTTCAATTTTCTCTGCAGAGGACAAAAGGGATTTCTTTGGTAACACGATTTCAATTAGAAGTAGCCATTTGCATTACTTTCTAAAAATAAGTCAGAAATAGTTATCACACCATGTGCTTCGATACTTATTTCATTCAATACAATTCAAAATGAGAGT
This sequence comes from Zygogramma bicolorata, assembly GCA_032362365.1. Classification (NCBI taxonomy): domain Eukaryota; kingdom Metazoa; phylum Arthropoda; class Insecta; order Coleoptera; family Chrysomelidae; genus Zygogramma; species Zygogramma bicolorata. The sequence continues at coordinate 286,247 of JAVJAQ010002064.1, forward strand.
GACAACTGACAGTCATAATATATATATATATATATATATATATATATATATATATATATATCTATATATATATATATATATATATATATATATATATGATTAGGACAGTCGCAGTTATGAAAATTGTGATGATGATGATGATATCACAATTTTCATTACTTTGACTGTCCGAATAATAAAATCAAATTGTCCATATTCGAAAATGATTTTATTGAAAGATTTGCATGAATGCTTCTACAGAAATTTAGAAATTTATGAATTTGATTCGATATTATAATTACACCTGTGACTGTGATAAAGACAAAATTTAATTACTCGACTGAGACAACTCAAATGACTATGTGAGTGACATTGATCACACCATTGTGTTACTTCACAGATTCACATAACCCCACGAAAATAAGACAACAATCCTCCAGTTCAAACTCCACCTTGATTACATAATTTAAATTTATGAAATCATAATCGAAACATATTTAAAAATGCATATATGCATATTGAAACATTATCCTGAATAGTAACATTTACATCAAAAACGAAAAGAGGAAATGACATTCTGTTGATACGTAAGTAGGCTATTCCAGAAATATCAATGTTGAAAAACACAAGTTTAGTCATTTCAATTATAGCCTTTACGAATTCAGTTGGGACAGCATAGGGACCCTATGCCAGTAGTTCATAGGATTAGTAATATTCCGCCGTAAGGGTTTCATCAAAGATACTGCTACTGTTAATGGAATTTAAGTTTTTGCTATCTCAAGTGACTTCGTATAGGTTATACTCTGTAACAACACTGACCAAATCCATTTCTTATTTATCATTCTGTATTGAAAATCCAAATATTTGAATGGATATTTTCAGGAATTGATATCTAAGGAATTTGATATCGTTTGTTAATGGAATACAACTAGAAAATTCAAGTGATCTCGTTTGCCTACAATAATTGTAGTTACTTCTCTCCACAAGAATTATATTATTACTGAATATTGAAACGACCTCTCGATCTGAAAATGTTCGCGGGTAAATCAACATTTTTTCAGCTCAAACGCCGTTATTTTTCAACGATATTGAGCTACCACCAATATAGATGAAAGTACCCGTTCTAATAGCATGAGATTCTGGTTGTTCTCATGCTATTACTAAATAGCAAAATTCGCGATGAAAATAGGAATCGATAAGATTTTGAGGTATTGTGGTATTTTTTTCGATAAAAAATTGAAAGTAAACACTCGGAGATGTTTTCATTCCATCAATAATGTGGTGAACTCTTTTATTCATCTGTCATGTAAGTCGGGGCTTGAGGTGTAATCTTTAATAATATTTTCAATTCTGTTGAAAACACCTCTTTTAGGTTATTCGATAAACTGCGGTAAACAGTATTTAGAATATTCATTATAAGCATTCACTTCCGTTTTTTTCTCAAACTCGCTTTGTCCCATGTATCCAAGATAACATTGAAAATAATTGATGTTGAATTAGTAGGAAACGGCTTGAGGGACGAATTGTTGATTGAATTCCAATAATTTGAATGATATGAGTTGAGTGATTTCAGCCTTCAATTATTGTCCAAAACAAAATGGTTCCAGATACATTATTGAATCACCTACGAACTTCCTTCAGATCTTTGAAAAATATTTTCCACAGAAATTACAGATGTCAATACATATATTCCGTCATTTTAAATATAATGATGAGATGCAGCCTATTCAATAGAAATATGGTGTATGAATGAAAAATATTTCATTGAGGTTTCCTCTGGTAAGCTTAAAAAATATACCATGAGTTTATACCATATTTTCGGGAGTTAATATGGCAAAACTCTGTAATCTTCCAAAGTGCCTCTCATTGGTATCCTGTCGTGAAACAATTTGTTTTACAGTATGCACTATTAGATAAAGATTGATTGGTGGTTTTGGATTATACTTTTATTTATTAGGATCGGTGTATTCCCAAGCGATTAGACAAATAAAACACTTCTCTGTGTTCATGATTTTATTGCCAACTTTTCGGAGACAATTCTCGCCTTCTTCAGGGCCCAACTGTATCCATGAGTAATGATGTCAATGAAAATTATTTCATGAAAATCTAGAAAAAGTATCAGCGATAGGAAAAAAATACAGTATGGATGAAAAATAAATATATCAGTTCAGAACATATGGCACAATCTCATTCGAAACAACAGAATGAAATCTTTGAAGAGCGGTGGTCTTCCATCTATTGTTCGGCTCCGAGACTTCTATGTGGTTTGGGGAGTGGAATATCCCCCGCCATCAACATCAAAAAGGTGCTTAGCAAAGGTTTTTGCACATTGAAATTGTGCATGAAACACCGAAAAATTATGAACAACTGTATAAAATGCCAGTTTCGCTCAGTTCCTTAGAGACACAATCGAGTCTTACAGTCCGATATTCCTTTAATTACTGTACAGATTTTGACGTTACTGTAGAGGATTTGGATATCGCTGAGAAATAAGCTGCAGAGTAGAACAATCAATAATTTGATTCATTCGATCCATTTATGGCGAATGTCTGGTTCAGTTTAGGAAAAAAACGATGTCTTTACTGAAGGTATCGATACGCTTTGCAACGATACACCTGCTAATTTTTGGGAAAACCTAGTCCTGATCTACTATTCAATGAAAATGCGGCTAATGACTCTCACAATAAACCATTTTGTCAAAATAAATATGGATAACTCGTTTCAAAACTTCATAATCGCATCGTCAGTTGACACCATACATCTACATTTCGGTAGATTAAAATGGCACGATCTTTGAGTCCTAATGAATTTACGATGTCCCGATCTGATTTTTTGTTTGAATTCATTGAAACATGAATGCAAAAAAATCCCCTCAGCGCACAGGATGAACTATCATATAATGAAAAGCCTCTACGTATTTAATTCAATGAATTATTAATGGGCTGCCCATTCTGCAGGTTAGAGGTCATCAATTTCTCACATAACTTTTGTGGCTGTCTCTATAATTAATTCAGATCCATGCCAATCCAATTTCAGAATTATAAGTAATTATTGAACTCAATTAGTGAAGGATACGTATAATTACAATTCATTGCAAAAATACCAATAATAATGTCAAACGAGTTATTAGAATGATTCGCAACACTTTCTAGCTTCTTCAGGGCATTTTTTTTTCAATACCACGGATAATTTATTATTATTAGCCTCTTCTCATACTCAGAATGAATTACTTGAACGAACATGGAAAAGGAACAGTTCGATCAGGTGTGTGAGTGTGACAATTATCTTCTGGCACAAAAATTGTAAACAGCTTGGTAATCATGGAAGGTCGTTTAGCGAGCTCGACGTAGTCGATAGTTGGTCCTGAAGCCAAAGCACAAATTTCTCCTGATTGGTTTGTTGAGATTGGCAATGCGCATGCACGCCCCTGAAAGTATGTACAATATTGGTTGCCCAGACACCAATATTAGCAGATTGAACTTCGATTCATGGTAGCCCTATCTGGCACGCTAATATTGAACAGAATAGCAACAAAAACACCTTTTTTAAAATAACCCATGCAAGACTCCAGTGAAAGCAAATCTTTAATATTTTGCAATGTGTTTACACTTCTTTTGAAAGCACGATCGTACCACTCCTATAATCAAAAAACTGGGACAAAACTGAGAAATGAAGAAGGCCACGCAATGGAGACTGAAAAGATCGTTTTACGGCGAATAAATTAAACTCATCAAAGTGCATCATGAGCTAGATATAGAAATAATCAACTCTGTTGGAATTGATGAACATTTTTAGTGGATGATGAAAAACCACACTATTAGATCCAATTAGGCATACGGGAGATGTGAACCCATTAGAATTTTATAGCTACTAATCGTCAAATGTCACAATATCCCATTAAATATATGAATATATCGAAAGGAATAAACATATTTCATAAACAAAAACTGTATTAATCAAATCTTCGAATGATTACTTTTATATATTTCTAAGTATGTGATGTCTCATAATATATATTGACATAAACGTGATAAAAATATCAAACATATTTTTGTTTGATGAAATGACTATTGATTTTTCTCACGGCAACGCAACGAAAAGAGGCAAGGTGAAATTTCAGCAGGGCATCTGATTAGGAATGATTGGGACTGGATTCATGAACTGATGACTAGTTTTATGTTAAAATGTTTCACAAGAATGCGATTAACCAATACTAAGAGACACTTATGTTTTCCGGTACAGATTATATTTAACGATTTCTATCCATAAAGAGAGATAGGGACGGAAGTATAGTATGTTTAGTAGTAATGATCTGTGGACTGTCATTTAGGTTATGTAATATGGAATATCGATCATCAGAAAATATGTTTCCCTCTGCGATTTCAGTGGTATGACTACTGATCACGTAGGAGTATTACCAAGTTGTCGTTCTCTTCATTTCTACCGTATACCGTGCTGCTTTCAACTACGCCCCCTAGGCAATAAGCTCGAAAGAAAAAAAAATCTTATTTATAACGGCTTAAGCTTGTTTATAATACCAATTTGTGACTGGTGAACCGTTTCAAGTTTCAAGATGAGCTAAAAAACAAATTTAGATCCGGCAAATAATGGAAATGGGGAACGAAAAGAAGGTAATGTATGAATTTTCTAGAAAATATCAAATATTTGAGTTTTTCAGAAAAATATACTTCGCTATAAACTATTATGAAAATTATTATTCTTTCCATGTTTCCCTGACTGAGTTTGACTGGTATTCAAAAAAACTGTTGCCAGATAGTTGAAGTATTCAGAGGCCGACTAAAATATATTTTTCCTTCAATAATATAATGGAAAAAAATTGGTTGTAATCTGTTTTGTTTCCGATCACTTATTCTTCACTTCAATATAGTAATAGCTCAGAGGACCATCTTGAATATTTTGGAAATACGGGGATATTCATTTTATGTCCAGAATATATTCTTCAGATATCCACAGGGCAAACACAGATGGACGACGAGACGGGTATTTTCCGTGGTAATGCAAAACCTAATATTCGTGGATATCCGTAGAATATTCGTCGGGAACGTCCATATGATGCCCTTCGCTAACTTTATAATGTCATCGAAGTTAACGTCATTCAAAAATAGTCGTGGCTGGAATTTTAGAAAAATGCAAACATTCGGAAAGAATTAAGATGCAGAAAAAACAACTATACTGTTAATTTCAAAAAATAATTCAAAATTTGGATGCATGTGGATACGCCAACAGTTAGAAATGTGAAAATTGATACCAGCACTGCTACCCCTACAACGTACACAGAAATGTATACTGTATGAAGAAATCCGCACTGACACCTGTCAAATATGATTCAACTCCGTTCGTGGTATTTTGCCAGGGTAGGAGTTGATTTCTGACAGGTGTGAGCCCATCAACCCACTGTGTAAGTATCCGATTCTGGCTTGGACGTACCGTTTAAATTTTTTGATTTGATGGTGGTTCGCCGGTCTTCAAGTACCTTCAGCGACGATGTCGTAGTTCTCTACTTGGCCTTGGATGAAGTCGGCGCACGTGCTCGGTATGCTTCTGGTTCCTCATTTGCAGATGGTGCGACGACCTACCCTACACCGATGATGGGCCAATGAGCTCGAATTCACTCTGCAAGTGTGCCCAGCCCAATAATTTGAATCTGATTGCGGCACCAAAAACATATGCAGAAATGTCTTCTGTGAAGAGGTGTTAGCTCATAAAGCAAATGTGTAGGTATCCGAGACTGACCAAGACGTGTCGTCCAAATGTCTTAATTTGTTGAAGAAAAATCACCAATGCAATACTGAGAATTGTAATGCAGTAAATAATTATTGAAGAATCACTATCATATGAAGAAAATATTATATCGTATGTTTCTATACCTTAAATGCTCAACAATTATATGATATACATATGTGATTCTGCTTCATTGTATGAACACGACCAATTTTATCTTACGTAGCACTGCAGCTGTGTGAATTATACCACCATGAGTAAAATTATAAAAACCATTTCCGCCCAGATAGAGGCTTCCAGATTCTCATAGCAACTTTCTAGCCATATCTTTGGATCCAGAGTTGGCTTCATTAACCGCAACCTACCCACCACTTGTATCATCATTGATGAATATTTCTAGCGCATGACGCAGCTAAATTCAATTCTCTCATAAAAACAGATGGGGCAGGTCGTATAAAGCAGGAGTAATTGCTGTATCTATTACGAATGAAATAGTATCCAAGAATGATCCTGGTTTTGAAACCGAATGTGCTGATGATCCCGACCAGTGTCTCATAATATATCAAATTTTCTGATCCATCATAGAACTCTAACCATTCTCTTCACAATCCGTCCTCCATACATGTACATAGACATGTCTTACCTCAAGCAAATAAAATTCTACTCACAAATACTTTAGTCCTTAGTCACTTCAACTACTGTGACACACTTTATGGACCTTGTTTAACTCTCTTCGAGAAAAATCGTATTCAGAGGGTTCAGAATTCATGTCTCAGGTACATATACGGTATTAAAAAATTTGAAGGGATATCACATAAACTTAAGGATACAGGATGGCTTAATATGATCTCTAGAAGACAGCTTCACTTGGCAGTATTGTTCCATAAAATAATAACTAAAAAAATCCACCATACCTTTCTCGAAAAATAAAATATCGAAGTGAGGTACACAACGTGAATATTCGATGTCAGGGTAAGATTTCACCACCACCACACCAGACAACCATATTCAAACGGTCATTTTCATACACAGTATAGACACTCTATAATTCTATACCAGAAAATTTATAGTCCATGTCCATTGCAAGTTTCAGGAAGCATTTCAGAGAATTGTTGGTTAATGAAACGATTAAACTTCATTAATTACATTTACTCCAATTTTTGAATAGTATCCTATGATTTGTCTCGAATGAAATTTGGGGTTGACACTTAGGATCAGCTCTGCTGTATGTCAACTCTTTTTTGTAGTTCTGCTTGGAATAATCACAACAAACTGTCTTTATAATGTAATATATGAACTGCAAATAAACATAACTATTACTACTACTATACAGTACATGTGGCAGAGCAATGGAAATTTTATATGAGTTCCTTGCGGATCTTGCTGAAGATTCAACGAAAATTCCTGAAAAAAGTTGATTGTGATGTTGAAAATCCACTAACCATAATGAAAAAACGTAGTTTGAATCTGAACAACTGAAGTTTCATGCAGGGCTCTGATGCCAAAATCAGTTACTAGAGTTGAAAAAGCACATCATCTTCTGTAAAGAGCAATTATCTGCCCCAGAGCGCTTCGGCACCCAAAATAATTAACCGACCCTTGTCCGCACAAGCTTCTGCCTTCTGGACGCAGTCGTGAGAGTGTGTGACAAAGAGAAATATAAAATGGAAAAAAAACATTTTAAAGAATAGTAGATGAACCAGAGTATCACTAGCCTCACCTCTCCGAAGGTAACGCAGAAAATCACTGGATCATTTATTTGATTAGGAAGCAAGTGAATCCTGAATTGGTTCCGACGGGCCACGCATTTGGTGTTTTCGTTCTTCGATACGTACCCGTTGCTAGTCACACCACCAACAAATATTCACTTTACATTGATCGAATGGATAAAGTTATGCTTGGAGTAGGGTGGTGAGGGGTTACACTCAGATAAGACATAGTTAAAGTGCCCGTGATTAATTATTGTCCCCAAGAGAAAACCACTCTCCTTAGAAAGATTGTTGTCGCCAAGTTCCCAAGAATATCCCATTATAATTCGATTATTCGGGAAAATGAAATCAAATCTGAATACGAACTTTCTGTATTCGAAAGATAATCCCATTTAACATAAAATCCGTTATGAAGCCACTGAATAGAGTTGATCAATTTGAATAAATTGGAAAAGTGGGGAGTGTTGAAAACATGGTTTAAAATACTCTCTTTCCACTGAAACGTCACTGTTTGATGTCATTGGATTGACTAGATCGCTGTAATGTACTTTTTTCGGCAACCGTCCGGGAAGTGGGTCGGTTGCCGAAAAAATAGTGTACGCAACACGACCGAAAACAGTTTTTTCGGACTCGCAGACTTCCAGGACTCGCCTACGGCTCGCCCTAGAATTTTGTCTACTCGTCCAAAAAAACAGTATTTTCCGGACTTGTTACGTAAATTACTATTACTGAATGCAAGTTTTGTTCAGGCGATAATTTCAAGAAACTGTAAGAATATAAGTGTGTATTTCTCACTTCCAACATCCTGTATATTTACAATGGCTCATTTCTGGGCGTTCCTCAAATTCCGATATAGCCTGAATTGATATACATTACCTGAGCTAGATTTCAGAGCTATATTTAATTGAATATGTATAAGTAATTTTTTGAAGGATATTGGGTGAAAGTCAATTGACTGGTCAAAATAACATGTAACGGCAAATGATAGAATAGATAAATACCAATTTTCATTCAGGAGCACATTTCCGGTTGATGAAGAATTCATTCTTCCGTTATTTAATCGTTTTCATGCATATTCAGTGAGAACATGAGAAAGATATTGTGACAAATTTTGTATATATTATGTAACTGGTTACTATTCTTCTTGAATATTTTCGTTCAGTCTCAATATAACATTAGGCCTGTATCAGGAACTTCAATGGTCACATAAGGAAAATCTACCAGAGGAGATGAAAACATGTTTGATTACAGTTTCTACATGAAAATGCAAAATTGTTGAAAAACTGTTGAAAATATATTTGAACACCACGTTATTTCTTAAATAATATAAATTTTTAATTGGTCACAACACATCTAAAAAAAAACAACAGCCAAGGAGCACCAACTCAAGGCCAAACAAAATCAAAACACAGCAACCAAACCAAACCCAGAATATATCATGAGTACCATACTTAGTTCTAACAATTTCTTACTCAAATCAGTATATCGTACAGGAATGGCTTTCTGGTGCGAGCAAATATTATTCAGGACTGGATTTTTTCAATATTGAAATCTAAATTTTCGTAGCTATATTTGTAAGCATACTGAAATTTTACCGGAATGTCTACAAAATTAAGAAGCCTGGAATTATGTTTAATCATTATTTCTTAAAATAGTTGTTAATTATGAAATCGACCAAATTTCCCTCGCGACTTCAACTACAACAAAAGATATACAATACTCACCCATTCTGGAAGCTGAAAGTTTTATCAAGTAGACATCTAAAATCAACCAACTGAACAAATTCTCCAAATAATATGGCCTAATAATATAATGTTTTCAATAGTAGTCGTAGGACTAGGAAACAATAAACAGTCATCTATGGTTTAGTTTCAATGAATGGTATCTTTTACCCTGAAGGCCAAGAGAGCGAGCTCGCTAGGGAAGCGCCCTCCTTCCCATAGGTATGGGTGCCATGCACTAACTTGACTTTTATATTCTTGGATTACTATGAGTTTCAGAGTACAGTCCTAAAGAAAACAATTGTAAACTGGTTCGAACCAGATGTTTTGGTCACCCATACTTGAAATAATACAAAATTATTACGTTCATTTTGAAAACTGTGTTTCGAAAGTCACAAATTTCTCAAGAAAGTTACCAGGGCCGTCGATAGGAAAGTAGGGCCCTGGTGGGATGAAGCGAAATCACATCATTTTTCATTCCTAACGCTGTATTAGTTTCTGTAACTCTAATAAATCCAGACCCCTATCCAAATCTCTGGGGCCTCCGTTATCGTCGTCTCTTGGCATTGAAACGAGAGGTCAGTTCTGCATCGCATAACCCCAGGACTCTGAATACATTCAGAACGTAGAAAATAATCTTCCAGTGATTCATCAAATTCTACACCTTGTATGAACGAGTTCGGTTACGAGCAGAAATTATTTATAATTTTCGATCGAAATGTCAAATCCTGGTTATACATTCATACACAACTTGTTTGTGTATGACTAGAAATCCTCAATAAGACGTAAGTTATCATAAGGGAATTATTAAGATCGACTAATGTCCACACTCACACATAAACAATGAAGAACAAGTCAGATCCCTGACATTTTGAAATTGAAATACCTTATTATGTAACGATCATTTAATGATGGTTATCAATATACGAGCATTGACTGGGATACGAAACGAGCCAAAGGTGAGTTTCATATGGTTCATGCGAGTGCATTAATACCAATTACATGAGAGTTGCATACGTTATTTTTTCTACGCCCGATAAATAATGAAGAACTATGAATATTATATTTATATTGTGGGTCCCACTGTTCTGGAAGTGGAACGAATTTTAAAACTCATTTCATTATTGCTAGTTTCAATAGAGTTCAAAATTGTATTGAAAATGATGATTTTATTCTGAACCGAATTTTCAATGTAGCCTTCCGCCACTGAATTGGATCTCCAATCGATCAAAACTATTTATCGTTATGAAAGATCTGTATTATAATGAGCTCATTATGATACATATTTTTCATTACGATACAGATTTTCAATCCGTTTTATAATGGATCTCGTTATCAAACCGTTAATGGGCATCATTATAGTACGGGTGTAGAAAAAATAATAAGTATTCAAAGTGTCGAAACCGAAATGAGTCAAAATGTATTCATATAGATTTATAACAGCGCACTGAATTGATTTTTAGTTTATTTCTTTTTCTGATTCGATGTGTTCGATCAAGTGGCTTCTGATATCATTGAATTTCTCATGGAATTTTTTCTTGAAAATCGCCAGAACGAGTAGATTTTCATTCGAAGTGCATTTTGGTATAAATTCTGTTCCTGAATTTCATAATTCCTCAATTCAAAATGATTGAATACAATGGAATGGAAGAATATTAAACTGAAGATCCTCTCGTATTGAAAAAATATTCAGTATTATGGAAAATAGACCTGACAGGACGATTTTATGAATTGCTGAAATTCTTTTTCCTTTTTTTGCTCTTTTCCAATCGCGATTCGTTGGTCGAGTAGTGGCTATGCCTTTATATTGCGATCGCTGCCGATTTGGACCAGGAGACAGAAATATGTTTTCGCCAAGACCTGATAAAAAAATTTGCCAATCCTAGCAGGTGGAGTCTTAACATCGAATACACCAATTGGCTGGGTAGTACTGCCAAAACTATCCAGATCAGTTTCAGGTTGAATGAAATTCCACAGGACCCTTTATTGAAAATAACTTTTTCGCTACCATTTTCTTTTTCAATGTCCCAATGACCGACCTCGGCACTGTTATGTACTTCTCATACTGAATTTAAACTGATCATTCTATTGCTATGGCGAAGAATATGCAATGATTTTATCGTGAGCTCCTGGTTCAATTATATCATTTTCATTTCCTAAAGCAAGTTATTTCGAAAATGGTGGTAAATTTCTGTGACTGATCCCGCTATGTTACACGTTCGTCTACGGAGACCTGACAGTCAATTATTCTAACGACTGTCACCGTGAACTATTGAGTTTATGGTTCAGAACTAACAAAAATGTCAATTGTGCCTCATGAAACTCAGGAACGCAATTTTTCGAGTGAGGGTTACTCTGAGTATGTTGAAGTGGGATGAGATTGAGCTTTGAAGTTTGGTGACTAGTAGATGTATTTCGGGAAAGGGGCAATACTTCATACACTGCTCTCCCTCCTCACAAAATTCTGCAATAATTACATTCGGAATATACCCATAAATTCGTCAAATAGAAGATTCTGCTCTAAGTTTCAGTACTTCAAACTTCCTGGCAATGTAGTGAAATTATTTTCTACTACTGCACTGTTACTACTGCACTGTACCATGCTTAGGCAATTATTCATTTTTTTCAAATTGAGAGGAACTGTTAGAAATCACATCATATGAAAGCCTTTATCCTCCACGAAGCATACTTTTCAGTAGTACTGGAAAGAGTTTATGCTTGAATTCCAATCGCTGCAAGCTGAAGCAAATTTTTTTCCATCAACCGAGTTACCATTTACTGGTAGCAAAACAGCGTTCGTCGTCCGCAGGATATTAGCGCGTCATCCCGCGGCCACGGATGCTGTTTTTCTCCTTCGAGACACCATCCGATGACCTATCGCTAATTACCAGTTGCTCTTGCCGGCCAAACTACTATTTCATATCGGCCGTGGCTACTCGATCCTTGTCAGGCTCAAATACACCACGAATGAAAGGGGGTTTTGAACAAGATAGGTTTCATTCGACGGCCGTTTTTCAACAAAAGTTGTAGCAGATTGATATGAAAAGCAAGAAAACCAAAAAATCAGATGTTTTCCAGCTGTAAATAAAAGGTTATTGGTCATATCGAAAAAATATAGATTGACAGTTATAGGTATATTCAACATATCTCGATGATAGTGCATCTAATCTTGATGTAGTTGCATTTGTAACATATGTTTCTGAATAAGCCGTCTATGTTTTCACGAACAACAGTGATTTCATTCTCAACAGTGATATCCATAGGTTTCAAACGCGTCAGAAAACTTCTCAAAATTCCTCAGACTAAAAATGTTAAATCATCTAACAAACGGGGTCGGGGTGAGATCCACTAATAATCTCCAGCAGACCAAACACAGATTGAGATCGTTTTTGTTCGATCGCTGTTATTATCCTCTAAAACGATTATTTTAAGGAACACAGGATTTCGATAATTGCATTGCTCTTATGGTATCCCGTTTGTCTTATATTCGCTGAATTGTTTGTATATTGTTTGTAGTTTTTTTCATGATATGTGTTCTATCCTATGAGCATGTATGATTTTGTTTGACAATTCCTATACGAAAAATATTGCGTCATTTTGAACAAATGAAGAATCTGAATCTGAATGAAGATATATCAATACGTGATGTCATAATTCATGATCAGCTATTGAAAAACGGTGTTTTTATGAGTTTGGATTTGGATTATATATCAGGATCTGAATAAATATATTGAAACAGTTTTCAGGATAATATTTATTTGAGATGGTTTACAAAACAGCTACATTTTACTTTATTTTATTTATTCGCATGGGCAGGCTACTCAACAGATGGTTCGGCCCATTCAATTACATATTAGCACAAAATAGAGCAATAAAGTATACAGATTGTGAAAGTTGACTATGAACTGAGGTGTGATAAGCAAAATTCATATCTAACAGAAAAATGATAATAACAGTTCAGAATCCCTACCCAACTGATGATCCAATAGATCCTAATAGTATCACCCCTTTTTAAAACTGAACAGAAACTTCGGTGTCGCCGACAACGAATAACGTCACATGGGTATATTTTGACTGAAGAGTACTCGTAAAAGTATGAAAGTGAGCTCTACCCACCACGATATTTTGTTCAAAAACTTAGGATAGGGTTCAGGACAATTTACGATCGCACTGTATATCTTACATTACTTCATTAGATGGTGGCCCTGTGGGTTTTTTAGGATTCCCTACAGTTGATATAACAAATGTGCTGCCGCACTCATAAAATCGTTTCATAAGGGAAAATATAACAGAAAAAATTTCGAAGACTAGTAGAAGAGCCAGAGTATCACCAGCCTTCGAGTCTGGATTTAACAAAAAGGCATTTTCAAATCATGTCACAATACATTTTCCTCAGTAACGGTTTTCACCAGTGATAGACATTTTCGGGTACTTTTCAACAACTTGATATTCTATAAATTTTTGATACCATCCATTCAGAGATTATAGTTGTAATAGGGATTGGACCACATGCCCTCAACACAATTTCAGGGAGTCAAATGGCCCAATCTGGATCATGTTCAGAACGATGCTGCTATATGAAACCATTCATTCTGAAACTGGTATTTAATTTTTGTACTATGCCATATGTTCACATAAAAATGGAAAGTTATAACCAGATATTCAAATCACCTTTTTTTCACATGATGGATCTTGAGAAAGCCATGCCATTTTATTGATTTGAATAAATGGATTGGTACTTGTTTTTTTGTGAATAATTTTTCAAGATCTATCCTGCTGAAGAAAGGCATATGAGATTATTCGATCACAAACCTTCAATTTTGGTTGAAAAATTGAATGTTAAATTGTACCGTTTAAAACTATCGACGTTGGAGCACCTTTCTTGAAGTCATCATCAACCATAAGATAATTCCAATAGATGTGTAAAGGAATAGCATAATTCTCTAGCTTCTTTTTGATACTTTTGAATCTGCCAAGAACTCTGATTCACATCTTTTCTATGCGGCACATTGGGTTTTCAAAAAGCTCTACTCAACCTTGAAATTTTAAATAGAAAATGGTAAATCGGTTTCGTACAGCAGTTCATCAAATCAAAATAAGAGTACCTACCTTTGAACTTAATGAGATGAACCTGTGGTAGAAGTCCATTGTATCTCAAAGTGGAGTGTAAGATTCACGATGCAGAAAAACTCTAAGTCGTCTCCAGAATTTAATATTCAAAGGATGTCAGGACGGTGATTCAGTACATGTTTCGAACCTACATAGGTTCATCATCAGCTGAATTAACATTCAATTCTACAATTAAGGAAGAACAATATAATATTAGTTGATACAATTAGTTGATAGTTGATCAGTTGATATAATATTATATTGTTCTTCGTTAATTGTAGAATTGAATGTTAATTCAGCTGATGATGAACCTATGTAGGTTCGAAACATGTACTGAATCACCGTCCTGACATCCTTTGAATATTAAATTCTGGAGACGACTTAGAGTTTTTCTGCATCGTTAATGAGATGAGTTTGTTTTTATCACATGGTTTGAAACAATATTTGACATTCTCGAGACTAGTTTAATTTAAAGGTGAGTATACATTTCAGCAACAAAGTACGACAGAGTTCTCTTTCTGACAATCATCTTCATTTTACAAAGCGAAGCTGCACAGTTTTCCTAAAACTGAATTATTGTTGTCAAAATTTCAATATGAAGGGTGATTGCAAAACATTTCATTGAATGCTTTTCTCAGGTACTGCATCCATTACTTCGATTATTCTTTTATACATACAACTGAAGAACGATGTAATTGTATGAACATCATATTCTTCGAAATCATCCGCAAGATACCTCCACCACCGCTGGTTGAATAACCACTCCCAATAATAATACGGCGAAAAGTAGTCGCCGCTGCTCCAGGAGTGACTTTTTCTCATCTTGTCTCCTTTTGCTCTTATTGGCAACGAGGTCTTCGGAGTTCAGTAGTTGATGTCGAACGGCTGTATTTGCGAATGCTTTTGTAACAGATTGTTAAACCATGCGTTAACACTTGCACGACTCGCTTTTTTCCTACCCGCGAAAAATATCAATCAACGGAATGACCTCGGAGGAGGTGAGACGGAAACTCATTCATGATAATGGGACGGGTTCGAGCTATTTCGAATTTGTGCACGTATTGTAAAATGATTGGCGATCAGCGGATTGATATTTTACAATTATTCATATGGGAATGCAACAAGATGAGAGTATGAGTTCAGGAGCAGACACAAATTTCCACTTTTAGTTTTTCAGATGCGTTTTCCCGATTATTCTTTCCTGAAAGTCGTAGATTTTTTATAATAATTGGAAATGACAATAACATGGAAAATACTGCCAAAAAAACAACATTTATGAATAGGGTGACAGATGAAATCCGATCGAGATCCACCTGAAGAGATCTGTCAAATAGAGAACCTCGAGATGAATCACATCCTAGGAAACAAGCTTCATGATGGTATTGAATAGCTTTCCATTTATTAACGATAGATATGATTGAATTCATTATTATTAAGATGCCTGGAAACCCTGGTGTTTACTTATACCTGTAGAAGTTTGGGATAAAAGTGGCGAAATCTGGATTGCTTGATTTTTGGTGGATAATTGAGCTTTTGGAGGTTCCCGTACAATATGTACAGATGTCGCCAATACGCTCTTGTCAGTCTTGTCTGAAGCTATATTTGCACTAAGTGAAAAAAATGTGCAGTCGGGTTTTTCCACTTTTATTTGATTGGCTAGCGAGAAGAGATCGCAACCTAAAGGATAATGGGTGGACAATGAGATACCGGTAACAACGTTTCGATATTTAAAAGCAATGAAATCAACAAATAGACACGATAGAAACATCGTAAACATCAAAATTTCAAACTGACATGACAATATGACAATTAACTTGACACTTGTCATCAAATTCGAAAAATGGGAACATAACGCCCTCTACCGAAAAAATAGGGGAAACCTTCGAAAGCGTCGATTGTTTTTTTTTCGCCACAAAAAATCTAAACAAAATCTAATCATTTGAGTCACCAGGACTTCTAGGCATCTCAATTATTAAAGTATTCTTCAGGAAATCTTGTTCTCAGCACCGAGGTTAGTTCGATGTATAGGTGCATCTGTAAATAAAAATGCAGCGCCAGTCGTAGAACTATGAATATTGACATTCTTCTTGCATTATGTTAAAAATATTTGTGTGATTTTATTCCTGAAGATTCAATAATTTCAAAAGCAATTAGTCGTTCGAATCTTTCCTGTTCAGTTCCTCAATGTCAATTCCCATGTTTTCCCTCAAGCTGGTGATAAATATTGTGTAAGGGTAAAAGAGAAATTGGGAAGTAACGTGTTGATGGATCGACAAAAAGCTTGTCAACTGAAACTCAAAATCGTTTAACAAATTACAAGAAATATGGAAGTAGTTTCCTTCATTTTGTTGATGCTGAATATTTTTATCGAGGTAAGCAGAAATCAATTCCAAACAGAGAAAATTTTTGAAAAAACCAGAAAATTCCTATTGGATCTACTGCAGAGGAAAAACCTGAAAGTTCTAGTAACAGAACTGAAAGATTGACGAAAAGAGGTCTCAACGAAGAAATATTTGCTGCTGAAGAATGCCCTTGTGATTAAATCGAACCTGCTGCACAAACTGCTTCTCACGATGAAATCAGTAGATCCAACAGGAATGTTTCTGGAAGGGACAGCAATCATTTTCAAAAACTTTGATTGGAATTGGTATCTATGAAGAATTATCTTCATGAATATAAACCACAAATTTCATTTGTAATACCTGGTTACCTCTACGAAAAAAATCATTATCAACAAAATACAGGAAACAGACTTTCATATTTCTTCTAATTGGTTTCCCAATTATGAGTTTCAGTTGTCAAGCTTTTTGTCGATTCATGAATATTTTACTTCGTAATTTTTCTTCTACCCAAACACCATAATCATCAGCAGCTTGAGAAAAAGCATAGAAATTGACTTTTGAACTTATTCTTTCTCGGGAATAACACAGAGGGCCTGAAGAGTAGCGATTCAAACAAAGCATCGCTTTTAAAATTATTTAACCTTTAGAAATATAATCACACGAACATCACAAACACAATGCAGAATGCAAGAACAATGTCAATATTTACAGTTCTACGACTGCTCACCTTGGCGCTGCATTCTTATTTTCAGATGTCTATAGTATCGACCAATTCATACTGGCAATAGTTTCTAAAGTGGCGTAGTGGTAGTACAGACTATAACAAGAGCGAAAACACCCACTAGGAATAGATTTCGATACAATAGAACACATATTTTCATATCGTTCTATACTTCACAGCGGTTATTGCGCTCATACTACTTTTCTCTCTGTCAGGACGGAACTGGAAATATCTGAAAAGTTGGGAATTTTATCAGTTGTGAAAAGTGAAAAAAGGTACATTGGTCAAAGTCGGTGAGCTTTAAAAACTCGTTTCGAGGAGAATCATGGCCACATCCCATAGAGGAGACATAAAAATTTAGTATCTCCCAGCATATCCTGGCACAGGATTAGTGTAAGCAATGTGGCACTGATCGAAAATGTGCAAGACAATAGCTTTCGAAAGTTTTCTAGATCAGTGAGTTGAGTAGTAGCAGGAGTATTGGGAAAGGGCACATTTCATTCACCCCTCCACCGAGTCTGATATTGAAAAGTTCATTGGTGTCATTATTGGAATATCAATCATCTCAAGAATAATTGTGTGGGGAGTAGTTGAATGTCTGATATTGTAAAAAATATAATGAATACTAGTTTGTAAGTTCAATACTATTTCCTTCTCTCAAAAATGCTGACAAGGTAAGAGCAACAATGTCAGTTTGATATTATTTTATTTTAAGAGTATACACTTTCCATCAAAAGTTCCAATTTTACCGGTATTCTTTGAGAAACTTCCATCAGAAATATTATGAAATATTTATTTTATGAAAAAAAAATTCATAAAAACGTGTGTCCTTACTTGCTCCGTTTCCGGGTAACGGGATATCCAAAAATCAGATTTTCCATGTTCGAAAAGATTGCATTCACAATCCATTGCCAGACAGCTGTTTCGACCCACCAGGTCTCATCAGTGACACTTGGCTGGACTGTGAACAAAAACATTTCGAACTATCTACTCCTTATGAAGTAAATATCTGAAACTGGTGAAGATGATGTAAACCTTCAAGAGGCAACGCCATCTGCACCCAGCAGAAGGAGTAGATAGTTCGAAATTTTTGTGTTCACAGTCCAGCCAAGTGTCACTGATGAGACCTGCTGGGTCGAAACAGCTGTCTGGCATTGGATTTGTTAATGCAATCTTTTCGAACATGGAAATTCTGATTTCTGTGGAGGGTTGCAGCTTTTTGCAAATTGACCGAAGTCGATTCTCGATCGCGGCGGGCAATTTTTGCGGCTTCGCCGTACGATGGCCCGCTGTAAGAGGTCTCCCCTGCCTTGGGCAGTAGGAGTTTGAGCCTATGGTCGTCACCCAGCAGATAGCGTTTCCTCTTCGAGGTTTACATCATCAACTAATCAAAATTCTTTTATATCTTTTATTTGTAATACGATGTTATCAATTCAAAAGTAAAGTTTTTATCCCTCATTTCACATAATCAATTTTTAATTTGATTCGGTAATGTTTAAAAATGAAACAACCATAAGAGCAGCTTTTAAACAAATGCAAGAGAGAAAGCAAAATGATTTCTTTCATTCTTTGGTCTAGGTCATTCTGTAACAGGCTCACCGTGGATACAAAATTGGTAATCTTGTACGGCAAAATTTTGAATCGGTTAAGAATGACCTAGATTAAACAATGAAAGAAATTATTTTTCCATCTCAGTGCAATTCCATGAAGATTGTATTTGAAGATGTTTTTTGAATGATTTTTATCAATTTTTCAATGTAATAAAAATATCATTGAGATATCATTGACGATACTGGAATTTCTATCCGTAAAATAATATCATGAAAAGAAGCCCCTTGTTACTGCAAACGAGCTTACCTAGTTTCATCAAAATCGGCGCAAAGACTTTTGAGTGAATAATGAAAAAACAATTGAGATATGACAAGGAATCACCCTCTAAAATTAATGACATCATTTTAGATACACCCTGTATAAGGAAAAATGATTTTTCTGTTGAATGATAATTCGATATCACTGCATTGAAATAGAAGAAAAACACTTGATATTTTGTCCGAATTAAAAAATTCTAGGATAATTATTAAAAAGGAAAAATTCCATCTCAACTGATAAAAGGTAAAAAAGGAAATTGATTCAATATTCGTCGATTGCGTCTGATATCATTTCTGATGTAAGGATATATTATTTTTCGAAATTGGTATAGAAAATGATGAACATTTTCTAGCACCTATTATAATGTCAAAGAGAATAAAAACAAGAGTTATTTCTAGACACATGATTACACAATCTACAAAATTCACAAATGAAAAAATTAGTGCTGTTGAACTCAATTAGTTACTCGTGTCATCCTTTCTGTAATACACTTCCTACGGAAATCAAATGCATGGAGAAAAAAATATTTCACAATTGTTTCAAAGTCTTTTTAGCAGGAGAGCTACTGGACCATCCTGATAAAGATTTGTTTGTGAGGCTAGATAGATATTCTTGTAGTAATGAGTCATGGAGTATGGTAACCATCACCTGGCACCTTAAAACTTGGCGGTGGTGCTTAGGGTATCGAGGGGCTGATTTGGTCACAACTAGATTGAAATCATTATGTTGGCGTCCTGGAAGTTACCTTCACCAATATTTATTCATTGGGCATAAATTACCATTTCTCTTGAATGTCTCTCAAAAGGAAATATTCAGGGCATCCCAACATGAGAAATTCATTTTTGACCTACACAAAATGTTCATTATGGAAGTCTATAAGATATTCTTCATATACAACAAGCGATTCTAAAGCAGATTCTCAGATGAGAATCAAGTGCCGATTTATCGTGGTGGTAATGGCGGTAATTATCCCTTCGCGACTTTCAACTATTTGAGTTAGCGAAGGATTGAATAAGTCCCAGGACCCTTTTACTCCTTTTCATACCCTTTTACTTTTTGCAAAAACTTTTTTCCTGCCTTTTCCTTCTAGAACTGGATCAGGATTAGCACTTGGTGTGAATGAACCTACATTAATATATATTCACCCATTACCTAGTAGAATCCAAACAGAATGCATAGCTGCATTACGGTCATAGTATTATGGAATATACGTTCTATGAATTCTATCAGAATATACCATTTCGTATATTTTTTTCAAGAGGAGGAAGGAAAAAAGTTTCTGGAAAAGGTGAAAGGTTGTGAAAATGAGTAAAAGGGTACAGGGACTTATTCGATTCTCCTTCGTTAGCTCAGATAGTTTAAAGTCGGGACCCCTATTATATTGTGTCATCTGATAGTTAACTTGTCTGAAATGACATTAATAATAACAGTCATAACTGTCATGTGTCGGATAAAATATATAATCTTCTGGGCTAAAGATTTCATCAGAAATATTTTTCGGTTTCACTGCTGGAAATGCACTGAGGAAGGACTTTTGATTATGGTTGTATCCTCTGAGCACAACCTCATATTGCCATTCAACATTTTGCCTTTTTTGAACTCAATGCTCTAGTCGGTCCTTCCATTGTCACCAAAAGGTATAGAAAAAAATAAAAAATCGTTATAATACTGATTTGTTTTCATTAAGGAACACTTGTGTAATTGAATACAATAAAAAAGCAAAACGAAGAAACACAAAATAAAAAATATCAAATTTGATGTTTTGTGGTGAGGTTCTGTGCTGCATTTCCAGTTCTTGAAAATATGATGAATATTCAGTTTGGCATATACTTTCGGAACCTCCTCTTTTGGATATCTCTTAGAAAAGCAGTTCGATATATCTCATGGACTTCCAAAACAGGTCCTCGGCTAACATAAATTCATCTGATAGAGGTCGACGTGTCTTTGTGGTCGGAAGAGACTTCTTGAAATTTCGATGTGATGTACGGACGAATGTGTTATACGTCTCTGGTAGGTTCAGAGCACAAGTATGACAACTGAATATGTGCATCTCTTGGAAGTATTATTATGTTGAATTTATTTTGTGGCATAGGCAGAGGACCTATCAGAACATCTCGGAAAAGTGAGTGTTAACTATGTCCTCCTGGTCCTATCCCGTTCGAAATACCTTAGGTATCTTACAATATCTCCAATTAGCATATCTTAATATACGCTCCCCTTATAAAGTTACGATTTGTTTCACCGATTATTTTATGTTCAGAAGAAGACCATTTTTAAACCTCGCTCAACTTCAACAGCAGAATCATTCAAACAAAAACAAATTGATGTATCCATTTCCAGCAATATGACTGTAAGAAGAAAAATTGAACTACATGTAGCCAATAAAAAACAATGAAAGGTACGGAGTGCCACGGGCCAAGAGGCAGGAGGGTAACCCATTAATTGTCTCTAACCATCGCTCCGCGCGTACTTTACACCTCGCGGACATGCCCGTATCTCCAGCATCATTAAAACAATCGCTTTTCGATTAGGAATTCTCAAAAAATCAAGTTGGCAACGGTGTGTCCGGCAGAGGTGACCAGAGGCGAGCCGCACAGCGTGACCGCGCTAGATAATGCCCCGCTTCCGGTGACCTGACTTCTGCGTCTTGCGGCCAGTAGCGGAACTCACGACTTACCGGGTGCGGTCGGAAGACTCTATCTTTATCGACGTAAAATCAAAATTGGTGAAATTCAATTCAAATCGAATTTGTTTTAAATACATACCCCTTGAATCGAACAGTTTTATACTGGTGAGAAAATGGGTGGAGCCAACAAAGAACAGGAAACCTCATTATCAATAATCATTCCCCTATCTCAAGTGCAAACACCAAGAATGTTGGTGTGAGATGTTCTCGCAGTACAAAATTGGCTATCATAAATTAGTTTTATACTCGTGAGCAAATGGGTGGAGCCAACAAAGAACAGGAAACCTCATTATCAATAATCATTCCCCTGTCTCAAGTGCAAACACCAAGAATGTTGGTGTGAGATGTTCTCGCAGTACAAAATTGGCTATCATAAATTATCGATTATTTATATCTCAAGTTTTTCGGGCTTGAGGACCGTGTACAGGAATTTTGAATTCCGGAGCTTTCGGCTACATCTGCGGCAGCCATCTTCAGCAACGTGGTCGTAGTTCAACTCTCCTCTGTGAGTCTACTATGACTGATATTATATCTGGATTGGATTGGTTACGAGGCGAAATGACGGTAAACTTGGCCACAAAGTTTACCGCAAAGCGACTCATACCGACAGATATCTGGATAGAGACTCCAAACACCACCAAACAAAGGATATGACTCCAGCGGGAACCGCTTAGCTGCCTTACCTAAGGGGTACGACGAATCGCATTGGAAAAATCTTGAAGAAGAACAATATTAAAACGATATACAAACCCACGAGGAAAATACAGGAACACCTGGGATCTGCAAAAGATCCATGAGACCCGCTATCTAATGCCGGATTCCGTGCTCATATGGAAAAGTATATGTCGGAACCACTAAACGCAGCTTCACGACACGAATCAGTGAGCACAGACGGAATGGTCGATTGGGACAAACGGAAAAATCGACTGTAGCAGAACATGCTCTTCTAGAAAACCACAACATCCAATTCGATAAGACCCCAATTCTTTCAACAACCACACATTACTCCACTCGTTTGTACCGGGGAACAATTGAGATATATAAACACAAAGATAATTTCAACAGAAAGGAAGAAGGATTAAGTTTAAACAAAATTTGGCATCCAATTCAAAATACATTAACGACAAAGTCCGACAAAACTAGAGAAACTGATGTCCGACAGAACAGGCACCAACCTCATAATAAAAACAAGTCAGCATCTCCAGATGTAACATCAGTCATAGTAGACTCGCAGAGGAGAGTTAAACTACGACCACGCCGCTGAAGATGGCTGCCGCAGATGTAGCCAAAAGCTCTGGAATTCAAAATTCCACTATACGGTCCTCAAGCCCGAAAAAATTGCGAAATATCAACACCGGCCGTGAAAGTCTACATTCTTTCATATCCATTATTTGGTCGATACTATATTTCACTAATGATAGTCTGCAAATTCCTCTGCGTTGATGGTGAAAAATTATCCGAGAGAACTCACCAACATGAATACCTATCCCAGGGGTCTACGGTGATTTTTTTTTAGAAACACCCAATGCTGTAATTTCAAATATGTATTGGAAGAGGGTAATTAGGTTTTTTATCAATCATTTTTTTTTTCATCTTGCTTGAGAAACATTTTCATAACGATGGAAATTTCAAGAAACAAAAACTACGAATATCAGTAGTTCAAACTCACAAAGTTGGGCAATAAAAAAACAAGAAAAATCGAATGGTACGATCATCAGTTGTTTGCCCACGAATTTCCAATTGGAAATAGAAACCACCACCAGAAATATGAACCACCAGAAACCACCAGGAGTATGGACGAGCTAGAGCCTTCATTTTGACTATACCCATGTGTGAACTATGGAGTTCTTTCAATAAATCACCCCTCAACTTATTTGGTATAATCAAACGATAATCCCACAAAAGATATTCCTGTTCAATGGAAATTTCATTTTTTCTAGTGAAAAATGAAGTGAATTATTCGAAGAACATCGAGCTGGACAACAGTTTTTCACATAGAATGATATTTTACTCAGAATAGGATCAACAGCAGTACTCTGTCTGATATTTGCAAAATCTATTTTATAGTCTGATCCTTCCAAATGCTTCAGATAGGAAACACTTGAAAGAAAGATTTAACATACCTCGATTCGTATTTAAAACCAGACAAAATATGTGCCCGCCTTTGCAGGCAATTCGCGGCGAATATCATCACAAATGTTCATGATCCGTGAAAAGATGAAAAAAATTTCCATAAAAATATTGGAAAAACTCTTTCAATTCCAAAATTATTGCCGCTGCTTCCTTTTCTATTTGAGAGTATTTCTGCAGACTTGAGCAAACGCGAGAAAAACTCTCTCTGTTTATTATTATTATAAACGTGCCACTGATCGTTGCGCTAAGGGCAAATTGAGACGCATCAACTGTCAATTTGACAGTACAATCATGATCAAAGTGAGCGAATACTGGAGCAGATGTGAGCAATGATCTTGCTCTTTCAAATGCAATATCGCATTCAATCAACCAAACCAACTTAGTATTTTTATTATTAAATGATACAATGGTCTGAGCTATCAGAAATGTTTGGTGAGAATTTACAGTGAAAATTCAACAGACCCAAAAAAGATTTAAGTTCCGTTGTATTCTCTGGAATAATCATGAATTCAATAGCTGAAATTCTAGAAAACAAACGACCCCAGGGATATTTTTGTACATTTGGTCCATTATCTTTAGGAAAAAATAGGGGGTGCTCACGATACCGTACGGAAGACGGGTATAAAAAAGAGCCCCTTATGTGTAGTTATGGTGACCAATTTTCGAGCATCTTCTGATAAAAATACTTGCTGATAAGCTTCCGACGAGTCCATTTTTGAAAAAACTCCTCAACGCCCTCCAATTGCGAAAATAAATATTCTATGCGTGGCAAGGGAAAGTTCTGAAAATTCAGATGGGGTTTCAAAATTATTTTGAAATCGCCACACAGTCTCAGCTCTGAGAACTCGGTAGGAACCATAACTTCATTTTCAACCAATCTATTTCTTTCCTATTCAATCATCAACTTCAAAGCAAAAGGTACAGGTCGGGCCTTACAAAATTTCACAATAATAACCTCTTTCAATGTCAATCTAAAACGAAAACTTATTGAAAGAAATTAGTTTATTTTCGAAACTTTCATGATACTTTTCTACAAGGTTTTCAACTTTTTCGAAAGTATCCATGATTCCGTTGTTTATAGGATCACATTCAACGAATTGAAGTTTACATATTCCAGAATTAAACATATTTAACCCATTGAAACCAATAAGAGGAGGTCGACCATTTCTTATGACATAAGTTTTGAGGACATAAAAGCTATTTTCAAAAACAACATTGAAATTTGCATAATCTAATAGTTCAAAAGACGTACCAACCTAGTTTTCAAACATAAATAATTTTCCTTCAATTCATAAAATACCTCAAATATCAATTTTCCGATATAGCGGATTGCGCAAAACCAGAATCAATTTCAAAGCTAATAGGGATTTTCTCCAGAATTAACTTCACATAAAACGGTTTAACATTAGCTTACCCCTCAACAACTTCATTTTGAGAACTCAAATTGAAAACCAACCCTATTTGAGGATTACCATCTGTCACATTATCCGTATTCTCACTCTCACTTACAAAATGCAACGAATAATTCTTGCAATGAGGCGCTAGACGCCCCTTTTTATCACATTTATGACAATTACAATTTTTGTAAACGCATACATTCGCTAAATGATTTGTTCTTCCGCAAACAAAACACTTACTCGACTGTTGTCGAAAAAGTGTTTCGGCTTACCATCTGACGGCTTCTGTTACTATCCTTACCTCATTGTCTAGAAGTTCCAGCTTCAGGTCGACTTCCATTGGTCGCAAAATTCTCACAGCCTTTTTTGAGATTTCGTTGCTTGTCAATATTAACCGGCTCCATTGCAACTTGGCATGATGCTCATGTAGTGATGACTCCTTGGATAAATCTATGTTGACAATTTTCTTGGGAAATACTTTATCATCAGATGCACCCTCTTGGCATAACCCATCCAAAATGTTGGTGTCGTTTATCCCCAGAACGAAAATATCTCCCATAAGTATATCCAACATCGTGGCATCAAACTTACAAGTAGAAGCTAGACTTTTTATTCTTGCCTCTCAATCTGCAACTGTTTCGTGAGACTCCCAATATGCTGAGTAAAATTCGACTAAATACTGGTACTGAAAATATTGGTGATGACACAAACTGTCTTCCATGGCATATCGAGGTATAATATGGTATGTAAAAAGTACATTAGCTTTCACAATACAAAACTATATGAGGCACATATACAGTGCGTCTCAAAAGTCCCCTCCTCCCCCTCTTCCCAAAGCCTTGGACAAGTACAGAAACGTCGAATTAAAAAGACTAACAAAAACGTCAGCTCATTTGACAACTATCCAGAGGCGGAGCTTGAATTTTGAATGTTAGTATTACCTGTTGTAATTCATCACAGCTTTGCGTTTTTGAAAGCCAGTCGCCGAAACTGACATAAACGAAAACAAAATTAGTATCATTCAATAGGTTTTTTTCGATACCTTTCAAAAGAGGTGTCGCTTGCCGTACGGTTCCATTCAAAATTATTGGTCACAATGGCCCTGCGACGTCATCTTTGCCGATTTCGTCATCAATCATCACTAGTAAGGAAGTTTAAAACCTTCGATAATCCGTTTCCAAATTTCACTTCTTTATGTTTGATCGTTCCAGATATAAGAGGGGAAAAGGGGACTTTTGAGAATTTCTACTACTTGTGCATATACCCTAAATCACTGAGTTGTCAATGCCTCCATATCTAGACTGAAATGATCTTTTCTGTTTTTTCAGATATGTAAAAAATATATAAACTGCATCTTGTGATTTGAGTAATTGTTCTAAAAATTGTTCGTTCTTTGATATCATCATGCTGGAAAGAGAGCATACGGATAGTACAACTTCATGATCCTTCATTAGATAAAAACCACCCGGAAGAAGCTGTTTCTGGGGCCCTATTCTTGAACCACACGTTCGCTGAGCGTATACGTTGTTGCTAGGCAAAAACCAATCAGGACTGTCGTAGCTTAGCAACAGCGTATACGCAGAACTGCGAGTGATTCAAGAATAGGGCCCCAGAACGAGCAGCATTCAATAGCTGGCGACAAA
The DNA here is from genome assembly GCA_032362365.1 of Zygogramma bicolorata. Classification (NCBI taxonomy): domain Eukaryota; kingdom Metazoa; phylum Arthropoda; class Insecta; order Coleoptera; family Chrysomelidae; genus Zygogramma; species Zygogramma bicolorata. The sequence continues at coordinate 313,298 of JAVJAQ010002064.1, forward strand.
GTCCAGATACACGGACTGAATCACAGAATAACGGACCAAGAAATACAAGCGAGAATACAATGGAAATCACCAAAGCAGCATTTTACATCAAAATTTGACTTGAACATTCTCGAGTGGAAAAGATATGTCATTTATTGTGGAAATAATGATGTAGGAGGATTTTTCAAATTGTTTCTTAGAGCTGTCAGTAGAAATCTGAATGTTGGCTCATCTTCTACTGTTTATCAAGGAGATGGGATACAATCCTCTTTCAACGTCTATGAAGATGATATATTTACCAACATATTTGCTACTTTTGATATTGGAAAAATAACTTCCAAATAACAAGCCGTTAGTAATCATATGTGAGACAACTCTTTTGTCAACATTCCGTTCATTGGATCTTAACACAATGATGCCAGAAGATCTTATGGAATTCCAGGTAATGCGTGATTTCGAGGTGAATGTTCCAAACCAATACCTGAACTTTCAGTTATCCACCTAATTCGTCATTCAACCGACCAATTTTCCAATACCCAAAAAATTGTTTTGTCAACAAATCGAAACCGAACTAACTAAATACTTACGCTGGCGATTTAGTTTTGCGGGTGACACTAGTGAACTACTTGATTTTCTTCGAAAGCTCCCACGTGGAGGAATGAGTTTGTGAGTTATGAGTGATGGAATTTTCGAAATGAGTTCTGATAACTTGGTGAAATATATTCCATCAGTTTCAGATGACTTGTGAGGCATAGATCCATCCTGACTTCTTGAAATAACGTTTGCTTGAATGTGATTGATAATGTTTATTGCTGAGTGGTAATGATTCGGACTTCCACTGTCTGGGAAAATGGGGAAAAAAGGAAAAAAAATAATGAAATAACAAATCGAATGATAAAGAAGTCAAATCCAAACATAAAAGGTGAAATAGATTTCCGGTCGAACAATTAAAGGTATGATTGATCAAAGAAAATAATTTTGTGACAAAAAACTGAGGTATCGAATATGATGAAGCAGAGTCAACAAATTTTTGAATGAAGAAATATGAAGTAACGTAAAAACAAATGTTGAAACCAAGTTTCAAGAGGTGTACTCACGAAGTTTCGATCGCTGCGGTTTCTTTATTATTCGATTTGTAATTTCATAAGTTTTTTTATCGTTTTTTTATTCTTTCCCAGCAACAGGTTTCAATAGAGGTAATGATATAGTTAATTTTTTTTATGACACTTCACTTCAAAACTCGCTAACCTGTTGCTTCTCAGAAATATCAATATTTGTTTTGCTGACAGTTCCATCCTAGTTCCACAGGTGATTATCGTCAATTGTTAGTTTTTTTTTTCGTTTACCCAAAGTTCATTAAAAAATAACACTCAGTTAATCGAGGTAAATATTTTCCGATTACGTTAACACAACCGTCCCTGTACTAAGCTTCTTTTGATGGGCGCATTCGTAAGAGTGTTTCATAAGGGTGAAAACGTTCGAAATAACTATGGAAACTAACTCTCGTTGAAACATTCACAATTCTCTCAGATAATGATCACATTGAGAGCGTATCATGTATTAATAGTTGTCCTGCAAAAAATGAGTTTTATCAAACTGATATGCCATTCGTGTCTAATTTTTTATCATATTTGTGTGTATTTTCGCTCATAATGTGTGAGCGCGGAAATAGACTGATAGATGACAAAATAGTTAAGGCTTTCGCGGCCGAGGTTTTCAGTATCACTACTTTCATTCGGGTTTGAAGGCCATCTTTTTTTGGAATTTTTCCTGACGTTTCGCTGGCTCGAGTGGCTAGCTTCTTCAGAGGCTCATTCATCTTGAAATTCACTCCGATGACTGGAGATTTTTTCTTCGCAAGTTGTATTTATGCCGATTCAGGTAGTTTGCGGTGCTAATTATTCCATTCGGATTGGGGAATTGTCATTAATATTGATTACCTTGTTTACCTCATCTGGGTTCGGAGAATAATCATCATTATGGGATATTGGATTCCATATTCGGTTGAGGTTGACAGCTTCTTCTTTTCTGTTAAAATTATCCGTGTGTTTGTGGATTTCTATTGCCTCCCGTACCAGTCGACTATGGTATCCCTGGTTGGGTGCAATCAGTTTTGCATTTTCAAACAGATTCCTGTGGTTACCGTCACTAAGTGCGTGTTCCGCCACAGCTGACTTGTCAGTTTGCCCTAGTCTGCAGTTTCTCTCATGTTCCTTAGCCTTGTTCCCATGGATCTTTTGGTGGTACCGAGTATACCTTACCACAGGTGCAGGTATGCGAAAACCCCTGCTGCAGACAGTGGATCTCTTTTGTATTCAGCCGATCTGAGGCTCTGTTGAATCTTCTTTGTGGGTTCAAATCAGTTTTTATGTGATTACCCAGGAGTTTTCCAATTCTGTCTGTGACCCTCGGGAGTATGGCAAATATGCATGTGCAACACTGAACGTCCTCCCTGTTTCGAACAGTGGAATTCTTCAGTTTCAGGCCTGTTGACTCGGGACACTGACCATCGACCTCAAGGTCACTGAAGAGTTCCAGTTCTCCCCCAGAGTTCGGTTCGCAATCTTCGAGCACGTTCCGTAGAGTAAAATGACTCCTCTCTTTGGCGGGAGGGGTTCGAAGTGCGTGCAGACACCGGGGCGGATACTTTGTGGGTAGACTGGGGGAACGAGCAGCCTCGAGCCAGCAAACTCAGAAAAATTCCAAAAAACGACGGCCTTCAAACCCGAATAAAAGTAGTGATACTGACTGATAGATGATTTTTTTTTTCGTGTTAGATACTCCAAAGTCTTGAATTATTATAACACTACTGTTCACTAGCGATAAAATTGAAAATTATTCTAGAGTCTTGTAATTCCACGAAAAATTTTGAATTGCTTCGTTCATTACAAATCTGCCCACATCAGCCATTTTTAACTCATCCATATCAGCCATTTTTGACTCGTAATTCGTAAAAATGATTTTTCAATGTACACAAAATAAGTTCACCAAAAAAATTCAAGAGGATTGACGAGAACAGTGAAAGTAAACATTTATGAGATCCTATTTTTTCCATCAATTCAAAAAATCAAATAACACATGAATAAATCAAGAGAATGGAAAAGTATTTGAAATGACTCTATATTCTCCCTCCACCATAAACTATTTCAGAGAATCCCAAAATCGGTAACATTCCCTCGTTCACGAGAAATGAATATGGGGTTCTACTAATGAAATGAACACAGTTGAGTTGAAATGTGAGTTATCTTCTCTTCACTAGATATCATAGAACAAATTATGGAACGGAAAACTTTCTTCTTTATATTGAAGTAAGACCACGAAACATTTTTATTGACTGATCAAGGTTTAATTTTTACTTCTGTCGTGAGACATGAACTGTTTGCAGTTTTTCGTTAGTTTCAGCACCTCGAAAAATATAGAAATTGAGTCATTCAATTTTTTTTTGCATTTTTGAGGTTATCTGCCCCACTATGTCTGAGATAAATTTTCAATAGGAAATATCTGAAATATCACGCTTTCCAAACCGAAAACAGAAGCGACCGAGAAACGGAATGAAGCAGCATAATCCGTATCGTTTTCAAATAATCAGCTAATTACGACAATGGCGACCATTTATTTTCATGAAACAAAACGGCAGATACACCGAAACTGATTAAATGATTTGTATTCGAGCTGAAGAACCAGCAGATTGTATCAGTTCGAATTCAACTTAATGGGTGTAGAATGTATTAAAACAATCCGAAGACTAAATCACGATGCGGAGTCTTATGTTCATTGTGGTTGCAGAACACATGTAAACTACATGAAAGAAGGGAAAGATGGAAGATACAAGTTCGATGGAAATTATCTATGAAAACAGAATCTGATGTAAGCAGATTCGGAGAAAGAATCGGAAAAATTGATATTGTTAGAGCGTTTCAGCTTATATCATTATTTACTTACAACATTCAATAGAAAGAAATCATTCTGATACATAAAACACTGGGGCTTTTTATGCGATACTTCAGAATCAGTGTTTCGCATTTCGTCAATACGAAAAAAATGAGACAACATGCAAAGTTAGTCACAGATGTTCTGAGCGGAAAGTAGCAAATGTTTGATAATTTTGAGATCCATTTCAAGTACTGCAAATATATTCAAACAGGAAATTTATGAACACAAGAAAAACGTCGGTTATGATTCTGCAAAAAATCAATGAAACACTCTGTTGATCTGGAAGTAAGGAAATTTCAGCAGACTTCAATGAACGCGAGGATTTTTGCTAAATTTGAAACTGTTTACTGTAACAACTGCCATGAACTCCAATTGCAAAGGGATTGTTCTGCGACCATTCTTGTTTTCATTTATATCAATGATATAGACTTTTATGTAACCATGATCTCGTGCGAATTATGATACTGAACAACAAGATACTAAATTTGAGGATGCGAATATCAGCAACTGATATGGTTTCCTTCAGTGTAGTAGTAAGCACGTCTGGCTGTTATGCAGGAGACCATTTTTGAATTCACACCTTGAAAGGTATGGCCTCGTTGATCCATTGCTCGCAGTGAACTTTCAAGTGGTAACGTTCCTAGGGGAAATGATACTAAGGAAAAATGATTTTTGGCAAATTATGAGACTTTGCGAAAAATAATCGATGAGAGTTATGCTTGAAAGTAATTTTTCATTGCGCTTCTTCTCATTCATCTTTTGAATTCTGATTGCATTTTTATGAATTATTGCATTCCTCAACAGAAATTAATACATGCAGGTGATAGAAAATCCATCCGCAAACTGCATAATAGTTATTTGTTAATTTGAATTCAAATTCTCATTATGTCGAATTATTACCGGCGTGGCTAACCTTACGTTAATGGAATATTAACGTATAGATAAATCAAGTTCAATTCCATGATCAGAATTTTGAGAGAGTGTGGATGAACTGTCTGTTGATGGATCAAATTGGAATTGATTTGACTCTTAGCAAAGAGTCATTACATATATCAAAAATTGCCGTAAGCAGATATTTCCCTTCAGTAGTTGGATAGACATTTAATTTCGTGTAGTAGGTCGAATTATCCACTTTTCGGTAAAATAACCATGGCAATCCAGCAATAGCCTGGAATATTCTTACAACACATGTGAATAAAAGAAGGTAGTATCCATGCGGTTGGAGAAAAACATATTTTTTCAGCATGACTTATTCTGTGATATTTTTTTCGAAGAACACAGCCCTTTCGTGTAATAAATGATTGAACCGAATCCTATGGGAAATTGCATTATTTTGTGAAATTGAAGCAAAACTGTAACACATTCTTTCTTCGCAAGAAAGGTCGAAAATATTCAGTAGAAACGGAGATATGAATTTTCTACGGGGATGAAAGATGGACATTTTTCCAATATAGGTATCGAAAGTAGGTGAACATGTAGATCTTTGTATACGGACGTTTTGTTGCCCTTTGCTATTGTTGGAAGTCGACTCGAACTTTCGCCGTCGACACAAATTAGACAAAAAACCATGGGATATACAGGAAGTGGAAAAAGTATTGAATTGAAACATTGAGGAGTATAGTATTTTTTTCACAGTAAATGGTATTGGCTTATCAACTGCAATAAACTACCCGATTTAATCCCATTATATAGAAAATCATCTGGTAAAAGATGAAAATGTGCTACAGGGTCGAACCTAAGAAATTTGAATTTTGCATAATGTAGGAGATATACAAGTAATTTATTTAAATGTTACAATTTCATTCTATATTGAGTTCAGTGTCGCTATCGCTATCCTCATCTAAATTAATTATAATTGGCGCAATTGATTTTACAGAAAGGTACGAGTTTTCAACATTCATAACATGACTAACAGAACTTTTCCAACTCTCGGTAGGAATGTCATTCATACAATTCCTAATTAATTCTACCTCACTACCACATCAAGTCGGAGAAGTATTTTTTCCGCGCACGCTCGATTTAAGTTGGTGCCACATAAGCTCTATGGGACTGAACACGCAGTAGTAGGGAGGTAGTCGTGAAACTGTATGTCCCAATTCTTCTGCAATTGTATCACAAAGATACGTTTTCTTTTTTAAAGAAAATGACTGCAGCACTTGTAAAACTTTTTTTTTGTATAATTTTCTTCAAAATATATGTCATTTGCAGCCATGAAGTTTTGAATCTCCAATTTCGTATTCTTTGAGCCAGGAATTTTTTGCAATTGTCGACTATGATAGCTTGCGTTGTCCATTACTATAACGCTGTTTGACGGAATGTTGGGTAACAGACAATTTTTAAACCAATATTCAAAAAGCTCTGCTGTCGTATCTTCGTGATAATCAACACAAGAGTCCTTAATATTTTTGGCAGAAAGCCACATAGCGTTCGGGATCCAACCATTTTCTGATCCTGCGTGTAATATTGTGATTCTCTTTCCTTTATTTGATGGTGCTTTTGTTTTACACTTATCAAAGGAATCAGACCATCCTTCAGAAGGGGTGTCATGCGTGTCAAACCACGTCTCGTTGAAGTAAAGTATTGGCCGATTTTCAGACCGGTATTTAGTAGTGAGGCCACAGTTGATGTGAGTTTCGTCAATGATGAGCCGCTGTTTCAAACTTTTGATTGTAGGGACAGGCTGCTCATCGTACATAGTGTAGATTTTTCGCCTTATCAAATCTTTTTCTCAGTCGTCTAGACTTTTTGTGACACCGGAATCTTTACGCTTTTTTCTTGATTCCATGGAATTTTCAACAATTCGTCTAACTGAAGTAAGAGGCACCTTCGTCCAATTACTGGTTACTTTTGCTGCAGCACCCGCATTATATCCTTGCTGAAGTAAGGAACTAACTATACACATTTTTTATAATGATTTTCGCGTCACAAGATAAGTGATTCTTCTTTAACGAACCACTGGAATAAGCACTATTACTTTTTATCCACGGACGCCACATACTGCCTATTCTGTACGTTGGGGTATAAAATCTTTGCTATTAATGTCTGTAATAACAAATAAATGTTATACAATTATTGCACGCCGTAACACAAGTGAACACTTCCAATGAAATACAAAGACTAAAATGAACAAGAAGTGTAAGCTGTAATCCTCTACAATCCCTCTCTGAGAAACAAAATTACCTGAATCCGGTCGTTTTACATTTATGATGTGCATCTCGGATTTTACAACTTAAGGCTAATTGGTTTTAATATAATCCTTCAGTACACAATATCATTTATTGTGAAAACTACTATATATAGGGAATAAAGGAGGTCAAAACAAATAAAATATTTTCTTCTTAGCTTTCCGAATTTCTAACCTACCGTAATCTGAAAAATGAGTATTGAAATCTATTCAAGTGTCTAAGGATAGACTTCTACCTACTCCGAAAAGTTGCTGCGTTGATTGAAAAACAGTTCTTTTTGGATAGAATATATCCAATTAGTCAGCAACTTCTTGTATAAGCGAATTTAGATTCCGAAACGTTAACGGTAAGCATTTATATAGTACTTCTTGTAATTTTTTGATTGTCAAATTCAAGTCATACGTGAAGTCACTGACTAAATGGACTTGTTCTATCCAAAAAAAAAAAACTTTTTTTAAAAAACGCAGCAATTTGTCGGCGTAGATAGAAGTCTTCCCTTCTACACTTGTATAGATTCCAAAAACCTTTCAGATTGTGGTTTATTGGTTAGAAACCCAAAAAACTACGAAGAAAATATTTATTCACCAGAAAACAATGACGTTCAAACAGTATATAAAGTATCTTACCCGATAGTTGTGAAGGCAAACAAATGTGAGTAATGATTCACTTATTAGTGAGAAAAATACATATAATGAAAGAATATATTATTGAATGAAGACATTTCAAATATTTGTATTTATAAAAGTGATGGGGACGAACCCACTTACAGAAAACATTATGAACCTCATTCAAACAAATTCTGCTACTAGTCGGCTTTAAAGACAACTCATTCGTTCGAGTATTATAGAATAACCTTTTTACGGTCACAGAGGTTTGAAATAATTCGATTTTCAAACAACTAACAGAAATAAAGTATATTTGATTACGTTCAACGTGAACATGTTCAAGTTGGTGGCGTCACGTGGCTTCCGATTATACCCATATCGATTTCGAGTCTCGCAAGGATATGGAATGAAGAAGCAATAAATGTATCGAATCGATATGGAGGATTGCGATAAAATTCATTTAGTATTTTCTTGCATTGGGTTCGGTCTCATCTTGACATTTCCGTCCATTACCTGAAGACTCACCACGCAGTGCAATGCAGATGAGGCAACACCTGGTGTGTGCTTTCGAACAGCTTAATTTGTTGAGTAAACATATAACCCGAGGTTACTGACAGTTCATAGAGTCACCAGACACGTCGAAATTACTGCATCGGGTTTTATCTACGAGCCGTAATGTTGGTAAATATTATTGAAAGGCTTGAAAATCGAGATATTCTATTGATAGATACCACGAACATCTTGCGAAGAGAATCATCAAATAACTCATCTCGTTACATGCGGATAGTATTTACGTGACTTTTGTGAGCAACAAATCTTAATTGAAAGACGTTATACTACGTGCAATTCCTAGACGGCTGAATACTCGGGACAGGATGGTTTTATGCGATATGCAATATATCGAATAGTCATCAAAAGTAATAACGATTTAGTTGCCACTTGTATCCATCACGTACATAGTATGTTTGCATTTCCCAGTTGAACTACATCTAAATTCACCTCTATTACCCATATATCTGAATATTCCGAATTTCCTATAACTCATTTCAATAATTTGTCGATTGAGACGACTGGTGGGTTCAATCAAGGTCCATCACGTAGGTTAAGCAACGTCTTCGCACCCAGGATTTGGATGAGTGATGAGTGATGAGTTGCTTTGACGGACTTTCACTCCCTATCAATGACCGTGCTAGGAATGGCACATTGAAAGGAAAGACCCCGTTAATCGTAAGTTCTTACTTTGGAGGATTGTTCATTCGTAGGGGGACGACAATCGATTGACAGAGACAAACATTCTGAAGGAACATAATTTACAACAAATAGGAATGCTGAACTGATGTGCATTCGTTGAAAAATGTATTCATTTCATCATAACAGTTCATGGAAATATGTTATTTCTATTAAATATATATATATATATATATATATGTGTGTGTGTGTGTATAGAAACGATAGATGTATCTATGATCAACAATGGAATGAAATTATAACAGCGTTCAACTTCTTCGAGCGGGATTCGAACCCACGACCTTCCGTTCTCTAGGCGGATACTCTACCATTGATCTATCGAAGACCCTGAGTTCTGCATCGCAAATTCCGGAAGTCATTCATCTCAAATTCTATTGTTAGTAGTTATTATTCAATCGAGAACCTTCGGCGGTTTTCGACTGAAGGAGGTGTTAGATGGGAAGGATACACATTCATTTTCATATGGGAAGAAGTTTATTTTTCTCAAATTCTTATGATTTTTTTGAATGCCGTTATAATTTCATTCCATTGTTAATCATACAGACACTAATACATCTGTCGTTTCTATTTTCCGGCTTGAAATCATCTGGTTGGTATCTACACCGGATACCTGCTGAAGTCGATAAACATCGACGACGATTCGGTTCTAAGGTACAATTAGGTACTAAGACCATATAATAATGAATGTATATTCTTCCCATCTAACACCTCCGTCAGTCGAAAACCGCCGAATGTTCTCGATTGAATAATAACAACTAACAATAGAATTTGAGATGAATGACTTCCGAAATTTGCGATGGAGAACTCAGGGACAGAGCAACAATAAAACTACTTCAGTAGATTGCGTTGTTGAGCAACACTAGGCCGATGTGTTTTTCGTTTGAGGTTAGAACAAGAAAATCAATTGTTCAGCTAGGTTTCTTATTTTGAAATCGTCCACTAGTTATTTTTCAGTTGAATAACAACTTCATATTTTTTATTATGTTGGTGAGATCGAAAAATATTCATTTTTCACCTGTATGAAATTCTTATCCAAATATTATTTCCAAAAAACTATTTGCCAAAAAAAATACAGAGCAAAGCTCGGTCATCCAGAAACTCTTCTTGAAACTAAACCAAAATTGAATCCACTCTCGTTTTTTTCCATAGGGATGTCTCACCCTGTCATATTTCTTGTTCATATAACGCGTAACCATTCATCGGCATCAGAATAGTCCATTTGCAGAAAAGAGAACTAGTGAAAAAAATCAATCAGTTTTACTTCTAGAATGAAATTTCGCGGATATCCAAACATATTTTATTTCGGTGAGGTAGAGACAAGTCACGTTTTGTAGGCTCTCGAATATATTAAAAAATCGACAGTTTATGTGGGTGCTTCTGACTGGAATTTGGTGTCAAAGTGTAGCAATTTTTACGATCTATTCAGTGATCTAATAGAAATAATTACAAATTTCATAATATCTCAAATAAATCAGCAAATATCATTGTTAATTGAAACATCTTATGTTGAAAAGGGATATTTCCAAAAAACCTTCAAACAAAAACTTGAACTTTTTCAATTAGTGAACAGGTCCGGATTAAAAATCTTTGTGAAATGAATTGTTCACATTGCAAGGAAAGTAAGGATATTCCGATCATATTATGCGACAGTTGTGAGAGACCTGTCCATAGAGAACAGAAATGTTCTGGTCTCAATGCATCAGAATTGAAGGTGATGGATCTAAAAGGTGGCTGAACTTTGAAATTTTACTGCGAGGATTGTCAGATGGGCATAAAATTAATACCTAAGCTTCTCGCATCTATTGATAATATGCAGGCAGAGATCAATGAATTGAAAAATAAATTGGTTTCATCTCCAACTTCATAGTCTGAAGAAAGCATTATTGATGAAATAAGTGAAAGAGAAAAGAAGAAAAATAATGTTATGGTGTGTAATCTACCCGAAAATGGAAATTCACAGGATGCTGATTTGAGGGAAGTGAAAGAAATTATTAGAGAGATATGTAATGAAGACATGAGAGTGATTGTAACAAGAAGAATTGGAAAAAAGAATAAAAATGGATCACGTGCACTGAAAATTATATTCTCCAATCACGAGGACGCTATGAAAATAATCAAAATCAAAAGAAATTTGAAGAAAGAGAAAAAGGTATTTATTAGAGCGGATTTAACACAGCGTCAAGTTGCACACTTGAAAAAAATTCAGGAGGAGATGCAAGAAAGAAGAAGTAAAGGTGAGGATGTATTTATCCGATACATTGGTGGCACTCCCCGGGTAACAAAAAACTCAAAATAAATCGTGTTCTCAGTGACGATAATAATATTCATCTTTATTACCAAGATGTTGGTGGTCTCAGGACTAAGCTCAGCGAATTGCAACATTCAATTTTAGGGTCCAATTATGATATTATTATACTTATAGAATCATGGTTGACTAAAGACTTTTGTAATGAAGAACTAGGTTTGAATGGTTATAATATATTCAGATTTGATAGAGATGAAACAAACAGTGATAAGAAAAGTGAAGGAGGAATTTTAATTGCCATAAAGTTTGAAATAACTGCTAAAAAAGTTGAAATTCAAAGGAGTATAGTCGAGCAGATTTTTGTCGTTCTTCGCATAAAAAAACATAAAATAATAGTTGGGGAAGTCTATATCCCGCCATCATCAACTGCTGATATCTACGAACAACACACTCATGATATTGATCATGTTTTTAACAATAACAAGGATTGTGAATTTATTCTGTTCGGAGATTATAATTTGCCTGAGGCTATTTGGTTCAATGATGATTTTGGTTTAAATGTAAACTGTCCAGCTAACTCGCCTGCGATCATATTACAAAACTCTTTGGGTTATTATAATCTCTATCAAATGAATACCATAGCTAACAGCCGTGATGTCTTACTAGACTTAGCTTTTTCATCAATGAAAGATATTTTCATCTCACAGCCATTGGATTTACTATTACCAAATAGTGTACATCACACAGCAATTACCTGCAACTTGAAAGTCAAGAAAGAAGCGCAACTCCAATATGAAGAGTTCTATTATGATTTTAAAAACGCAAATTATTTCGAAATTAATAACTTTTTAGCCAGTATTGATTGGAATGACATACTTGAAAGAAATTTAGATTTGAACCAGGTTGTCCAGATGTTTTATGAAGTAGTTTACTCTGCAATTGATATATTTGTACCAGTGAAAAAATTTAGAACCTCAAATTTTCCTGTGTGGTATAATACTCAACTGAAGAAATTAATAATTGAAAAAAAGGTAGCTCATAAAAGATTCAAAGTTACGGGAGACATAGACCATTATCATCAATTCAATAACCTCCGAACAAGATGTAAACAGCTTCAGACCCAATGTCATGAAAGTTATGTTGGTAAAATCGAAAGAAATATTGCTAATGATTCTCGTTGTTTTTGGAATTACATCAATAGTAAAAGAAAATTATATAACTCACCCTCCAGCATGTTTTTCGAAGATGTAACAAGCAATAACAAAAACGAAATTGTAAATCTTTTCGCCAACTATTTTTCCTCTACTTATACTGATGAGAATGTCAACCAGACTCCGGAATACGAAAACAGAGAATGCCTAAATGTTTGCAATTATCACATTGAAGTAACGGAAATAATTGATCAACTAATGTTAGTCCCTGCAAAATTTTCTACTGGCCCTGATGGAATTCCTCTACATTTCATTAAAAATTGTGTATTCACTCTGGCGAAACCCCTTCAAACAATTTTCAACATCTCTCTTTCAACAGGAACGTTTCCTGAGATTTGGAAACAAAGTTTTCTCACTCCAATCCATAAATCAGGAGCTAGAGATGATATAAAGAACTATCGTCCCGTGAGTAAGCAATCCGAAATACCCAAATTGTTTGACTGTCTAATAACTAGGAAACTTACTCATGACACAAGGAACATAATTAATGAAAATCAACATAGCTTCACCACAGGAAGATCTACCAACACAAATTTAGTTAGTTATCAACACTTTCTTCTGAATAGCTTGGAGAAAAGGCACCAGGTCGACTCTATATATACTGACTTTTCAAAAGCATTTGATAGAGTCAATCATGACCTTTTAATGGCAAAACTCTCTGCATTAGGTATTGACAGTAACTTTTTGGACTGGATCGAATCTTATTTGAGAGGTAGAACTCAATTTGTCAAATATGCTGGTTCTGTGTCATCAGAAATTTCTGTAACATCTGGAGTGCCCCAGGGATCCCATATGGGTCCACTACTCTTTTTGCTATTCTTCAATGATTTATCAGAAGTAATACAACACAGCTGCTGTTTGATGTTTGCAGATGACTTTAAACTTTATAGGATTATTGATAATGTCCGTGATGCTGAACTGTTGCAAATAGATTCGAGCAATTTGTCCCGTTGGTGCGATATAAATATGCTTCATCTGAATAAAAACAAATGCTATCAGATTTCATTTTCGAGAATTATCAATCCAATACAATACTCTTACCAAGTGAAAAATGTTAATTTGTCAGTGGCTGACAGTGTTCGAGATCTTGGCGTATTATTTGATTCCAAAGTGACATTTAAGACACACATTGATAATATTGTTTCTAGATCATTTAAATTACTGGGCTTCATTATGAGATCTTCCGATGAATTTTCCCCATTCACTTTTAAAATATTATACTGCTCCCTTGTTCGATCAGTTATTGAATATAATTGTATAATATGGTGTCCATTTTATCAAGGGGATATCAATAGAATTGAGAGAGTTCAAAATAAATTCTTAAGATCATGTGCATTCAAACTTGGATATCAGAGGAGTGACTATGAATATTCTGACATTTTGAGCGTCTTAAATTTATCGAGTTTGGAAAATCGAAGAGCTGAAATAGATTGGAGATTTCTCCATAAAATTATAAATGGAGCTATAAGTTGTCCTAATTTAATTGAACTCTTTAATCTGAATGCAAATCCCAGAAGAACAAGAATTTCAGAACTGTTCATGGTTCCTTATCACAGTACAAACTATGGCCAAAATGAGTCAATCACAAGAATAATTAGATTAGCAAATAAAAATAGTGAAATCATTGAACTATTCAATACTTCTACACATTCATTCAAGAATCAAATGAGGCACATTGATTTGTTGTAACTTAGTTTTAGATGATTATGATTATATACATACAGATAAGGTAGCGAGAAAATTGTCTCTCAAACATATATGTTTTTTGTAAAATGGCATGTCCGTTTATAAATAAATAAATGAATAAACTTTCTTAGAAAAAACTGTCATCGTGTAAAAAGATTTTGATGACAATACAATAAATTATCTTTTCCTGAAGATGCTCACCTTGTTACCGAAATGCACATCGAGTGCGAAAATATCAATTTGGTGTTAGGGAAATTGATCTCCAGAAAAAGTTTCAACTCTCACACCAAATCTCATCGTTTATTACCATACAAATGACAAGTAATATAAGACGTCTACGAAAAAGTTCGAAAGGTGCTCGGTTGCAATTTGTAAGAAAAAAAATTGAAAAATTTGCACAAATTATTCATGATAAATACATCATTTAAAGAAAATGGTGTTCAGCACTGCATTGCTCACACAGATGTCTCAGAATTTTTTCCTACATATAATCGTTTTCCGCTGCAGATGTACTCAAAACTATGGGGAATATTGCAAAATAGTTTGCATTGAAAGAATACTGTTTCTTTACGTTTCTCCAAGATTCACCTGATTTTTGAAGCATTCCCAAATTCGTGGAAATTTCGAAATGAGTAAAGCTACTTTGAGTTGCAACTTTTTTTTAATCAACAGTGGATAGTTTTTCCGAAATACATCGTCATATTCTGAAGAAATGGCGGAAATTTTCATCAGTACGTTACAAAATCCTCAAGAACAGTGCAAAATTTTCGAGTAAGAGTAGAACACTCGATTCTTTGTTTGTATTTTGCGCTAATTAACCAGTTCCATCACGAGCTTTCCCCGGTCACTCATCGTTGGCTGCCTACGAAATGTGAAAAATGCCTTTAGTGAACTATGTTAGGTGAATTTTATAGTTTTGAGTTATTCCGCCTTCAATCGAACTGAAAACATATAGGGTGCTCTCTCGGGAGATAGAATCGGTATTATCCAGAGAATAGGATATTGCAAATTGGTTACTGGGAGATACCATAGAATTTCCTTTCCTATTCTCCGAGAATACTATTGTGTCTCCCAATGAGTGAGTGTCTTTTTACTTTAATTTTTCAGTCGTTGGTGTTGCAAATTGAAATACAACCCGAGGTACATTTTAACTTTTCAAGTAATGATTTTTCAACCCATAAAGAAACAATGACTAACGTCTACGTTATTATTTCATTTTGAGGAAGACTGCTTCAACTATGAATATAGCGATGTGCACTCTACTATTGTTGGTATTTTCAAGGAAAACTTCAAAATACAACACTATGCACCCTCAAGATTATGCTAACGTGACACATGTTTTTTAAAGGTAATCTGTTGCATTTCAAAATACAACGATGTTTCTCGAAATGATCTCCTCAAAAAAATATTTCATTGCAGTTTTTGAATAACAACACTGTAGAAAAAAAATTGACACAATTATCCAAGGTTTTGTGGCAACTAGCAAACTGCTACACTTTTCCGCAAAACCACAATGGAATTCGCGCCAATGCGATAACAATGTATCTGCTTTCTAGCGGAATTTAATGAAACTATAATGATAACACATTTTCCGAAAATAATGAGTATTTTCACACAATATGACACAAAAATCTCATTTTTCGATGTTTTTGAGTAACAACGGTTCAGTATCAAAGCGACGATATATGAAGAATATTTTGAGGTGAGTTATATGACTATCTGTGACATTATATCATCATAATAAGAGGTACGTAAAAAATAAAACATGTGGTGGTGCCGCACAGAAATAGTGAAATACGCCCTAAGTTCAACACTTACAATGTTATCTTCTCAAAAGGAATGTCAATTATTCTGGTTCCGTTTTTACTACGTGAATGATCATTTGTGTACTATCATTGTGTGAATGTTGAAATGATTGGGTTTTTCTAAAGATTCAGGAATGTGTAGTACTACATATTCGACAAAATGAAAACCAGGAATCAAAGTCTCTCTTCGCAAGAATCCCCATACTATTTATTGGTTCAACGAGAATAACTTATACCCACATCCTGTAAGCGTTTCTACGCCTCTCACATTGCCCCAGTTGGCGCAAAAACTCTCGGCCAACTAGATCTCCTCCATCAGCGGTTTGTTAACATTACCACGTACAACAAATGTTAATCGGTAGATAATTGCATAGATACCTATATTGGCGAATGCGAGATAGCAGGAGAGATAGTGGCTATACGTTATTGTGGTTCAGAGTAAAAAATTATACCAGCGCTGATACTGGCGAAAGAAGACAATTACCTACGCTGTTGGTTAATTGTTGAATGTATTGCTTACCATATTGGTCCAGAGGCTCTGGGATCGTGGATTTATCTGTAAAGGAAGACAAATTATTATTCACAAGAAACAATATTTTACGATGTTGATTGTTTTCGGTAACAGAAATTGTTTGACTTTCGAAGATGAAACGGCGTATTTCTCATGCATAGTACACTCAACAATATGGAGCGCTGGATACAGAAACAACATCGCTGATGAATAGTCTGTCCTTTCATTGCTGATTGACACTTTCTGTGAGAATACAGTTTGCCAAGTGACATAATTATATAAAAAATAGTTTCGTCGGGTAAAACGCTATACTTTCCCAAGACTGTATTTTATATTACATTCATCGAATATAGTTTCTGTATCAACTGTAGCAGTATGATAGCGATCTTCAGTTCAGTATTACGAGGTACAATAGAATGCTTGAACGTGATACACTCAATAAGGCTATCGACTATAATTTTGTAACTATTCTCATAAAAATGTCATGAGGGACTGAGCTTTTTTTTGGAAGCTGAACTGACGTTAATTTGAAAACCTGCAACCGAATTCAATGATTATACAATCAGAAGAAATGACATGTTATATAAACGAAGAGCGTCGAAATAAAATGATAGAGTAACATCATTGAAGTTGTGAAAATAATGACTGAAAATAAAATTGTAACTGATAAAATGAAGTAAAAGGCGAGAAAAAATCAACTGGTTAGTTTATGCGACTGTATAAATAACCATTACATGAGAGTTGCATACGCTATTTTTTTACAACCGATAAATGATGGAGAATTATAAAGATTATTATTTATTGTGCAGTTTGAAAAGTTTATTCCAGGTCGAACTGATCTAGAAGTGGCAGGAATTTTTTTTAAATTATTGCTAGTCTCAATAGAGTAGTTCAATATTGTATTGGAAGTGCTAACTATATTCTGATCCGAATTTTCAATGTAGCTTGCCGCCAATAAATTGGATTTTCAATTGAAAATCTGTATCGTTATTAATAAATAAAATGAAGTAAAATACAAATATATTTCAATCGCCCAACAGATAAATCCATTCATAGGGCAATATAATAGTATATTATGCAACGATTGTGTAATGATGGTTATTAATACATGAGCATAAACCGAAAGTGAGTTTCGTATGGTTTATGCGAGTGTATTAATAACCATTACATGAGAGTTGCATACGCTATTTTATCTACACCCAATAAATAATGAAGAACTTATTATTAGGAATTTATTATTAGGAATTTATCTTGAACTCAATAATAGTAGGTAATCAATCGTATTTGTTTGAAAAATTCTACAAAAGTATAATTAATGGTATTACCACGGAAAATACAACAATGGGAAATGGAAAAAAAAAGGTCAGGATTTGAACCCGGACGTTTCTGATCACTGCCCTCGCCATTGACCACTCGGCCATGACAGCCCATTCGATTTGGTCGAAAATAAAAACATATGTGTTGCTTTTGTCAAATGAAAAATATAACCCTTTCGATTGTATTTTTTTCTTGTCTAAGACATCTGTGGAGGAGTCGCTGGTAATTCTTCTATAACACTGCTATAAGACATTTTCATTGGATTATCGAAAATTGACTAAATTCTTCAAAAATTCAATACCTACTGATTTTGACTTGACAAACGTCAAAATGCAAAGCTTGCACATCATTCTTGATTGAAAAATAATGGGTTTCTATTGGTTGAAAATCTGTATCGAAATGAAAATCTGTATCGTTATGGATTTCATTATAAAACGGGTTTTGGGCATATCAGTGTATTATTAGAGTACGGGTGTAGATAAAAATATATCCAATAAACCATATACTACTTTGTATAAAAATGTAACGCTCTGGTTAATTCTTTTTTGGACCGAAGAGGGTATACCAAATGTTTCTGAGAGAAACATCTGAAAAATCTGTATCATGATGGATCTCATTATAAAACGGACTATGAGCATATAAGTGTATCATTATAACACGGGTGTAGAAGAAATTATTAATGAAATGAAAATAGAAAATGAAGATTTGAAAAACGAAAAAATCAATAATGGAATATGAAAGCAAAACGTTTTTGAAAAAAAATGCTCATATAGGCAATTATCTTCCGGTAATGACTGTAAGAGTTGTCAGTTCCTTTGAAGAGCAAGGGTTCATGCCGATCTTAAGATATGAGTACCACAAATTTTAATTTTTTTTCTATTCGGTGTAAGGGTGGTTTTGATTTCCCGAATTTTTTAATGGAAGTATGACATAGGTATAGTTATATTTATAATACACACATTCAGAATAATTGTTTTGCATATCGATTAATTCTGGAATTAATTCTCAATTCTGGACTCTGCTCAAAGTTCTCACACTTTCCAGAGATGATTATATAAGATTCATTCCGCTTGAGAAAGCTATTGTATAGCGAAACACGTGAAAATCGTACAGGAAATTGTAATATCGAGTATCGGCGAGTTCAATTCAACATAAGAGGTAATCTTTTTATCGTATTTTCAACATGAAACTTTGTTCAGTGGTTCTAAATCCATTTTAGAACAAAGGGAATAAAGAAATCGCGAAAGCGTGCTCGAAACCCCGAACGATTTTTTCTATAGCGCAATGAGAATATCAAATGTTGTTCAAAATGTATTATCTGAAACAAAAAAAAATGAGGTCCAGTGTAGAATAATAATACAAAACGTGCATGTGAATACACTAAAAATGTACAAAATGACTGAAATTCCGATTAAGGAATTTGCAATTCCTGAAAAAATTCATTGGAAAGCTCTCACCTCGGTATTTTGTTCATAGGAATTATAAATATTGAATAGGACCAATTTTCTTGTAGATATACACTACCAATAATTTCATGGCAACATCTTGTTTGAATTCAAATTATTTGGTTGATATCAGCATCTGAGATGCAGAAGGTCCGGGCCTCATAACATATGAATTATAAGTGATTTTTTTATTTGTTGAAAGTGCTGCCGAACTTATTCACCGAAGACTCAGGAATCGAATTTTCAATATATCGATATCATTATCAAGATTTCCTTACGTTATCACTTGAGATTCATGGAAATATGGGGATGTAACTGACTTGACATTTGTCGAAATCAAACGTAATTTATAACATTCTAGGAAGTGCAATATTATTATTATTATTAATTAGCACGTATTGTCTGGGGGGCAAACAACAGTTTTACTACGGAAATCACACTCTTTTGAAAAAACAAATGAAAATTTCACTACCTAGTAAAAAATAGTATATTATGCAACGATCGTGTAATGATGGTTATTAATACATGAGCATAAACCGGGATACGAAACGAGCCGAAGGTGAGTTTCGTATGGTTTATGCGAGTGTATTAATAACCATTACATGAGAGTTGCATACGCTATTTTATCTACACCCAATAAATAATGAAGAACTGAAAATATTACATTATTAGGTATTTATATTGAACACAATAATAGTAGGTAATCAATCGTATTTCTTTGGAAAATTCTACAAAATTATAATTAATGGTATAACTACGGAAGATACAACGAGAAATGATAAGAAAAAAAAATGAAAAAATCTCTGTCGAGGTCAGGATTTGAACCCGGGACGCTTCTGATCACTGCTCTCGCCATTGACCTCTCGGCCATGAAAGCTTGAACAACTTGATCGAAAATCAAAACACATATGTTGCATTTGTCAAATGAAAAATATAATCCTTTCCATTGTATTTTTTTCTTGTCTAAGACATCAGTGGAGGGTCACTGGTGATTATTCTATATCACTGCTATAAGACATATTCATACGATTATCGAAAATTGCCTAAATTCTTCAAAAATTCAATACCTACTGATTTTTGACTTGACAAACGTCAAAATGCAAAGCTTGCACATCATGCTTGATTGAAAAATAATGGGTTTCTATTGGTTGAAAATCTGTATCGTAATGAAAATCTGTATCGTAATGGATTTCATTATAAAACGGGTTGTGGGCATATAAGTGTATTATTAGAGTACGGGTGTAGATAAATAACTATTTCGATATTTCTACTCGAGTTGTTCACCAAATGAAAGTGAAAGTCATCATTATCGAAGCATGCATTACTTATTTTCCCCCCAATTTTCTATTCAATATAAGTTTCTGGTTACTTGTAATAGTTCATTACGTACATATGCATTCTCAAGAATAACGTCACTAAGTACCAAGAGAGTTTATCGTTTACAATCATATAATCCTATTCATATTCATTATTACTTCTCCGTCTTAAACCTTCCTAGTCAGGTCCGTACTTTCCACTGCTCCGATGCACTAGTAACCACCTTTCGCACCGCGGAGTAAGTGATCACTGGCTCCAGGATTCCTGACTCCTGAGTAAACGCAACGAACCGAGAATAACGGCCTTCTGCATGCGACCGGGCATTTTATTATAATCAATACTACGTTCATTATCATCATTACTATTATCATTTATATGCACCGCTTTGAAGTACCCCCAGCTCAGTTTTCATTTTTGTAGTACGTTAGTAGTTTTCGTCTGTTACAAAATACAGTTGGATGTCCAGTTTAGCAACTGAGAGCCGTCATGCGTCATTATTTGTGTCTTACTACTGGAAGTTTGACGGTTGACAATCTGTACAGAAATAACATAAAATCACAGATGGTTAAATGACAAACAAAAACATCCACGGAACCCATTTCCACTTGAATCACAAAAGTCTGGCAACAAAGAAACACCTTGGTTGGATAGAGGCATCTTTGAATGCATTTTTAGAAATAACAGAGATATAGATAATTCATTATCATTTGAGAATAAGTAGGTTTCAAAACGAATTCATACTATACTTGGGACGAATGATAATGGTTCTCTCAAACTTGATCACTACTCGTTTCATTTTTTGAAAATATCAGTAAAACTTACATGATGTCAAAAACATTTCCCAATCTGGCTCACATTTGATGGTTGTTAGCATGGTGACGAATCAAGAAATATTTCTAGGCACAATTGAATACGATTTTCACTGAACTAACTAATCGCACAAAATCGCATGAATCATCTGGCTTGCAGAGCTCTTCCGCGTGACATTCGAATTTTCAAAAATACCGCTCGAAATTGAAAGCTCCGTCTCCGATTTTCGAACACGAAGTTGAAGTTGAATGTGAGTAAACGCTAGTGGTGTATACAAAGCCGAGGCGTGCAGAGGTCGTAGGTCAGGGCCGGGTTGAGACCTGTGACCTTCCCCTTATAAAACGTGTATTATGACTTGAAATTTACTTTTACTGGCTGTGAGGCATGTTTTTGATCTAATATCGGCCGTGTTGCATTTTCTGGAAGGAGTGATATACAGGGTGACTACTATAATAAACCCGTTTGCTGCATATAAGATGATTTCCCGAAATGGATTACTTTGATCATTGTAATGGTATTGAAGTTGATTTTTCCAAGTCCCGCAGGTGATGATATATTCAGAAATGATCACTTCTACGAGATCGTGGAATTGTTGCAGTTCAGCACACATCATATTCCATAACGCTCTGGTGAAATAGTTTTTTTGCATGAAAATTTTATCATTTTATTTCTGTTGTCAGTTGATTGCAGTCATGAAACTTTTCTGAATCGAATTATACAATACCACACGAAAGTTTTCATTTATTTAGGAGATTTTCAACATTTATGGCCAGAAATTTTGGCAACATTTGTTCTATCTACGAATAGAATAGGTTATGATCATACGCTTTTTGAATTTGTTCCTCGGAAAAAACGGTTATAAATCGTTTGTAAATGGAAAGTACGAGTGGTGAGAATTTTTGAGAAAAAAATATCTGGCCTATTGGAGAATCTAACGCAGGACCGCAGTCGTGAGACGTGTACTGAGCTCTGTCGATTACCAGTAATCTCAATATAATAATTTTTTCGAAAACATACGACTTTTGTTTAATGAAAACGAACTTTGCCTTTCTGATTACCCATGTTAATTGAATGATTTAAAAACTCTGGAATTTTACCTAATATAATGAGTCGTTGTGAACGATATACTATGTTACGATTTGAAGGAGTTTGGGGAGTAGCTGGTGAGTTTAAATTTTTGCTGTCAATTTTAGCTTGATATTTTGAGTACGGAGTTTTGTCTCTGAATGATAATGTACATATATTGTAGAACTTTAGGTTTTTCTCATTTCCCCTATGGTTGAATTGTTCTAAATTGTTCTAAAATTGTTCTTTTTCGTTAACCAGCTGACGAACGTCAACCCTCAGAAGTCGAAACTTGTGCGAGCAATGGATCAACGAGGCCTTACCTTTTAACGTGCGATTACCCAGCACGGTGGCCCGGCGAGGATTCGAACCCCGGCCTTCCGCTTGATAGGCAGATATGCTAACCACTACACTACCGAACCCAATTACCAAAAGAGCTACCGAAAAATCATTAAAGTGCCTCAGAGCGCTTCGGCACTCAAAACTTTAGTGTTCAGGAAAGGTGGGAATTATATGATAAAAAGGTAATATTGATCTATTGAATTCTAATCATGATTTTGATCTGTTATGAAGATCTTTTCTAGCTCAAGCATCTTCATAAGAAGAACAAAAATGTATATTTTCAATGAATTGATGGAAGTACTATGTGGAAGATCATCAAGAAAATTGAGAAACATAAGAACGTCAGAAGTTTCATTTCTCAATTTCCATGTATAGTTTCAATCGCAGTTTTTTCATATGTACATTGGTCTCAGAAAAATATTTGTCTCGATTACAAATTTTTTTCAAAATTTTATATTTCTGGTAATTTTCATGAAGTTGGGGATTATTTGAAAACATAAAAACCAAAGTAAATTGTACTGATTGATAGTATTCTGATATATTCTTCCTGTATGTATCCCAGCATATATTGATAAGGATTCTGTTGGGTCCTAGTCTCTTTCTGTTATATATAAATGACCTATCTATGATCAACATATCTGGTAGTTTCACTTTATTCGCTGATGATATAACAATATTGTGGAAAGAAAAAACTCAGTGGAGCTACATCCTCCATGTAGGATGATATTATCCTACATGGAGAAGGTAAAAATCTGGTGCGATGCCAATTTACTCTTTTTATGCATCGAAAACGAATATGATATCGTTCAAATTTTTGCTTGAATAAATTCCAAAAGACGATACCACATTGCAAAATAAATTACACACAAAATTTATCGGTGTATTCATTGATGATAGACTGAAATTTCATGAATACCTCAAACAACTTAAAAGTAAGATTTCCTCTGGGTGTTATGCAGTGAGAGTGATTTCCAATGAATAACGATATGGAATACCGTTTTTGAGAGCATGCAACTCATCCCTTCTGTATTGATATTTCAGAAGAGGGCAATGATGTGTGCCTTCAGACTTCCCATCCCCTCTTCAAATTCAATTAGCGATTTTATAAACTATAATTCATTTATTTATTCATTTAATCATTTATTTATATAATATATAAATCCAGCAGGCCGAGGCCCAATTACAGGTGTACTTACAATTACAGGTAGCAACAATTCATGAGTTTCAGGTTACAGGTTAGTCAAAAACAAAGCTGGAAACGGTTTGTCTAAATTGTCTCTGAGTAAGGAAAAAAATGTCAACCGATCCTAGTGAATAATGGTAATGAATCGTTCTATCATTTACCATTAGAAATAAGAATTACAAATCTCAGCATCATCCATTTCAAAAAGGCGATAAAAGACCTACTTGATAGACCCTATTATAGTTTGGAGGAATATTCAAGCGGATCTTTTCAAGAATAAGTTAGCAATTAATTATTTATGACTCTTATTTTACATTATAATGTTTCATATATACATTTTGAATACTTTCTTACATCTACATTACTACTTCTTGGGCTCTGTCAATAAAATGCAAATCTTCAGACAATAAAGTATATATCGATTCGATTTGATTGAAGAGAACACTACTGAACTTCACTTTGTGAAAAGCAATTCATGCAAAGCGATCTGATTGTGTCTACGTTGAATAAAAAGAAAAACAGACGGCAAAAAATTCATCAATTCGGAATTGTGAATAAATTGTGAATGGGAGCTGTGACTAAATTCATCACTTTCGCTTCCAGCGTAACTTTCAATCAGCTTTGGTGTGAAGTGAGAACTTTTAATATAGATCTATAATTATCCTAATACCAAATTGATAACAGTCATACTCGATCGCATTTCGCGAACCAAGATATCATTTTCAGGAGAAGATAGTTTTTCATTGAAGACAACTTTTTTTTCAACCTTTTGTTGTATTTTTCGAAATAGAGGTACTTCATTTTCAACATAATTCAATATTTCCTGACCTATCCTGCATGCTGTCCGATGGATTCTAGAAAGCAAACTTAGATATAATTTGACTTCGTTTCATGATCAAATTACGTAAGACTTTATAATGTAATGTATTTTTGCTATGTCAAGTGTGTCACGATTGAAATAGAAAAGTGAAAGAATTACCGTTTCATTCCAGAAATATATTGAACTTGTTATTTCACTAGAGTCAATTGTGAAAGTATCAATTGATCCTTCGGCTATTGGATACAGCAGCAAAAAATGTTTGGAGGAAAGAATCTAGGCAAGAGTTGGAAGTAATATTTTGGTTTTTCTCTCGCGAAATTTTTTCATGGAAAAAGGATGTAATCGAGCGGCCCGCCTGTAAGCATTTCTACCCGTTTTTAGCCTTGTTCACATCCAATTGGTAAAATTCAAACATTTGGTGTAAAAGCGAAAACTTTTTATTAAGATAACTTACCTTAACACAGAACTGATATTACTCGACGTGCATTTCGCTAACAAGGTTAGCATCTTCAAGAGAAGAAAGTTTCTATTCAACCTTTTCTCCTGAAGTTGCTAACCCCGTTATCGAAAGGAGCATCTAGTGCAGATGATAACAGTTTGCTATTGGGGTAATGGATTTCTAGGAATAGTTTAACACCTTCGAATTGAACTTATTAACATTGGTTTTACAGTTCACTGGGTTAGAACTTTTCTCAATCCCTTTACTTTCAGGGTATTTTCATATTAGATCACAACCGATGCAATTTTTCGAGATGTTCAAATTTATCAAAAAGTTTCCAAAGCCATTTGAAATCGAATGACGAAAACCCCAATCATATTTTTCGATGAAGGCAGACTGAAAATTATTGAAAAGGAGTTTCTTCAATATTGTAATACTTCTCAGATATGGGGCAGATTAGTTCGTTGTTTCGATAAGAAAACGTAATGTGGAATATAACTTCTTCTAATTAATATTTTGTTGAAGATTTCATCAACTGATAATCTAGATATCATGCTCCCCTAAGAATTAACAATGTAAATGAACCAACAAGAATGAAAGGGCTGTTGAATGTAACATCGGAAAGACTTTGAATCAGGTACCTACTGGATGCAGTGGAGAAAAATAACTTTTGGATTGATTGTTTATAATTTTTCTTAAATAATGATTGAAAAAAACCCTCTCAAGAGCACGATACACATTTATTTGTGCCTAGCTCCAAACAAATAATGACAATCTACGCCCCTGTTTCGTCTGACCTGCTGGTCAAAGATGGAGGTGCAGGTCAGAGGTGGTTTAGTTCAAAGAACAAGACAAACTATAACCTGCTATGTATTTTTAGCCCATAGTCCCGTTCATTACGAAGTTCTTCACTTTTCATACCATTTTGAATCAAATCGAAATGAAAAATAGTAAAAGGTGATTGGACGAATCGAGTTGGGTGTCATTGCACTATACGGATACCTAGTAATCCTTATTCAAATCATACACCACCTCATTTTGTCATGGAATAATAGATTTAACGAATCCTTCAACTATTTATTGAGATGAATTCACAAAAAAAAAATTGGAATTGAGGTTTTTTTGTGAAGAGAATGAAGTTTGAGGAATCATTTTTTGGATTCTTTTTCCTAATTAAAAAACAAAAAGTAGAAATTCTATGGAACAATTAAAATTCAAAAAATAAAACAGTTACAAATCCTTTCTGTTGATAGGTCCGTGAATATCATTCATGAATCAAAAGACTGTCAATCCTATCAACCTATCTATCAACAGAGAGCATTTGTAAGTATTTTTTTCAATTCGATTTCTTTCATACAAGAATAAAATATGAATAGCATTTTCATTGAACATCTTATGTCGATCTAGCATTCTCACGTATACTAGAATTAAATTTTCATGACAATGATGATTTCATCGATAATAAATATAATTTATGATAATGGTATGCCACTTATCATAATATTCCTCAGTAGAGTTAGATCTACATAAAAATCAGGTTTTGGTTCATTCCGATATATAAGTGAACCCTATATAATGTTTTCATTTTAACCTCTGGCCGATCCTATTCCTGAGTGGAAAAATACAGGATGCTGATATGCGCTGAAACAAAAATAATAAAAAAAACGTGACGTTTGATGTCAAAAACTTAACTCAACATTCAAATTTTTGGCATATTTGAGGAAAAACTTTATAGGCGGCAATATTCGAGTAAATAATAAATAGTAGTTTGTACAAGTGTGGATATGGTGGCCATATCGCACGAGGACGAAGTTTGATCCCGATGCCGTAGGCAAGTGCTCAAAGGTTCTAGGGCGATATGGGCAATATCCATTCGAGTTGTACATTTGTTTTTTTTTTTTCTAACTGGTTGATGTTTCAGAACTCTCTTTCAAGTATCATATTCATATAATATTTTAGATATAGAGTATTCTTTCGATATTTATGAAAAACTCAAAAGGAAAGAAACTCAATTGAAATCAATATTGTATGATACAAATCAAATAAGTAATGTCGAATTGAAAAAAGGGGTTTTGATGAGACTCGAACCTACGACTATCGTCTCGGAGGGCTAACGCGCTAACTTCATAAGCCACTTGGACCTTATAATTTCAGTTGAAATTGTTGGTGTGAAGACTAGATCCTTCGATTCCACAAAAAAAATGATTGACATTCTAAACTGAACACAATAAACTAGAAAATGTTTCAGATATAAGTAAATTTATTTAAGCTTGAATGAAACAACTTGGATTCCGTGTTTGTAGGGCATTTTAGATAGACAGATCAGAATTGTGACGTTTCTATACAACGTTGCCCCTAGTAACCAGATATTTTGTTTTCTGTGATTGGTGGAATTCATATCCTACCTTGTGTGGATATTGAATCATAATCATTCAGTTGACTGGAATCTGATGAATTTTTTAAGTACTACCAGATGCAACTCATTAAAAGACGACGAGTAAACTTTCAATGAATAGCTTTTTTTATACTTTCAGATCAACATTATGTTTTATTTATATATTTCCTAAGATACATCAACTCTAACCTTCATTAAAATATAATATATCAAATTACCTAATCTAACACCTTCCCTTAATTTGATATAAACGACAACGATAATCAAAGAACTAATTTTCTGGAATGCTTCTCGAATTTGGTTGATTGTAACGGCTTGGTGAACAAATCCGCTAATTGCTCTTCTGAAGGACAATACTGTATTTCTATTGTTCCTTCCCTCACTTTTTCATGAATAAAATGGTACTTAACATCGATATGTTCACTTCGACGATTCACAACTCCATTTTCAATCAGTTTTATTGCACTTTGATTGTCCACGTTCAAAACAACTTTTATTTCTTGACACAATAACTCTTCTTAAAGAAACTTCAGGTAAATCAGCTCTTTACAGCACTCTGCAGCAGCAATATATTCGGCTTCCGTACTAGATAACGCAGTTACTGACTGTTTTCGAGAACACCAACTTATGGAACCTCCAGAAAACATAATTACATATCCCGAGGTGCTTTCTCTGCTTTCGAGATCTCCAGCAAAGTCTGAGTCACAATATGCTGTAAGCTCCATATTTTCGTTGCGGGTATATCGAATTCCTTTTTCGGTAGATCCATTCAGATACCTCAGAATTCGTTTCAGGTTCAGATCTTTCAATTTTGATGCCGAGAAAGGTATCTGGTTGCTAACAGACGACCATTTCGAATTTTTCATCAAGCTGCTTTCTCAAACATTTCATTTTTTCTTCATCATTTCCAATGAGAATACCGTCATCCACATATATTGCAAGAATTGAGGTTCCATCTTCGTTTCTGAACATGCATTGATCAGATTACGTTGCTTGAAGCCCTTTTTGTTTCAAAAATGTTGTGAAGCGCTGATTCAATCTTGCTGGGGCTTGTTTCAGACCATACAGAGATTTTTCAAGTATACAAATTTTATTTTTCACCTCATAACGTTCAGGAGGCAGCACGTATATATTTTCTTCGAGTTCACCATACAAACAGGCTGTTTCAACATCAAACTGCATGATGAAGGAGTTTTTGAGAGTAGCTAGTGCGAAAAGGATTCTCAATGACGAACTGTTGATAACTGGGCTGAACGTTTCGAAATAATCAATACGAAATTCCTGTTCAAAACCTCTAACTACTAATCGGGCCTTGAACTTCCCAGAATCCTTTACTTTGAAAACCCATTTGCTGGTCAAGAGCTTCGCATTTTTTGCTCCATTTTGATCCACGTTTTTCCATGACTCGTTTCGCTGCAACGAATTTTTTTCGTCGTCTATTGCTTCTTGCCATTTCTCACGATTTGGACCTGTGATAGCTTCTTGATAGGTGAGCATGGAAAAATTATCGTAACGTATGTAATCATTAAATTTTGCTGGTAATTTAATGAGTCGTTTGGGTTTTCTTCATTTTGAACATCGTGACTTCGTTCATTCTCCATAATTTCGTTGATTTCAGGCATTTCTATAATTTCAGCGGCATCTTCTGACTTCGAATCATTTTGACAAGTGTCATGACATATTGTTTCATTCTCATGATGTTCCACTTCCGGAGTTTCCATCTTGCTATCATGTCTCAACTTTTCAAATACTGCATCTCTTGATGATCTAATTTTTCGTTTTTCAGGATCCCAGAGTCGATATAGACCGGGAGGTCATGACAGGTGACGTTCCACCATTTTTTCGTGCATGCCTTTTTAAGGCTTGATAAATAACCCTAAAATATCAAAGATAGTCGGGTTTTTAGCCCCCCCGCGCGTCCTCTTCATAAGGAAAAACGCTTTTCTTTCTGTAGCGAATTTTCGTGTTTTTCCGTGATATGTTACTGCATGCCATTGTAATATACGGAAGTTCAAACTAATTGAAGCTCTAATAATTGATGGCATGCACCCCGCAGCGGCCCAAGATGATCAAAGGGTTGTGAAAACCTGAAAAAAAAATTTGGAAAATTCCGTGTTTTCAAATTGCATGCCGATGTGAAGAATTGAAGTTTTTGTAATAAAAACACTATGGAAAAATTGGCATGCACCCCTCGTAGGACCAACGGTGAAAAATTTCCGGAAAATTCTGTAAAATTTTAACACCGATTTTCCGTGATTCCAAACTGCATGCCATTGAAAAAATACTTAATTCGTACCATTATTCAATAGAAGGAAATTTGGCATGCACACCAGGGTGTTGCAAAATAGAGGCATGCGTGACGAAAGTTGCAAAAAACACTGAGCAAATTTAGGTGACTTGTTTTTGCATGCCTTTTTGAAATTCATGAATTTACCTAATTTCAAGTCATGAATGTAAATGGCATGCATGTAGCTACAGCCCAATACACAAAAATTGTGAAAAAATTGAATAAACATCAATTTTTTAATTGAAAAAAATCTAAAAAATGGCGTGACTTCTTTTTGCATGCCGCTATGTACTTTTTTGAGCCGAAATGCAAAATAGCATGCATGTAGCTTTATGACAATTGGTTAAATAAACAAAAAAATCGTCCGATTTAATAATTTTATTGTTTTTCAAATTTTTTATGAAAAATGAAAGTAAAAAATCATTTTCAGGATAATTATTTTATACATAAAGTATTATCATCGAATTCACTCGCCGCCCTATTTGGGTTAATATTCCCATCTCTCACTTAACGCTCAGCCGATGTATCTGAGGCGTGAGTGCAAGTGAGCCAAGAATGCTCTCAGCCGACACCCTCCTACCGCACCACATGCTGCCAGAGCCCAGCTAAATATAAAATCTTGACCTGATACATCATGCCGACTGGTAGCGAACTTGTTGTTTACTTCTATAAGGTGGTATAGGCAATGGCGTAGCGTGTAGCGTCTATCATAGTGTTACGTGCTAGCGCCGGCCCTGACGAGATCGTAAACGCAGATGAGGGATCGCGTCGTCATTTTCCAAGAACTGTTGATTGCCGCCTGGAGAATTCGAGACACGTCATCGGGGCTTCTCTCGAGGATTCTCGATAGGTACACAGGTATATAAGCATCGTGATATCGCGGCGGAGAGAAGTTTTTATTCGGAGATTAAGTTATTGACAGAGTTAGTTAAGTGACAAATTTTATTCAGAGCTATGTGGTGAAAGTTATTGGGAGCTAAGTGGAGCAGAGCTTTGTGCGGAAGTAGAATTTTTAGTACAGAGAGTTTTGGTACCGAGCATTGGAAAATTATCGGAGCGATTTAAGTGATTGTGTTGTATTGCATTGTGATAGAGAGATATAATAAAAGAAGTTCAGTGTTGTTCGGGGTTTCAATCGACGGACCCAGGGATAAATCGTAACAGTAGTGTCAGAAGTAGGATTTTGAAAGGATATATCGTAACAGTGGTGTCAGAATTAACATTTTCCAGAAGAAAGATCGTAACAATAGGGTAGTAGGTAGTAGTAACCTCTCGTGCTAGTCGACGTATGATAGGCCACGTTTAGACTAGAGACCGGGAGATTCGAGTCATTTGAATTTATTCCTTTTACAATTCTTGAATGTTGGACTGTGATAACATGTATGTTATTTCAGCCATCAACTTGAAATAATGTTTGTTCAAACAATTTTCATGGAGCTACATGCATGCCATTTCGTATTTCAACTTAAAATAATATCTACAAACGAAATACAAAGTGGCATGCAAGAAGAAGTCACGGCATTTTTTAGATTTTTTTTTCAATCCAAAAATTGATGTTTATTCAATTTTTTCACAATTTTTGTGTATTGGGCTGTAGCTACATGCATGCCATTTACATTCATGACTTGAAATAAGGTAAATTCATCAAATACAAAACGGCATGCAAAAACAAGTCACCTAAATTTGCACTGTTTTTTTGCAACTTTTATTATTATTTATAATACGATGGGCTTATTCCACATGCATGCCATTTGAATTAGATAATTATTCTGTTATAAAATTAATATTCATCCTTATTAGGAGTGATTTGGAATCACGGAAAATCGGTGTTAGAATTTTACAGAATTTTCCGGAAATTTTTCACCGTTGGTCCTACGGGGGGTGCATGCCAATTTTCCCATAGTATTTTTATTACAAAAACTTCAATTCTTCACATCGGCATGCAATTTGAAAACACGGAATTTTCCAAAATTTTTTTTCAGGTTTTCACAACACTTTGATCATCTTGGGTCGCTGCGGGGTGCATGCCATCAATTATAAGAGCTTCAATTAGTTTGAACTTCCGTATATTACAATGGCATGCAGTAACATATCACGGAAAAACACGAAAATTTGCTACAGAAAGAAAAGCGTTTTTCCTTATGAAGAGGACGTGCGGGGGGGCTAAAAACCCGACTATCTTTGATATTTTAGGGTTATTCATCAAGCCTCAAAAAGGCATGCACGAAAACATGGTGGAACGTCACCTGTCATGACCTCCCGGTCTAATAGCCATTCGAGGCATATCCGATGAATAAATACTTTTTACTCCGGTCATCTAGCTTCTTTAGGCGACCAAGGATTTTAGCATGAGCAACACTTCCAAAAACCTGAAGATTCGATATATTGGGTCTTTTATTGAACCATTTTTCTGCTGGTGTAACATTCAATACTTCAGTTGGACTTCTGTTTAAAAGATATACACTGCATAAGACAGCTTCTCCCCACATTTCTTTGCTCATTTTTGAATCAGAAATCAATGACCTGGCTTTTTCCATGATCGTTCGGTTCAATCGCTCAGCTTTTCCATTGAGTTGTGGTATATAGGGAACCGTGAAATCCATAATAATACCTCTACGTTGGCACCAATTCACTAAAATTTTATTGAAGTACTCTCCACCGTGATCGCATCTCAGTTTCGATGTTTTGAGATTCCAGTAGGCTTCAGCTTCCCCGATATAATTCTGGATGACTTCGGTTACTTCGTTTTTACGTTCAATAAGATATATTTTGGTGAAGTGGATAAAATCATCTAGAACTGTTGTTGTTGTTCTAAAATTGTTCGTTCGTTCGTTCTAGAACTGTGACGAAATAGTTTTTATTGTCCCATGTGGAAGGTTCAATTGGTCCACAAACATCGGTATGGAGAATCTCTAGGGGCCTATTTGCTTGCTTTCTGTTCCCATGGAAGGGGGTTCGGTGTTGTTTGGCTTGCAAGCAGCATTCGCAGACATCTTGCATTTTTTCAATATCGTTTTTTGAAATATCCATGCCATCAACCATATCAATGAGTTTTCTCATGCTTCGGCTACCCAAATGTGCCAATTTTCGATGCCAATTTGTTGCAGAAGTTTCAAAAAATATCTCTTCCGACCTAAAAGCGATTTGTTCTTTAATTGCCTTCAAATTTATAACATATACGTCACTGGCATCCTTCTTTCCTTCCAAGACTTTACAATTATCAAAGGATATAAAAACTTTATCTGCTGTGAACTCTACTTTTCCTTGATTTTCTGTTATTACTTTGACGGAAATCAAATTTTTACTCAGCTCAGGAACATACAAAACATTTTTCATTGTACAATTCTGAAACTCGATTGAACCCATTCCTTCTGCTCTCATTGATGTAGATTCTTTTGTCACGGTAATCCAGGATTTTTCTTGCTTGAAATCAGTGAATAAGTCTTTATCGTTGGTCATGTGGGAAGATGATCCAGAATCAATAATCCATAAATCTGATGAATATTCACTTTGGACTCCAGTAAGGAAAGAAACTTTGTTGTTTTTGAAGTCTCTTCTGGAGCCATGCCTATTTACGGAAGAAACAGTCCTTCTCTAAGTGATTGTTCTTTCCACATATTTTGCAGCTAGGAAAATTGTTCCGACTGGTTTTATTTTTACAATATCTGGCTAAATTTGGTCCCTGGCATTTGAAGCATTTTATTGTAGTCGTTTTGAATGCTATACTTGTTGGTTCCCTCTCAATTGATGAATTATTACGGAATTCTTCGGCGAGTAATCTAGCAGTCAAGTTTGAAAGAGTTTTCTCAGAAGATGGAGTAGAGTCCCATGCACTCTTGAAATACTTGTAAGATTCAGGCAGCGTAACAAGTATTTTCGACATTATCATCGAATCATCAATATTGTGGTTGAGATTCCTCAGTTTGAAAGTAAGATTCTCTAATCTACTTATATATGTAGCTATATCCACCCCTTTCTCGTAGGAATAGTTGAAAAATTCTTGCAGATATGTATACTTCTGTTGCTCAGTAGCCCTTTCATAAATGGAACACAGCTTGTAGAACATTTCTTTGGCGGTGCTGCAGTTCAATATATGCATCATTGGTTTTCGTTCGATTGTGGTAATGAAAAGTTTCTGGGCTCGAGCATCTTTTTTAATCCAAGCATCATAAATTTGTTCGGTACTGCCCGATTCTGGCGAATCTCCATTTATCACTTCAAATAATCCTTGTGATTTCAACCAGATTGTGATTTGGAATTTCCAAACTTGAAAGTTATCCGCATCCTTCAGCTTCTCGATGTTCAGAGATTCTTCAGAAATCTGTGAAGCCATTATGTTTTTTTCACACTGGTAATTCACGTTTCTTCTTTCACCTCGATCGATGACCAGTCACTTTGACAGCACTAATTAACTTTTTACTTCTTAGACGTGGAAACTTTCTAAATGCTCTCTGAGTAGTTTTTACAGCATCTGGGCCCATAACCTGATGAATTTATTAAGTACTACCAGATGCAACTCATTAAAAGACGACGAGTTAACTTTCAATGAATAGTTTTTTTTATACTTTCAGATCAACATGTTTTATTTATATATTTCCTAAGATTCATCAACTCTAAACTTCATTAACATATAATATATCAAATTACCTCATGTAACAGAATCGCTTACTTATCCGTTTAGTGAACTATAAAGAAATCACCATATTCACAGGTTGGAGAAGAAAAACAACATATTCCTTTCCTCGCAGAAATAGCATGCTATCGTATAGAGATTATTCACGAAACGAAATAAAATATAATACGGTTAATAATTATTGAAAGAAAAATCGAAGATCAGAAAAAATGCATATTAGTAAAAAATGAATCGAAAGTGACTTTGAAACGGCGAATATCTAATAGAAGATACAAAAGAAAAATAGCACAGAAGCATCAATAGTGGAATTACACGAGGTTACATTCCCCATACAGTTTTGTTCATGTTGTATCCAAATTTTGAAGTAGTTCTCTTGGGAAATTATTGCTGCAGAAAGCATAAGTATTGCAGTTTGGAAGAATATCTGATTGCTTCTAATTTATAAATTCAAACTGTATATTTTGTATTGATATTCTGCGAATTCCTTCAGATGAATTTTGGATAAATCGTGTTATGTATTGTTTAAAAAAATATAGTTATTATATATATATATATATATATATATATATATATATATGTGGAAATTGATGTTTTCACGGATCTTCGATATGCAAGATGAATTTTTCTGGGTTTTTATCTGTATAGGTGCCTTCTGTAGAAATTGATATTTTCACGGATCTTGCGATATATATAGATATATATATATATATTTATATATATATATATATATATGAGATATCATATATATATATATATATATATATATATATATATATATGACATTTATAGCATGAGGAGGATAATAGTACTCCTAATGAAGATTCAATTTTTTTTTCTATTTTTCATATGTTCACTGGTGATCGCTAAGGAGCCCAAGGGAAACAAGCTTGTTTGGGTTTGAGAGAAATTATGTCCCGCTTAGTGGAATTAGCATATAGA
The DNA here is from genome assembly GCA_032362365.1 of Zygogramma bicolorata. Taxonomy (NCBI): domain Eukaryota; kingdom Metazoa; phylum Arthropoda; class Insecta; order Coleoptera; family Chrysomelidae; genus Zygogramma; species Zygogramma bicolorata. Next base: position 348,698 of record JAVJAQ010002064.1, read on the forward strand.
CTATATTTATGTGATTGAAGTTACATATAGTGTTTTTAAATTTTTGCTGATTTTACTTCTTTCATAGAAGTTTTGTTGTCTATTTTTTTATTTGGAGGAGAAGAAAGCCAAATAATAATTCTGATACATATGGTATGTATATGAATTGAAGAATTGAGCAACAATAATAATAATTGGGGTCTATTTGTTTCAACGCCCAACTGTAATGTTCCGAAAACACCGCGTGAATCAAGGCCTCAGGAAAAACCTTCCTTGACAGGTCTCCAAGCTCACAACAAAGAGACGTTCGACCTACATGTATATAAATAGCGTATTATAGAATAGTGATTTATTTATCTTGCTTGAAGAAGCTATTGTAATAGCGAAACACGTGTCGCGGTTTTGTAAACCCATTGTAAGTGGAAATCATACAGGAAACTGTAATATACTTTTGTTAATATGGATTTTCATCAAGTATCGGCCAGTTCAATTCAATTGATCGTAATTCCTAGTATCGAGATACTTGACCTTGTGGGAATAGTTACTCCTGAAATAGGAATATTGGACGAAGATAAATCGAATCCATCTATTATTTTCACCAAATCATCGCTAATACTATTTGCGCTAATGCCTCTCTGTATTTTCGTTTCTGTTGCTGATTTGGGGAAACCAGAAGAGAAGCTAGAATGAAGAATAGTTGGTCCAGATGAACTTTTCCTTGTTTGCCTATTTTTCATGTAACTCTTCCATAGACATCGCGTATTCATTTGTATCAATCTGTAGACGAGAAGTTCGATGAAAGTTCCTGCAAAGGGAGAATTTTGATCTGCGTCAAGAGATATGTACTTGTTTCTGGACAAAACGGCAAAACTGTGGAATTCTGTATCACCGAGACTTACAACCTCCAAATATTTTCTCGTTGGCATCAGGTTTCATGAACATTACAGGGATTTCCCTTCCATATGGGAAGGAAAATATGTCTCTTATATTAGTTCCGACTCAGCGCAGTGTGATTTAAGAGTCCAAAAAGGCAAAAACTCTATTGAATTTGGTTAAAAAATACCTCGTTCACGTAAATTCTCACATCCAGACGTGATAAATCCTAGATCCTGTCCATTGAGCAATTCAAAAAGACGTTTGAATGGTGTTTCCAATAAAATTCCAATAGACCCGATTACTTTATCGTTCTCCTAATATAATATACCCATAATAATAGTTGTTCGACACTACTTGTGGATCCACTAAATGCCGCTCAAACCCAATAAAATTTGATGACAGCAACCTTATCTGACTCATCATATTGTCAGTCGTGGGTGGTGCTTACCGTCCTGTTTTTTTTTTTGATAATGGTTGAAGTATATTTTTCAGGTCGAGACCCCAGAAGGATTCATCTATTCCTTTGCAGCTCAATTATTGATTCGAGACTAATAAAAAAATGAAGGTACTACACCAATGTGCACTATAAGTATTGGAATTGAACTAACTACAACAATTGTTGAAAACAGAAAACTGTGATACATTTTGTGAGTATTAATTTGCCTATTACCTAATTACTTTATAAGCAAATTAATTCGCCAATGAAAGTATACAACGAAACCAGTTGCTTACGAAGTCTGCTGAATTATAAGCATAATTGATTTTTTTCATTCTCCCAATAATAAATGAATAATTGAAATATATATATATATATATATATATATATATATATATATATATATATATATATATATATATATATATGCGAAATTGGTATTCTGGGAATTCATCCGTTGGTTTGTCGGTATTGACTTTCGACGTTTCGCCAATATCTCAGTTGGCATTTTCAAGAATGTTACTGCTCCTACTTGGTGCTTTCGTTCGTGAATTGTAGCCGATATGATCCGCTCCCTCAGCCGTCGGATTGATTATGGTTGTCGGACCTTTGGCTAATGACTGTTCAGGTAATAAGGGTCGGTCTGGTTTGTGGTGACCTGCATCCACCGAAGGACCATTTCCTGAACTGTTTTTTTTTGTTGATGAGGGCCCTCCAGACATTTGGAATATTTTGAGAGTCGTCTCTTTTGTTTATTTCTCCATGTTTTTCTATCTCGATGGCTTCCCTAATTTGGCGTGTTCTGAAATGGTTCACCTGCGCTATTTGCTTTGCTGCCTCGAAATTTATTTTGTGACCCGTCTGGTGGTGGTGATGAAAGAGGGGGGGGATTGTGATAAGCAATATACTGGCCAGACGAATAGGAGAATGTCAGCTAGAGTGCAGGAACACAAAAATAGCATAAGAACAAAACAAACATCTTCCGCCACCTGAGAGTTGCCCAATTATTCGTCGTTAAAAAATGCAATGCATCACATAGGAAACCGAGGCTCACGACCTTCAAAATCCCAAACTCAAAACGTCCCCATATTCCTTCCCTGGAACACACGATACTCTCTCGGCATCACACGAATCCAATTTCCATGTGAAGATGAAAAAAATCAAGAATAACTATCGAAGACTACTGCAATCAATTTAATGTAATGTCTATTTTACTTAGAAGCCATGTCATACGTACAGCTTGTCCAATCCATCTTGGCACAGAAAAAATAATGTAAATGCCCAGCGATCTCTGTGGAGTATACTAAGATAAAAAAACACCTATTATATGAGTTCACTGTGCTGAACATCATTCATAAAAGGTGTTTTTTCTTCCGTCATGGTCTACAATACCAGTGTGCACCTGGAAAACTATATGAGTTTGTGCCAAGATGGATTGGATAAGCTGTAAATGCGAGCACTGCGGTACATGCAATGCGACCGCGATGGCCGTTTGCCATCAAACTGTTGAACAAATGAAAACATTCTCGAAAGCAATGATGCGACAATATCGCAAAAACCGTCCCAGACGTTGAGGTTACTTGGGATATCTTTTGCACGCACCGCATGGATGCGTATTTCCTTAGAAATTGACGTAACATTGCAACAGCCATGATTTGAAAAAGGGATGGTTATATTTTGTTGTAAGTATAGAAGGCTATGAGTGTTGAAAAATGTTTCGTTACCGTTTTTTTATAGTGACGTCTCTCAGAAGACTGTATAGAAGAAACAATAATTGCACAGTTTGTGATTTTTACATCATGGCTTATGGTTTGCTCGGTAAGAATGAAGGTAAATATTTTTCTTCAACGGAAATGTGCTCAATACCAATTGCAATCATCAAGATCTCACTGGAAAGGCTTTCGAATCAAGGAGATTGTTAGCCTTGTTGCTAATAATAATAAATAAATAGTTGGGTAATTGAGAATTCCGAATTAGTTTTGTTCATTAAGGAACAGTCTAAATAATTAACTTGTGTAACGATTCGTCTATGTAGAGAAAATTTCATTACACCTAATTATCTCTCATTAATAGATCGATAGACAAGTTAACAACATTCGACTATACAAATAAGGAAATCATAGAAAACGTGAGGAAAGGAATTTGTTACTGAAAGTTCTCAGAGCTTTTTATGATATTTAAATCACCAATGATGCTGATATTGTTGTATATACGGAAATGAGTTAGTAGGTGGATTATAATTAACTTTTTCTTGAGATTGTGATTTTCAAGTAAAATCTGTGATTGAACTAGCAATAGAAAAATTGTTTTGCCTAAGGACGATTATGCTGGTTGCTCCTTATTTATTATCAATGTTCTCTGTGAAGATGAAAACTTCTATTTCTTCTCCCACTGGCGGCCGCCATTGATTTACAACAGAGGTGTATTGTTAGTGAGTCATTACGTTACAGGTGTCAGGATGGTAAGAGTAGAATGAGTACAGTACGCGACTCGGGGTTAAGGCCAATTACGTGCACTCTCAAATTACCGCACTCGGCTGACTCCTCGTGCTCACAATTATTCTCTTGTGCATAATTGGCAGTTATCCTCCTCGTTACGTTATATAGGTACTATAATGAAATTTTGAGAGCGCTTGGTATTACCCAAACTTATCCCTTCAAAGCACAAAAATACACCATCACGACGAGAATATGGACCATTCCGTATTTAGTTTCACAACGACTATTTTCTTCAATGCCAATGATATTTATTAACAAAATTATGCTGTCTAGTGAAATTACTCATGAACAATTCTCATATCTGGTGCTTCCAGCAGCAAAGCGATAAATTAACCGGCCGGCAGTGAGAGATTTTTCAAGTGACTGGTTTTGAAAGGAAAATACCTGGAACTAAACAAATCGTGATCTGCAAAAAATGACACACTGCGGGGTACTTTATGTACTACCCAAAATTTACGTTTATCAAGTCGATTATAATTTTGATTGACTCTTCACAAAGTGGCGTCGCTCAAATTACAAAAATCAGGTATACTATTTCAGATGATTCAAGGTGACTTCGAATTATTATTTCACTCCGAGTTTGATAAATTTTATGGGGAATACTATTTGGAAGTATACAGTGCGATTCAACAAACGCAAATTCCAGATGTACATGAAGTTCCCTTAGCACGTTATTGTTTTTTATTACAATTCGTTTTAGCTTTTTGCATTATCTTTCCCAGAAACAGACTGTGGATTATTGGTCCAAAATATCTGTCTCTACCGCCTGGTTTGAAATCCCAGCCATCTCCCGACAAAATACAGTAGTCGTTTCATTGCAAACAAATATGCTGTTTATCTTCGAATTGTACTATATTCGTGAAAATATACCTACATATGTAGTGAATATAGCTTAAGCAGTTTTCTGTAACTGTCAAAAATGTTAATTGAGATGTCGTGTGTCATATTTAGAAAGTGGGGATTATCGGTCGGTTCCGGTATTCATGTCCATGTGTTTTGCGAGTTGATTATTAAAAAACTGTAAGCTGGTAGCTGAGTTTCATTGAAATATATAACATAATTGGCGACGAGTACACAGAGACCCACGGTCTAATCTGGAGTAGTGGAGTTCGCATTCATCATGTCAAAGTTCGAGGAATTTAATGATGCAAAGGAGTCCTTCGAGTCTTGGGAGGAGAACCTACAACAGTATTTTATTGTCCAGGCTTTTGAGGACAATAAAAAAGTCCCAAATTTGATTACCCTGCTAGGATCAAAAACATATGAAATCCTGAAAACGCATTTGTTCCCAGATAAACCATCAACTAAATCCTATAATGGAATTGTGACGCTTTTGAAATCAAAATTTACTCCAACCACCAGTGTTATAGTGGAGAGGTACAAATTTCATAATAGAAAACAAAACTCGAATGAATCAGTTAGTCAATACATTAGAGAAATTGAATTCTCAACTGAAACTTGTAAATTTACAACTTTTTTGGAAAAAGCACTCAGAGACAGGCTTGTTTGTGGAGTAAGTGGCGTCAGTATTCAAAAGAAGTTGTTGGGTGAAGCTGAAGATTTAACATTTGAGCAGGCATGCAGTAAAGCATCAAGTCTCGAAACTGCTGAGGCCCAGAGTCAAATTGTGCATGGGGTCAGTAGGACAGTGGCAAAATTGCAGTCAGGGTCGAAGCGGAAACCTAGATATGAAAATGAATTTCTGAGTTGACCCAGGAATCAGAATGTAGTAAAAATACCACGTCAGAACCAAGCATACAATCAGCCTTGTCATCGTTGTGGAAGATGGAATAAACCTGAAACGTGTCCCGCTGCCCAATGGGAATGTTTCCTTTGTAAAAAGAAGGGACACACGAGTAGAGTATGCAAGAAGAAGCAGGTGAACCAACTGGAAGAAGAAGGGGCGAATGCAGTCCTGGAAGAAGAATATTTTGAGCTATCCTATATAGGTTCTGTTAGTCAGTCAGTCAAAGATAAACCATGGAGAGTAAAGGTATTTATTGAGGGAAAACCAATTATAATGGAGGTAGATAGTGGGGCCTGTAAGCCTGTGATTCATATCGAGGATTTTGAGTCGTACTTTGAATATCGTAAATTGTATCCAACTGAAATTAAACTAAGATCTGTAACTGGGGATAACGTTCATGTTGTAGGTAGTATAAATGTTAATGTTCTTCATAAAGTTATTACCTCTGCTAGTTATAAAAAATATGAATAGGTTCACTCCTCTTCTGGGTAGGAACTGGCTAAGTTTGTTGAACTCAGATTGGAAAAATTGTTTTTTCAATCATGTGTGAAATGTCCAGAAGTCAAGCGTAGATCATGTCGAGTCAAATAGGCAAATAGCGGAAGTATTCAGACTGTAAATGCTTTTTTGGAAAATAAGAGTCAGTATTTGTTAGAAATTAGATCAAGGTTTCCTGATGTTCTCAAGGATGATCCAAGTTCATGCATTAAGAAGTTTAAGGTCGATTTCAAGCTCAAAGTGGATGGATACCAAGCCTATTTTTCATGGAGCTTATAAGATGCCATATGCATTGAAACCTAAGGTAGAGAAAGAATTGTTAGGGATGGTAGAAGTCGGTGTCTTGTCAAAGGTGAGTTTCAGTAGTTGGGCAAGCCCCATTGTAGTCGTACCAAGAAAAGAAAAAAAATCATTTAGGATATGTGTAGATTCCCAAAAGACTGTTAATTGTGTAATTGAAATAGATCATTGTGTACTCCCTCTGCCAGAAGGTATATTCTCAGAGTTGCCACTGCTTCACACTGATCGATCTTAAGGGAGCATATCAACAGTTAGAAGTAATGAACAATCCAAACCGTTATTAACAATAAACACACATTTAGGGCTATTCACCATCAATAGGATTACTTACGGGATAAGTGCTGCCCCAGGTATATTTCAAACTATAATGGAGAACATTTTAGTAGGAAAACCTAACACGAAATGTTATATTGATGACATTTTAGTGTATGGGGCAACAATCGAAGAATGTCATAAAAATGTTTTGAATGTATTTTCTCGCTTAAATGATTATGAAAAAATGTAAATTTCATGAGTCAAGTGTAGAGTTTCTTGGGCATAAAATAGATCAGTATGGGTTCATCCCACAGAAGGAAAGAATGAATGTTTAAAAAAAAATGGAGGCACCAAAGAATTTGACAGGATTGAAATCCTACTTAGGTCTATTGAACTATTACTCAAAATTCATACCAATGTTGTCTTCAACACTGAAACCTCTTTATGACCTGTGTAAATCCAACGTATCTTTCAATTTGACTTCGGAATGTCAAAAAACGTTTGAGCTCAGCAAGAAGTTACTATTGTCAAACCAAGTGCTTACTTTATTAAATCCATCATTACCGATATTCGTAACATGTGATAGTAGTGAAAACGGCGTTGGGGCCGTTTTGAGTCATAAAATCAACAATGAGGAGAGACCAGTTTGCTTTGCATCAAGTACTCTATCCTCGGCAGAGCAAAAATATTCTAACATTGAGCGAGAGGCTCTAGCTATTATGTTTGCTCTTCGAAAATTCCATAAGTTCATATATGGACGTAAATTTACACTAATAAGTGGCCACAAACCATTACAGTATATTTTCGGGAAAAATAAAAGCATTCCTGTACCAGCAGCTTCTCGCATTATGAGATGGGCAATTATTTTGTCTGCGTATGATTATGATATACAGTATGAAAAAGGTAATTCTATTTCTAATGCAGACTCGTTATCTCGTTTTCCATCAAAAGAAAGCACTTGTGTCCCAGATAATGTATTTTTGTTTAGTCAATGTCAGGAAGTTCCTCTAGATTTCGAAGACATATCGAGAGCAACAAAAAAGGATATATTACTCTTGAAAGTTATTTATTTGACCCTTTCTGGGTGGCCAAATCACATCGAGAACGATGAACTAAAACCTGATTTCAAGTCTAGGCATGAATTAGCTGTGGAACAGAATTGTGTCATCTGAGGCACGAAAGTAGTGATTCCCCATTCATTGAGAAAAGAAGTACTGACCTCATTCCATGAACAACAACAGAGGTCCAAAATGTTAATTAGGTCTTACTGCTATTGGTCGGGCATGAACGAAGACATTGGAAAATTTGTTAAATCATGTGAAATTTGCCAGCAAACGCAAAATTTTAGTAACAGTAGTACTTTATCATCTTGGCCCTCAGCGCCATTTAATTTCTATAGGGTTCATATCGACTTCCATAAAAATAATCAAACATTTCAATACTTGTTGACAGTAAGTCTAAATGGATAGAGGTTAAAATAATGGATAAGGGTACAAATGCAAGAGAAGTCATCATGAAGCTCAAAGAAATTTTATTCTATATTTGGGTTGCCGGTTGAACTAGTTTCAGATAACGGCCCCCCCCCCCTTCAATTCGTCAGATTTCAATGCATTCTGTCAGAGTGATGGAATCCAACCACTAAAATCTCCTGCGTACCACCCACAGTCTGATGGGATTAGTGAAAGGGCAGTACAGACAGCGAAAAGGGCCCTAGAAAGAAGTTAATTTGCTGAATCTGGAAACGTTTTTACGGAAAACATTAAAGTAAAGTTGCTGAATTTTCTTTTCTCATACCGTACCACTCCATGCACGATCACTGGATCTTCGCCAGCTCAATGCATGCGTAAAATTAGGCCACGTACTTGATATGATCTATTGAAACCTCCCCAAATGGAATGTTTTCATGCGATAAACAAAATAATAGGAATACAAAGAGTTCATAGTAAAAACTATCGAACACATTTGTGGAAACTCGGAAAAATTGTAAAGATTTTAAGTTATTGTATATACTTGGTAAATGTCAACAATGGTATCAAATTTGTGCATGCAGATAACATTAGATTAGCTAGTATAAGGGAAAATGGGGTTGATGATAATGTACATATACATAAGCCAGTGATATTAGGTGATAATGCGTCCAAAGTAGATGTAAATGCTAATTCCCAACCCAATTCCGAATCGGGGCTCGGTGATTGTAAGGAAAACCATTGAATTAACAACTACTGTAACAATGATGTAAATCATGAAGCTAATACTATGATTCCATCTGGTAATAATGTAAACCATGAAGCTCATGTTATGGTTCCATCTAGTTCTAAGATTTCCCATCGAAATAGTATAGAAGTTACAAAACCTATTACAACCAGATCTAGAAGAGTAGTTAAACATCCTATTAAGCTTATTTTCTAGAAGGGGAGAAATGATGTGAATGTAGCTTAAGCAGTTGTCTGTAATTGTCAAAAATGTTAGTTGAGATGTCATGTGTCATATTTAGAAAGTGGGGATTATCGGTCGGTTCTGGTGTTCATGTCCATGTGTTTTGCCAGTTGATTATCAGAAAACTGAAAGCTAGTAGCTGAGTTTTATAGGAAACATACAGTGGAGTGCAGAAAATCAGTATGGATTCACTTTAGCAAATTCAGTAGGACTCTATATTCGAATAATGAACCTTTCTGTTGAAATATCATCAATTTTGAAAGATGGACGGTTAATACGGAGAATACGCGAACAAACATTATTTCATAGAGCTATGTGGAATTAAATTGATGAACCTATTGAGAATCTCGAACAGATGAATATTTCATTGATTCATTTCATAGTAGATCATTTCAATAATAATATGATTTCATTGAATAGTAACAATCACATACATGGTAATGAACACTGAACTATTCAATGGCAGAGTTCAAAATTGCTTGATTACCAACATAATGGTACTCAATGCCAGAAAGACAAAATATTTCCGCATTTTGATGATCCAAGTTTGACAGTATTCACCCGGTGACGATAGTTAACTTGCCTGTTATTTAACCCTCTTTGCAACAAAGAAATGTGAACCGTTGTTTATTCAATTGAAAAATAATTCCATTTTCCACCAAACTTCTGAGTATGGCCTCCTTATATTCGCTTATTCTGTTAAAATTAGGCTATTTCAGGATATTGCTTGGTTGCCATGATTATCGTACATAAATGTAGAAAATTCGACCTAGTACAAAAAATTAAATTACTATTCAACCAATGAAGAAAAGTTACTCGCTTACTTGTCAATTTTCTGTATCTGTATATGTAATGACACTTTCCCAAAAGTCATATCAATTTTAATTTGAAATATGAACCAAAAGTTTGACCACACTATCATAAAATTGTTACTATCAGATTGAAATTGAATCATTCATACGCAAATATTCTGTTAACGTAAGGTTGGCCACGCCGATTATCTGTCGAAACAATTTTGCATCATGAAAATTTGAATTCAAAATTATTAGTTTAATGATTATTGATTACAGCTTGAAATCTTGTAGGAGAATATCCAGGATATTTACTAATTGACTGCAAAATGGATACGAAATCAATTGAACACTTTATGTCAAAGAATTGGCGAATTATGTTAACATAGAAAAACCTACCTGTTTCCAGTTACAATTGTTTTTTTTTTAATGAATCTCAAAAAAAAGATATCCATGGCTTCATGTATATTTCATCAATATTTATACTATTTCTTCTTTTTCCAAAATATTTTTTTGTTATTTTGGAGTATCAAATATCGAGGATACCAGAACATCCTCCATTAAGTATAACATATGCTTTTTCCATTGAAATATTTAAACTCAACTAACTTGTGCTCCTCCATTTCCACAGTTTGACAGTTGTATATTTGATTTTTTTACCATGTATTTCAATTCCGTTATCCGTTATACAATTTTCAAATTTAAAATCATTCGATCTCAAAAGTTTTATGCATCCGTCCACTCATCGAATAAAAGAAAGGAATGAAGGACTGATGGAAGCTGAAGTTTAGAAAGTAGGTTGAATGTTTGTACCCAATAATGATATCCCCAACTTATATTTTTCATTATATATGAAGATGGCTCACGATTTCGATATTTAAGATCGTGGAGTATCGATGCACTAGACCTATTACCTCTGAACTCTCAAAAGTCAAACCTTTTATCATTCCACATTGCATCACTAGCGAAAGAGAAAAGTGGATTTAAATCCAGCAGATCCACATATTGTTTACAGGGCGGTTGAGGGTATCCACATGCACTTTGATAACATGTATTATAAGTTAAATTCAGGTGGTCGTAGTGAATGTTATTGATGGTATTTTTCATAACGAATTCTATCCCCATTCAGAAAGTGGGCCTTGTTACTAACCCCCTACCCATACCTCAGGAGCTGCATGTTTTTTCGCTGATCCGTCAACCATGAAACATGACTCAGTCATTATCCTATACAACAGAGAAGAAGTCTCAAGAGAGAAATATCTGCTCCTTTGAAGAATCGCACCCATGTAGGATCTTTCGATCATGAACCGGGCACAGAACCACAATGCCAACTCTCCCTCTCTCCATCGCTACTGAATGTGTTTATGATCCATTAAACAGAAATCGACATATTTTTCTGCAATTCTGCACTTGTGAAGTCGTTAACATCCTGCTGTGACAGTTCTGTCCTCTTGGCTGTAAATATTGTCACCTCACAGAAAAGCGTTTCTCAATAATTATTTATTCTCAAATTCTGATCCCGAGTTGGTGTGGAAGATTTGACCATTATCACACACTGTAAAGAAATATATGGTGATGAGAATGGCGGAACAGCATAAAATTGAAATATGTTTTGTGTTTTATATGCCCATCCAGTTCAGCTCTAAAACAGAGTGAAAAGTTGGTTTTCATTACATTTTCTTCGAAATATTTTTGTGCAAGTTCATCTGAAAAAAAAAACCTTTATATTTTCTATACTTTCAGCCAAGTTTTCATGTGTTACAAATGCATGGGTTCTGAATGTTCCACTTTCCGTCCCTAAGGCAGACTGCAAAAAGAATCATCCAAAAAATTGGTGCCCGGTCTTAAGAGAATGATCGTGTTTTGGCTACATATAATGTTGTTAATGGAAACGAGTAGTTATTGCTATTCAGCTTATTTCACTATGCACTACGGGTCTACCTGTAGAAAAAATGTCTGTGCTAGACTTGATCTGGCCCCTTACATGAGTAACTAACTCCCTTCAAATTTCAGCAAAATTACCCAGAAACGCATTAAAATGAAGAATATCAAAAGGTACTCCATTTATAATTGTCAATAAGTGAGTTCTAAAATTGAAGAATTATTAACATTTTTTAAGCAAAGCAGAAAATTTCGCAAAAATAATAATATCGATATCATATCAATATGATCAGGAATATTAATGAATTGCAATCCCAAAGCTGAAAATACAACGAGTCCGCAGGACGAGTTGTATTTTCTTGCATTGGGATTGCCAATGAATTGATATTCCAAAAAATTATAGGTTATTAATCATACCACGAATTATATTTAGGACGACAATATAACCCCTGTTTGAGCAAAAATTGTTGAATTGCCTGGTAATTGATTCTTAATTTCTGGCCGTATTCAAGGGAATACTCTTTTCCACTGCTTCATCTATGATACCAATCGCCATTTGTCCCCAACGATCGCTCATATTGATTAAGAAATATAACTAATCAAAACACATAGATTTGACGTTTACAATTTAAATCATTATTTTCACTTGACAGCTAGTAAAACAAAAACTAAGCAGGTTTATCACCGTGAAAATACAGCGACAAGCTATATTTTCACTGTAATTCGGATTCTATTGGCTGAATTTCAAAATTTGAAATAGACTGATTGGTTGTTAAGCAAGGAGATATATTGTCATCATAATAATTGAAGACAGTAATTGTATAATTACCGAAATAATGATGTTGTGGAAATCTCTAAGCTAGAGCTGATCATAAGGATGCTCGAAAGTTTTATAAATACATTCATTATTTCATAGCCTTCCATGAAAAAGTTTCAATATTCGATTGATCGAATCTAAATGAATTGCAATTATTTTCAAAATTATTCCTGGGTTGCAGTTATTTTTCATACACTTGTACTCCAAGGTCCTACAGTCAATTTATTAATGAATTTTACAGAACACCACTGATATTATACCATAAACACTGCTCACATAGCAATCAGATTTTTCTAAAATATCAAGTGGTTACCGATTTTTAGAGTGCGCTCACACTGTCAAGACATTTTCGTTCAAATACTCATCTGTAATTCTTGTTCTTTCTCTCCGAGAGAATGAATGCCACTCTACACACAATGATGATGATGGAATCATAAGTGGGGTGAAGTGGTATCGAAAGTGACCTTTCGACTAGGAATAGGGTATGGCCTCAGTTTTTATCTTCTAGATGAACCAAACAAGTCATTATTTGATGGTGCAAGTAACCTTTACAAAGATCAATATAAGGAGTGCGAAATGTCAAGTCGCTGTTGATTATAGTCAATACAATGGATTGAAGATATGTGATACTGATACTTCCATCGATAGAACTGGAACATCTTGAAAGAATATTGTCCTCATTAGAGTTTTTACGAAATCAATCGAAAAACAATTTTCGACAAATTGATTAAGCCAGTATTGTAAGACACGAGCAAGGATACATGAGTTTAATGATTCTCTGAGATGATTATTCGAAGATTCTTCGAAAAATTTTATTAGCTAGGATTTTTAAAAGTGAAAAAGAGTAATGAGATATCATTAAATTTGCAGTATCATTTGTAAGATATACGGATATCATTTATTATTGATATTGAAATAGACGCTAGTATTCCGCAAGGATATTTTCCAAAACCCAGCATTGGAAACAAAAATGTATACCCCTCTCTCGCCGGCAAGTGACGTCACACAAATATTTTTCATTGTGGAGTACTGAAAAAATTGATGTCATTTATCGTAAACCTTGTGAGACCCTGATGTCTTGACCTCTTCAAAGTTAAGAGCGTGGGGGGACTTTGTGCCATCAATGATAGATTTATTCGACTTCGTTCATTATAAAGTATTATATTCACAATCATTCAAAAATCTGCTTCTTTCTGAAAGGGGCCAATTTTTCACCCAGAGAAGAGTATGTCCCTGATGATGAATCATGTGATGATTATCCAAGCGATGTTCCTAATCCATATGAAATTGATCATGATCCTCAATCAAATATTGTTCCTAGAAGAACTAGAAAAAGAAAACGGGATAGCGGAGAAAAAAGAAGGAATGTAATAAAAAGTGTAATAATGGGGAAGAAAAAACAAACTGGAAAAACAAAACTGTTGAAGAAGGAACCTTGAAACCTCTCCGTCCCGATGTTTGTCGATTATAATTTGAAACGAAAATTTATGAATAACATAAGGAAGAAATTAGAGAACAACACTGAAAATTAGAAGATATAGACAAACAAAGAGACGATGGCGATGGCATATTTCCAAGTCGTATGTTAGCAATTATTCTAGCCATCGTGCAAGCGGTTCCTCAGGGATCTTAAAGATGAACAGCCACTGCAACAACAGATGCTCGGTTCTAACCAGGAACTTCCAGCCGTAAAGGAATGAATGGTAGTAAGTGTTCTATTGCTATGACAACTGCATGGAGTTCCTTCCTAGTCACGCAGTAGTTCCTATTCTGTCTTTACCAACATTTTACTAGAATAGCCAATAACTACTTCATCGCCGCCTTGCACCTGGGATAGAAATGCTCCTAAACCTTACTGGGACGTATCGATGTCAAGGAGAGGGTACTGAAAGCTTGCTAAAATTCCTGTGACCAGAAGAAGCGTGCTCCCTTCTCCGTCAGTGTGTACAAGGGTCTCGCTGTCTTTCCGAAGTCCCTATCTAATCGTCAGTAGAACTTGTAGAGTCCCAGTAAGCTTTTGCCATTTCTGTACTACCCTGATATTGTCCGAATCATTCCCAATGCCATTCGAGGACATGACGTATCCTAAGAAGTTGACTTCAGTTCGGAAGAGGATGCATTCCTTGGGTTCAGCTGCAAGCTGGCGTTCCTCATCCTGCTGAAAACGTCTTTCAAATTTGGCAGATGTACGTTAGAAGTTTTTTCCATCACATCACATTTCGAGGTAGACCAGGCAAGTCTTCCATGTGGGTACTCTTAGTACCAGTTCCATCAGTCGTTGAAAGGTGGCAGGAACATTGCAAAATCCAAATGGCATAACTCGAAACTGATACACTCCATTGCCGATAAAAAAAGCATTTTCATACTTATCGTTGGGGTGGGCTGTCACCTGGCAATACCCACTCTTCAGGTCCAGCATTGAGAACCTTCTACAGTTGGCAAGTACGTTCAGGGTGTCGTCTATTCTGAGTAAAGGCTAGCTGTCTTTTCTTATGACATCCTTGACTTTTCTGTGGTCCACAGAGAATCATGTTGATCCATCCTTCTTGTGTATGATCCAGTTATGCTTTTGATTGGTCACTCTCAATTGAACCACTTTGTTGCTACAGTTCACTAGGCATTTGGCTACGCAGATATCTTGGAACTTTTCGGGTGGTTCCACTACTATGTTTTATATAATAATAATTATAATAATAATAATAATAATAATTATAATAATAATAATAATAATAATAATAATAAACGAAACGAATATCGTTCGAAAAGAGGAGGAAAAACGGACAAAGTACCAGGATTTACTTTACGAACTCCGCAGGCTCCACCCAGACTATTCTGTCAAGTTAGTGGTTCTGATTATAGGTGTTCTCGGTGGTTCCAGATCAACGCTACTCTCGGAGCTCAAGATCATACCGGCATGCCGTAATGCGGCAGAGATCTTGGCCGGCCGCATGCAGAAGGCCGTTATTCTCGGTTCGTTGCGTCTCCTCAGGACTCACGATTCTCGGAGCCAGTGACCACTTACCCCGCGGTGCGGGGAGTGGTCATTGGTTAATTATACTAGCGCGTCCGCCCACTGGGTCGGAGCAGTGGGGAGTACGGACCCGACTAGGCTTGTTTAGACGACAAATACATAATAATAATAATAATATTTTTATTACCCACTATGTAATACAGTTGAATGTGTACATATTAATAATAATTTTAATAACAGTTAACACAAAAATTTACCGACACACATAATATCGGAGCATGAGGATAGTACAGTGAGTAAAAGGCACATTGATTCAGATAACAGCTGATACTGTTTCTGTTCTTCCATCACGGCCAATAGAAATAAAGAAAAAATGATTTGACAGCGTAATGAATTATTATGATTTCAATGTTTTTCATTGAGAAGAGATACAAATAGAAGAAGAAGAAATAAGAAAAAAGAGGAAAACAAATAGAGGAGAAAGAGAAATAAGAAAAAAGAGGAAAACGAAAGAAAGATTTATAATTCATTTATAAGTTCACTGGGCATCGAATAAATATTGTTTGAACTTGAAACGGAATGCTTGTCGAAATAATTCTAGAAATGTACTATCTAGTTTGTGGATATTATTGATACAAACTGCGACATTGTAGGAGAAAGAACGTCTATATATTTCTTTGTTGTGTTTGGGAACAGTAAGCAATGTTCGACGGCGAATGTTTAGATTATGGACGTCTGTCCTGAATTTTAGTTTTTTATGAAGATAGGGTGGTGTTTTCGATTTGAGTATGTTGTGGAACATACACGCCATATGGTGACGTCGCCTATTGAACATATTGAGCCATTTTAACTGTTTGAGCTTCTCTGAAATAGATATTCGACTAAATTTACGTATGCCATTAATAAGACGAACACAAGAGTTTTGCACTTTCTGTATTCGACGAACATCAGCTCCATTCAAACAAACACCGTACACTGCATCGCAATGGTTGAAGTGTGAGAGTACCAAGGAGTCACATAGCAATTTTTTGACCTCCACTGACAGAAACTGTCTTTGCGTGTAAATCAGCTTAAGTGAAGAATATGCATTTTTCAGTTTATTTGTGATATGTTCTTTGAAACGAATAGATGTATCTATTGTCAAGCCCAAATTTTTATGTGACGATTTAATAGGTATATCCGAGCCACCTATTTTCAAAGCTACTTGATTATTCGGGGAAACTGAGATATTTTCTCTACCAAAAATCATAGCCACGGATTTTTTTGGATTTAGTTTTAGAGCGTGATCGGTTGATAATTTTTCTAGGGAGTCTAGATCAGTGTTAATACAATTTACGGCTGTACCCAAATCCGAGAAATTGAAGGAGAAATATATCTGGGTATCATCAGCGTAAAAATGATAGTCACAGTATTTCAGAACATTAATAAAATTCGAAGTATACAATGTAAATAAAAGAGGACCAAGAATACTCCCCTGAGGTACTCCACAAAGCAATTTCATAGGAGTGGATTTCTCCTCATTAATTTTTACAATTTGTGTTCTATTATGCAAATATGAAGCCATTAGAGAGCATGCTGACTTGCTGAATCCAAAATAATGCAAGATTGATAAAAGTATATCATGGTCTATTAAATCAAATGCCTTTGAGTAGTCAAGTAGAATCAATATACTCATTTTATTTTTATCAATCGCCTCTAAGATGTCGTCCATTACATCAGAAAGGGCCGTTGCACAACTATACCCTTTTCTGAATCCCGATTGTTTTGTTGGTAGTATACTACTAGTTGTCAAAAAGTTACGAATTTGTGTTTCCATTATTCTTTCAATAATTTTAGAACAGGTTGGCAGAATACTTATAGAAAGAAGATCATTGTATTCTACTGATTGACTTATTTTTGGTAGCGGAGTGACCTTAGCAAACTTCCAAGTATTGGGAAAATAGTAGAGAGACATTCATTTATTATATGGGTGATAATGGGTATTATAAGAGGACAGCATAGTTGTATGATTGTTATATTTATGTCGTCATTGCCATATGCTTGCGATTTAATATTTACTATAATATCTCGAATAGTTTCTTCAGAAATTTGGGTAAATACAAACTTACTTTCCAGACCTGTTTTAATATTGTGGTTATAATAGTCAGTCAATTCTCTATTTATTGGATTGCGATTTTTCGTAGAATCGACAAAGTATTTATTAATATTTTCTACATTATTTAAAAAATTTGGGATTTCATAGTTTTTACTTTTTGTGACATTCAATTTTTTAAGTTCATGCCATTTTTCTTTTACTGTACATGTACTGAACCTTGAATTCACTTGAATTCAAGTATGCTTTTTTTTCAGCTTTAATTGCATTTGTTGTATAATTTCTCAGTTGTTTATAGTAAGACCAGTGGTGTGGTAGTTGACTTTTTTGATATTTATGAAAGGCTTTATCCCTGATTTTCTGCATGGTTTTGATGGTATCTGTGATCCAAGGTGCATATTTTTTGTTTCTAGAAGTGAACGTTTTTTTGGGAGCATGAATATTGATAAGATCAATTATGTTTTTATTTAGTATGTCAACTTTTGTGTCAATGTCATCAGTTTCAAAGATAAGATACCAGGGAAGGTCCTGGAGATGTCTCTGAAATATTTCTTTATTTATACTTTTCAGGTCTCTGTACATGATTTTTTTCGCAACCTTTTGATGTTGGTAATTAATTTTGAACTCACAGTATACGCTGTTGTGGTCTGATACTTGGCTGTTCTCCACCCAAGAGTGATAGTCATAAGATCCGAAATTTGTGATAACCAAATCGATGAGAGTTAGAGTTGAATTTGTTAATCTAGTAGGTTCGTTGATGACTTGAGAAAAGCTGAAAGACTCCAGGATGGAGCTAAACTGTTGGGTGACATTGGAAGACATATCCAGCATATTCATGTTGAAATCACCGACACAAATGACATTATTAAAATTTGAAAATATATTAGAAAACATGTCCTCAATGCGGTCCATGAATTCAACAGTACCAGAATTTGGAGGTCTATAAATATTTCCCATAGCTATCGTGAATTTATCTAATACAATTTTTACCCAAATGTATTCCATGTAATCATTGCATTCGCTAAATAGATAATGAAATTTCAAGTTATTTTTAATATATAAACCTACACCTCCGCCCCTGGTGGGACGATTTTGATGAATGAATGTATATTGGTTGAGATTAATGGTATTCCTCGAAATGCCTGAGTGTAACCACGTTTCGGATACCCCTACAATATCACAATCTGCACCCATAACTTCATTTTTAAATTCCGAAAAGTTTGCCACTAGTGACCTAGTATTGAAGTGAGATATTTTTAGTTTCATTTTGTTCCAATTAACTACTTATTGCTGAATGATGTAGTTGAGGAGAAGAAAAAGTGAGGAAGAATGAAGTAAAGATAGTGAAGATAGATAAAAACTGAACTCAACTTTAAACTTTGCTTGAATAGACACACAAAAAATCAACATAGATCATGCATGCATCAACCCTAAAAAATTTTAAGATACTGAAGTTAGTGATGATTGGCAAAAAAAAAGGCAAATATATGTTTACATCTGATATCTAACATCTGATTATGTGATATGCAAAAGAAAACCCTTAAATCAAAAGTTACAGACTATTGAGAGTATGTTTATTAATAAGCTATTCATTTTTATATGAACATGAATAAATCCATAACGATTCTTGACCAACATTAAATATAGTAGTAGATAAACTAGTATTTCATTGTTATTTTTAATAAGAGTAATAATAAAAAAAAAGTAACTATGAAAAAGTAACTGTGAAATAGTTCAAGTGCATTCTAAAAAGGAAAAAGATGGAATGTACCTATTTGATACGTAAAAGATCATCCTCTCGCTGTATACGATGCACATGTTCATTATACTTCACAAAAATGTTGCCATTACGACACCACACATATTTCTTCGTAAATTTGTCCATTGCACTTTTCATCAGGGCCAGTCTCTTTTTCGTAAGATCTTCTTGTAAAGATATTCCTGTTGATTTGAGATTCTTCCGGTTTCTCATGACTTTTTCACGCACTGCAGCGTCAACAAACTGTACAAATACCGCTGGAGGAGTTGGATTTTCAGTGTTAGGGTTTTTATTCGGTACACGATGACATTTCAGTATACTTTTTCCGTGAAATTCTTCACTTTCATCGTCTGACTAGTAATTTTCAGAACAACACTAACTAAATCTTCGCCATTATTTTCTTGAATGCCAAAAAATCGCACATTATTGCTTCTCGATGTTTGCTCCATAGCATCCAACGCAATTTTCAACTCGCTGTTTTCGTTTTTCAGAGCGACCATATCACTTTTGAGATCTGCTATCATCCGGTCATATTTATCATTGATTTTTTTGACAATTTTGTCCACTACTCCTTGTAAATATTCTTCGGTGAAGATTGTTTTTGTTTTTGTTTCAACAATCGCATATATTTTTTCTGGAAACATTTTTCCAGACATTTGCAGCAATAGTCTCTGATTCTTTTTTCATTTTCCTAGCATCCTTTTGAATGATCATTGGAATTGAAGGATCTGAAAGATTCTCAAGGGATACATTAGAGCAATTGTAGTACATGTCTACTGAAGGATCTACGTTACCAAAAGTTGTCACAGTTGGACAAGGACTTGATCAACAGCTTGGAGAGAGAAGCATCATGAATAAGTATTTGCTTGTCATTATCATCATCATTTTCATCTATCAGTTGAAGCTGAACCCACTCATGATTCTTTGATTTCCATAACAAGCCCTTGTTTACTAAAACAAGAGTTCACAGTACCGATTCTTACCAATTTTTTTCAGGTACCTTTCATCTCCAAGTCAAATAGGATAATTCAGCTCCAAGTGAACTTTCTGTTCTGGTTGCTTTATCCAATCTTTCACGGTGAAAGACAGGACCATTAATATTCTCATTTAATTGATTTTCGAAACTTATATATTGGTTCAATTCATCAGTTTTTTCAAATCAAAGTCTGTTGTGAGGGAGTTTTGGACAGCACACTCGATCAGTAGGGGCAATACGTAGATCTATGATGGAATTTCCAGTAGCAATGACTAAGGAGCTGTCAGCAAAAACTACCTATAGTCACGTATCCATTCGAGTGCAGATCTGAAGGTAGGACTAAGTATAGATCTCCGCAAAGAGCAGAACAACAACACCTTCGTCAAGGCTCTTCACATGCTGAACTCTCCAGCGTATATCAACCTAAGCCTTGAAAAATACACTGAAGTTCTAGAGTAAGTCTCCTATCATCTCAACACACGCGACCAGAAGACAAGACAAAGACAGACAACAGAATTTGTCAACAGATCAACTGTCACCAGTCTTTATTCAAAAGTCGTTCTTCTAGATAATCAATTCAAATAGTCTACCCACATTTACATAGATACGTTCAAGTTGAACAGTTGAATAGCTTAGGTCTAATGTATACAACAAATATATTATTAATATATACATTATAGATGCAATAGATTTTTTCTAAATTTTTATGTTTCACTGTGAATCAGCATAGATTTTTCTTTCGACAAGCCTTGTTGTTTTTGGTCATTTTTCAAATACAAAAAAAAATCTGGCGCTCAATTTTTATTTTCTTCTTCGCTAATTTTCTGTTACGAACATTTGGAACTTCAGAGGATTCTTGTTTCCATGATCATCCTGAACCTAACAGATGACGACACCCAAGACCTCTTGCATCAATCTGAGCAGCTCATAGGCACCGCTATATTTAAAAGAATTAACGCGGTTTTGGGGTATGAGTATATAGGTACTCAAATTCTCCCTCATAAACCACAAACCTCATCAATAACTAACACACTGGTTTGCAAAAACAGCACGTAACCGGTTTATTACCCATTTTCTCTAGTAGTATTCAGCGCTCTCGTCGCTCGACGCCAGTCCATTTTTCAAAATACCGCTAATATTTTGCGAAACATAACGGAAATTCATGAGATATGACCTCAAGACTTTGTTCGTTCAAAAAAATTGCAATGAGTAGCATTTTTCGACCAAAAACACATAATATCATGATTTGATTTTGAAACATATCTTTGAATTGATCTGAGTTGTAATAACAATTTTTGCAGAGACTCTTGGAATGAATCAATAGGAACGGTTATATTAATACTATATCGATACAATGAATCTTCGAAAGTGTCGATATGGAGGTCTATGTAGAACGTGCACGTATAACAAGCCTATTATTTCACGATCTTTACAGTAAATTCAATTAAGAGATAGTTGGAGCCTCCTTCCTGGTAATTACTCTCCTAACGGAAGCCCGAGAATTACAACGCTCTCGTAAAAAGTATATCGCGTCAATTAATCCTCATAATGAAGAACAGAAGAAGAGCGAGCGCGTGCTCGGCCAATTAAGGGTTGTAATTACGATTTTGTAATTACAATTGTAAATTGAGACGAGCGCGTGGCGGAACCGTCTCGCCTGACCCGCGTCCGGTCACAGGTCACTAGGATCTACGGCCGGAAAACATCCGGAGCGTCGTTCGGTTGTTATTCCGGCACGGATTGCTGGGATGTGATTACATGAATTTTGATCGAGCACCGGAAGAGGTGCGCAGGAAAGACCTGCGAGGAATTAGTGATTTGGTACGATTAGAGGTTCTGAAGAAAAACGCCTTAGGGCGGTTGGACCTTGATAGTGATGAGTATGACCAAGATGTATTTGAAGTTTTTTCTATAATGGCAAAAATGAACGTTGGCACCATTCCAAGGCAGGCATTTCAGTAGAATTTTCAAATAACAGAAATTTATCACTGTATTTCACAAAAAAAAAGGCTTTTTATAGAGAAAACTACAAGCTTTCGATACATATTTCCAAATATATCACTAGAAAACAAGGATTGAATTATCTATGAGAAATTGGTGCATGAGATTTCACGTGAGCAGATGATTAACAAACTACCTATTTTTCAAAATATTCTACATCCTTTTTTGTCTATAAGTGGTTGTTGACAAAATAGAATTTTTCGAAAAATTGTTTGGTAATCATCTGCACATGTATGAAAATTAGTGCACTTCAATTTTAAATACAATATTCATGTTCCTGTTGATATTTTTGGCGATGTGTATCCAATCGTGAAAATTATATAATTCCAATGAACATTATATTTCCTCCCTAGAGGAAGGTACCATTTATCCTCCACATGTTGAGTTTTCAAAAATGAAACATATATTATGATCTACCATTATTAAAACCCAAATTTTGACTTCGAACATAATCGTAAAAAGTAAAATTTCAAGTCCGCCATACCAATTACTGAACAGTAAATTCATAACCTTTTTTGAAAAACGTCCTCATTATCGATTTCAACCCAAGTCTGAAAATAGCTCAAAAATAACAGATTCGCAATTTATAACCGCGAACAACCCCATACAACATATTCTATAGTAATCAGCGGCAAATTCGTTATCTCAAGTAGTGAAAAAGTACCATACACATTTTGAGAAGAATACAAGTCGAAGTTTTGACCTATTCTCTGTCAAAAATGACGAAATAAATGAAAATAAGGTGGAATGTTCCTGAAGAGTAAACAAAAACTGAAAACTGTATGGGTTGAAAGTTATTTGTGATGAAATAATTATTACTCAAAACAATAAAGGAAATAGGGGAAATACCTGCTAAGTCAGTCATTCACGAGTTTTGAGATAGAGCGCCCAAATTGTAGCCTGTTAAAGGAGATTTCGTTTGAGCATATCAAACAGGGGAAGAAGAGGTTCAGACTGCTGTAACAATCCTTGATAGTTCATCAATATACCAGCACGTGTTCTCACACAAGTTAATGTAACTTTGAGAATGCCTCCAGATGGAATGTAACTAAAAGTGACTTGGCCGGTTCATCCCCTGTTCCTTTCAATTTCAAAAGCATGATGGCAATAAAAACAGATTTTTGGTATAGAAACGATTCCTATCAGGCTAGATATTTCTTAGGAGCAGTTATGCAGATGTTGAAGAAAATATTTCCACCTGGAAAATTGTTTTATATGCCCGATACGTAACTGCACTATATTAAAAAACCAAAATTGACTGACTATTCTGTCAGTTACTTGTCGAATTTCTTATTTATATGTATTATGAATTCATAAACTTTCACTTGGCGACGTTTTGGAAGCTAGTCTTCCGTCTTTCTCAAGCCTTTTTGAGATTTCTATCGGGATGGAAATATTTTGGTAAGTAGTGTCAAAATGTGACGCTGGCATGACTAATTCATCAATAGCCTTACCAAGTGTTGATTTTGACACAACTCACTTCTAATTGAATCGTCCCAATTCAACTTCCTTTTCAGAAGAGACATCCGACATTGATCCATACTCAGTGGCAATCTCTTCTTTACCGTTTGATGAAATGCAAGTAGCCTCTTGAGTTTCCTTTTTGTTCCATTCTGTTTTATCATTAGTAAATTGATATTATTCCATTCAACCATGTGTGTACAATTCATTGAAAACTTTTGTTCAGCTAATTTCGACTCATCTATTTCTCGTCTTCTCCAGTTTTATATGTTCAGTTTCTTTAACATTTCGAGGAACAATATATGCCTGAATTGCCATCAAGTCCTTATAAGATTCTCAATTTTGTCTGCTTCTCCTTAAAAACAAATTACTCTCAGTTAACTATCATTTTACACATTCATATTGGACCAGGCAAGGTGTACTTTCACGAAGCAAAAATTGTTAACAGCACTTCGATGATGGGGAATGGTTCAATGATCTATACACATAGTGAATGTTAAAAAAATTATTGCGTGAGCTCAGTTGGAAGTAAATATTTGGGGGGATTTAAAGGGGTAAAAATAATTTTGTCGCAATTTCTGACGAAAGGTAACGTCTAAGTTTTCGAAAGAAATATAATAGATCTTGTTTCGTTTTTTATTTTCATTTCCACAAATGTTATTATATTTCGAAAAAAATAAATAAAATACTTTGTGATGTTTTTGATAACCACATTTTTTATTATAATGAATAGAATAGTTCTAGAGATGATAAACTTTTTATAATTCAATTCCTCCTTCAGAGATTTATCACAAATAGTTTATCCTGGGCTCATTCACTTCCTTTTTATCTATAGTTTCCAATAATAGAATAAAAACTGATAGTCTCCATTCAAAACACGAAACTGTAAGAAACGATAAAAATGACCTTCGTAACTGTCAATTTGTTAATAAATGTCGATTATTTATTCGAATTTCCAAACATTTCGAAAAACGAATTACTTCATTCAATTCTTCGGAAGAAAATACAGTGGAAATTTTGTTTCATTTTCTGCTGATGGATGTTTGTGTTAAATGGGATTGATGAGAAAATTTTTAACGATGGTAGAGTGTGATACAAATGAAAAAAAATATGATTTATTCTTCTCTTCAATGAAATAATTCACAATTCGATTTTTTCTGGAAAATCATTTTGATTTTCAAAATTTTCACACTCACATGTTAACAAAAATTATGTACGAAATTGGCATTATAAAAATGTTTTAAACGAATCTGAAACTTTTTGATGGTTGTTCAATTATTTCTTCGGATTCTCTATTTGAATGTGAATTTTCTTGGTCTCCAAACGTCTCCTCATTACTAGTGAATTCGTTCAATGAATGGTTTTGTAGGTTTGAGCACAGACATGGCTTTTCGATTTCGCCACCGATGTCCTCGAGTTCGTCATAGTTCACAGAAATTATAAGAACATATGTTTGCATCGTTACAGGTCGTACATAAATCTGTAGATCCTCGTCCATGTTTTCGGGACCCCCTTTGATTCCCCTCAAAACTGGTTTCGCAGGCACAAGAAATTATTTTCAAAAAATCATCAGGTTTGACTGAATCTTCAGTGAACCGAAGCATGAGTATTTTAGTATAATTCATGATCACTTCTTTTTTGCAGTTATATCTCATTTCCAACCCATTTTTCAAGCTGAAAATATGCTTTATACTCTATATGATTGCTCCAACAATGGGTGGTAATTTTTCCAATTCGAAAGTGAGCACTTCATACCTTTCAGATCTTAAATAATCTAGGGATAACTTATAATTAATGCACTTCTGTTTCTCTCTAGTATATTGGCTTTTGCTTTCCAAGGCGCAATTGACCATATTAGTGCACTTTTTTTTATTACAACTTTCTATCACAACACAATACCATACAATCGCTCAAATTGCTCTGCTAACTTTCCAATGCTCGGTACTAAAACTCTCTGTACTAAAAATTCTGCTTGGCGAATAAACTCTGCTTCACTTAGCTCTCAATAACTCTCGCCACTTAGCTCTGAATAAAAATTGTCTCCTCCGCGATGTTCCGCTGCTTATATACCTGCGTACAGCTAGGGAGAATCTTCGAGAGGAGCCTCAATGATGTGCATCGAATACTCCACGTGGTTTACGGGTTCCTGAAAAAATGACGTCGCTGTTCGACCCCTGTGTTTACGAATGTCAGGGCCGGCGCTAGGACATTTCGTAACAATACTAATGATTTTTCGTAATGTCTTGAATAAATCATTTGGATCTTCATAAGATAAAAACAAATATAGATACATTAATATATCCAAATAATTGTTCAAAGCGAAATGTCAGATACCTAATAAATAATAAATAAAATGAATAATAAATTTGAGACGTTCGAACACCACTCTGGAAGACATCAAACTCATTCAAACACATCATCAGTTTTGGTTGCTACATAATCATGGGAGTAGCTTACAAACCTGCTTACATGTATTGTATTGACACAAGTGCAAAAACACTTGTGTTTTTTCGTTTTTCAAGCGATGTGATCGTACGAAAACCTGCGTAAGATATCGTGTCTATATTAATCTAAAGCCCATTTCAATGTCAGTGTTCTACGTTTATATACAGCTCAGTATTAATTAGAAGTAAGTTTTGCATTAGCAGTTCAGCAGTAGAAAATTTGGATTAAATGTAAATCGTTTTATATTTATCTGATATTTACGAAAAGAAAATAGTCGTATCATACTTGAGTGAACCTTAATAATACAATATTATGTATACATTATTACGATATAGACGTGAAATAGAAATTTTGGTGAAATTTCCATGAGAAGTATGTATAGGTTATGTTCTGATATATAATGAACTGCTATGTGCATTTATGATACAAATCTATGTTATAGACTGAAATATATCATATAACATAATAATTACCTTGCAGCT
This sequence comes from Zygogramma bicolorata, assembly GCA_032362365.1. Lineage (NCBI taxonomy): Eukaryota > Metazoa > Arthropoda > Insecta > Coleoptera > Chrysomelidae > Zygogramma > Zygogramma bicolorata. The sequence goes on from JAVJAQ010002064.1 coordinate 375,399, forward strand.
TCCACTCCTTTGATCTCTGCTCATTTGAAATCGAGATTTGATGCAAAATATGCTATCATTTTGTGTCCTCTGACATGATATTTCTCTTCGACCAGTGGTGACGCGTTTTGTGAGTTCTAATTTCCCTCCCTAATTCTTCACTTCTATATAATATTTCATGGGTTTGAATAATAACCAAACAACAATGATAGCTTTTAGTTAAGATGTGACGAAAATAAAGATTCGCGAAAGAAATATTCGAGACAAATTTTAATTTTATGCATATTTTTCTATTATTCGATTTGATAGCAAAGCCGTTTGGCAAAATAATTATCCACTCGGAAAATTAAACATAGTTTCTATGTTGTTTTTCCATAGAATCAAATTGTTTGATCAGTTTTTCGAAATTTTCGAAAATTCGGATACAATTTCATCATTTATTAACAAATTCATAGTTGCGGAGGCCATTTTTATGGTTTCTTCCATTTTTGATCGTGTTTCTTAATGGATACTATCATTTTACATTTCATCATCAGGAACTATAGATGAAAAGGAAGAGAGTGAGCCCAGGAAAAACGATTTACGGTAAATCTCTGGAAGAGGAATTGAATTTGAAATAGAAGTATTTTCGACGAAAAAGTTTATTATCTTTGGAACTATTCTATTCATCATTATGAAAAGTTTTCCATAGAAAACTTTTCTCCCAGACCTCACATTTCGTCAGAAATTGCGACAATATCGTTTTCACCCTTCAACCTCCCCCCCCCCCCCCAACCCCCAACCCACACAAATAAATATTAACTTCCAACCCCGAGCTCAAGCATTTAATTTTTTACATTCAGTATAGCAACCATTCCCCATCATCAAAGTGCCGCTAACAATTTTTTCGCTTGGTCTATAACAAAGCAAGGTTATTTTCCCTAATCATTCTAATATACAACCTGCATTGATTCCAACTATATCACCAATGACTTCGCGTTAGAAAACTTCAGCGAAATCATACATATGTAGCGAATGGAAGACTTCACCGCATATTCCATCCTTGGATATTGTCTTTTCGGTTAATACGGTCTCGGCATCCGTCTTCCACCTTTACCTACCCTGATTATGCACCGCCGTATGCTTGATCTCCTTTGTTGCGGCCGATGTTGAGAAATGACCCCGACATAAGAGTTATTATCTATGTTAGAAACCAGTTCGAGTTCTACTTTGCTTTTTATTGGAATTATGGTGTATGTGTGACTGAGAAGCTGATGACAATGTTTAATAGGGCCTTGCAGAAAACGGCATCATTCGATTGATTCGCAAGGATGGTGGGTATCGCATTTCCACTATAAATACTGAAGGATTGAGAGTTCCAATACGAATGAAAGGACCATTCAGCGATTTCTGTCGAATGCCAAAATCTATACAATGAATAGTGTGCCGTTTTCTGACAGCTAACGTTTTTCCACTATCAAATTCAATTCATCATCGCTCTAATTAGAGTCCAATTTCATTTATGCAACGATCGTGTAATAACCATTACATGATAATTGCATACGCTATTTCATCTACCCCCAATAAATAATGAAAAACTATAAATATTATATTATTGAGTATTTATATTGAACACAATAATAGTATGTAATCAATGGTGTTTCTTTGAAAAATTCTACAAAATTATAATTATTAATATAACCACGGGAAATACAACAACGTCAAATGAAAAATATAATCCTTTCGATTGTATTTTTTTTCTTGTCTAAGACATCTGTGGAGGAGTCATTGGTAATTCTTCTTTATCACTGTTATAAGCCATTTTTTTACGATTATCGAAAATTGACTAAATTCTTCAAAAATTCAATACCTACTGATTTTGACTTGACAAACGTCAAAATGCAAAGCTTGCACATCATGCTTGATTGAAAAATAATGGGTTTCTATTGGTTGAAAATCTGTATCGTAATGAAAATCTGTATCGTAATGGATTTCATTACACCCCGTTTCGATGATGCAATTTTGTCGCTGCAACTTCTTGCGGCGACTTGTCGCTGCAAGATATGTCATCTAGCTGTCAGTTCGCATTGCCAATATTAAAAAATAGCACTGAATATTACCACATTACTACATTATATATTATATATATATATATATATATATATATATATATATATATTATATATACCCACTCTTTTTACCCACTCAAAAAAATTTTAGTTCAACCGTATATTACTGGCGCTAGCGTCGCATGCATTCAAGGTTACATATTTGACGCTGTCACCTCTGTTAATCAGCGGGTATGCTGTCACCTCCGAAAATGGCAACATCGTATTTTCTTGGTTCCAGGTCGAAAGTTCTCTCGCGAGAATATTTTCAATGCAGGAAACATCAACACCGTTTCACCATAAATAGAGATGACAGCACCAAAATACGGATGAGTGAATTCCACGACCATAATGCTTTCTTGACTTGCTTTTTATTGACGTATTTCTCGGTTCATCGGTTTCTCTCTCTACCTACCTGTTACCTGGGAGATATTGCAAGTGACATTTGACCCACTTTTAGTTTTCCTATTGACTTGAAATTTGTCAAGTGTTCATTATTCTGATGTCAATTCATTACGCCATATTTCTCCAAAAATGTCTTTTGATATTTGATCACCATGTTTTTATCACATATAATTATTCGAGTGGAATTTTATGATCGATTTTAAACTAACTTCCCGATGAGCTAGATACTATAAATTTGGCCAATAGCTCAGTGGCTGACAATGCATTACGAAATTTGTATCTAGGTAAAAAGAAATTGTTACTCTATGATAGCGACCGATTCTTGTGAATATGGTTCAATTTTATTCAAAATTGGTGTGTGGAGGCTTTCGGGGTCGGGGACTACGAATGTTTTGTTTTAATTCATGAATTCAAGACGGCGGACGAATTTTGTGATTATTGTTCGATTCCATTCAAAATTGATATGTGGGAGTTTTTCGGGTAAGCTCTAATCATTGCAAAATTCCGTAGACCCGACACAAGACTGAAAAGCAGAAAATAATTATCATTCACTAGATATTTTTCAATATACCATGGTTTTGAGACGGACTGGAAAGTATTAATGAATTTTTTCAATTCCCATATAGATTCCTTCAACAAAAAACGTGGGGTGCCTGCAATGTATAATACAACATGCGCATGCACCCTCACGTTTTTCATTTATGGAATCTTTATACAGACATAAATCTTTATGGGGCTAGGAAAAATATTTTATTTTCTTTAGTACGTTTTTGAAATGGTGAATGTATGAAAAATATTTATCATTCAAAAATCGTTTTAAAAGAAGTTTCATGAATTGTATCATGAATGTTTTTTTGAGTAATGATAGTGATCAATATGGCTGCCAAGCTATATGATGAGGGTCCGATTTCATTTCGGTTTCCAAAGCCGGTGATTATATTAATGACTTGTTTTTCTTCATATTCATTGCAACGCATGCCTTTCCGTTCCGTTCCAATTTTAAATCGAATCGAACCATAATTACGGAACTCCTTCGCCATCTTGGATCTGCCATCTTGATGAAAATAGCTCGGAGTACTTGAAAAGTCCTCAAAATCTGTCGAAAATATTCCGTAAACATTTGACTGTTTTAGTGATATAAAAATCATTTTCGGGAAAAGTTGGTTGGGTAATAAGATCAATTTTTATAAAAAAAATCAATTGTTTCCTTGCTGACGTTTCGAATTCAATAAGTTTTATCTAGGCTCTGTAACAATGAATTTCTATAAATATACCTCCCACGATTAAAGTTTCAATTTAACGAAGAAATGATGAATTCTCAATGAAAATACTCACCGAAAAAGGTTTTTTTTTTTCGTTTTAACCTCATAAACATTGCAAAAACAAACCTCAACAACAATATTTTCAGAGACAAACAACCAACATAAACGACATGAAACAAATGAATGACTTCATCTGTCCGATAACGCTGAATTATTCATTCATAGAAAATTCATCTGAAAAACTTGGAATGCTACTCAGTAACGAACAAATGAAAGTGGATTTCTCAAATGAAAATACAGTTGGAAAGAACTTTTTCTCGAAACAAAAAAATTAAACACCGCAAGACATACAATCCAACATAATGTACAAATTGAATTTTGAAAGCTGTCCAGATACCGTCCTGTTTGACCAATAGATCAAACAGGACGGTATCTTGAAATACGAATTTCAGAACACATGAGACACTCTTAGAAAATAAATATGAAAAACCGCACAGCCCTCGTAAAATATAAGGGGAGCCTAGACACATCATCCAACTATTCTAGATGTTCAACCATATTTATTTCATCCAAATGACTTTTTAGCGAGATGATGCATATCCTCAAACTCTCAAACACGATAGTGTCAACACTAGAAGGGATGTCGATGGCCTGAATACCGCACATTTCAACTTGATCAGTAAAATACTCAAATAATTCCCACCACTTTTAGTCCCATTCTTTCTGTCATTGGTAAAAACAAACACCACGTTATAGGAATCATACATGAAGTTATTCGTTTGTTTCATGTCGTTTGTGATGGTTGTTTGTCTATAAAAAATGTTGTTGCAATGTTTTTTTTTATTATGTGTCTAATATGGTTTTTAATATGGTTATAAGTTGAACAAGAAAAAACTTTTTTTTCTGTGAGTAATCTGATTAGGATTTCATCATATCTCGTAAAATAGAAATGATGATGATGATCATAAAAGTTTTGTGGGAGGTATATTTATGAAAATTCATTGTTACAGAGCCCCGCCCGCAAGAAAATAATTGTTAAAAAAAATCCTGCCACCCAACCAACCTTTCTCGAAAATATTCCATAAATTTCAGACAATCGAATTCGGCAGTTTTTGAGTCTACTAGAGGCATACAAAAAAAGAAACAAACAAACATATTCATTTTAATAAACAAAAAGTTACTGGTCAGTTGGGAATACTCCAGTCAACAATGAGATTCCATACGTTTAATATTTTCTGCTTCAGTCTTAAATACTTGATGCACTCATAGCAGTTTTTGTAAATTCAGAAAAGAATAATATTCCAATGTATCTTCTTGTGATAGCTGAGAGCATTCCATTAAAGATATACTGACGGAAGGAAATTACGAAAGAGTAACTGGGACATTTAGTATTCATTATTAATTTTATGACAGTTCACATGATGCATCCGACAAAAATTTGTTCTACCATAGTTTTCTCACCAATAACACCCAATTCTTTATTTTTGATTGATCCTGTGATCAACCATATTCTAAAAAGAACAGTGTAGTATGTATATATATATATATATATATATATATATATATATATATATATATATATATATATATATATATATATATATATATATATATATATATATCATTGCATTAAACCATTTTGATGTATTTTATGAACAGAAACGTCGGAACATTCCAAAGACAATTCTCTGTGAATACAGGAATAGAAGAGATAAAGAAGAAATTCTGAGATCCGTGCAGAAAGTACTGAATTTGTTATACCCTTTTCCGTGCTATCACACTCAAAGAACCACTATCTCCGAAATGGTATTTTCTTGAAAAACAATTCGGATGTGCTTGCATATTTATTGTTCAACTGCAATTGTCGAGACCTAATGGAGTAATCAACATCTTACCTATGTTATTTCATCAAGAATATTTTATAATTCAAATCGAGAGAGTGAAATCATAGAACAGTTCCACAGGAACATTGAATCCATCGCTGATCAATTCGTCAAATGAAGAAGCCAGTCATAGTTCTTTGAATTATGAAATGAATGAAATAATCGTTTTTCAAAATGGGAAAAGTTTTCCGGATATCTTCAAAAATCTGATAGAGACATCATTATTTAACCTAAGCAATGAAATCGAATACACAGAAACTCTTTTTTTTTTTCAATATTTCATTGAAATCCTAATTTTATTTTCAGATATTACTAATTGGAACTCTAAGAAAATACCATACAGATTGATCGAAAACCTAATTCAAATATTCCACCTATAACTCCTGTGTATTTATCCCATACAGTACCATACAGTACAGTCCCATACAGTACCAATTTGTATAAAAATTTGAATTTAGGTTCTACTTACCCTCTATTTCAAAATCTGCCCTGTGGTGGATGCCACCCCTTCTTGGGGGTGAAACATTTTTTTTTCGAAAATAAGTGCGGAAATCGATATATTGACTAATTCAAAGCAACTTTTCTTACATGTTACAAGTTTTTTTCAGATTCTTTTTTGCGAATAACTTGAGAAATATGCATTCAATCGAAAAACCTGAGGTGAGCAGTCCTCTAGGTTTTACAAAGGTAATCGTGTATTCATGATGTATGCAGACCCAATACAAACGAAATTATTGCTTGTTGAAAAATGATTGGTATTGCCAATATGAAAGGTTTCTACGTACAATGACCAAAAACCAATGCATCTTTCTGCGTGTCATTAATAGTTTTTGAGTTATTTTGAAGTAAAGGAGATTTTTTGTTAAACAACGAAAATGATTTTCTCTCATTACTTTCAACTGGTCAAACACTTAGAACGTATCATAAGAACATAAATAAAGTGAAATGTGAAGTGGCAACGTTTTTTTTTCAAAAGGGGTGGAAGAGAGGGTGGGATTTTGACTATTTTTTTCCAACGAAAAAATAGGAATCGACATTATTCTCTGCATATCTCGCTCAATTTTGATGCTAGGAACTTATATGAAAAATAAAAATGAAGATTTTTCAGAGGACTTGAAAAACGATTCATTTTTCTAGTTATTCGCAAAAACAATCTGAAAATGTGTTTTTTTTTGCCTGAAAACCGACAATTTCACTCGCGAATAAGTCGAAAAGTATTGCCTTTCTGAAAAAACTTCATGGTAATAAACTTGCTTAGATTTAGTCAATTTATCGATTTCCGCACTTATTTTCAAAGAAAATTTTTTCACCCCCTCCCCAGGAGGGGTGGCATCCACCCCCAGGGAAAAAGCAAACCTCGGCACAGGGTAGCTTTTGAAATAGAGGGTAAGTAGAACCTAAATCCAAATTTTCATGCAAATCGGAGCTGTATGGAATAAATACACACGAAAATGGTCATAGACTGGATTATATGTGAGTCTGCCCAAAATGTTATATGATATTGTATGATCTACAGACCTACTCTACGTTGTGTCCTCCGAAACGTGGTAACGATGTAGGAGGTGACAACGGAGAAGATATCTCAAGTATATGCCTATATATGATGAGGAAACAACGCCTTCTCCGTTCCTACCAGAATTCAAAATAATAAATCTTTACCCCTCTTTTGATTAACCGATTCTGGACTATAATATATACAAAACTGGGGAATTATAATTTGAAACAGTTTTGTTCTTAAATTGTCAGCAAAGACTTCTTCTATGGCCGAAGGATCAGACGATTTCCACAAGCCGAGATAATAAAAATTCATCGATAAAGTTTAATGCGTGCAGCTACGTGATGCCTATATTCCCCTCTCCACGTTTCTATTTCTCTCTGACTTTTTCTCTATCTATTACTCTCTCACTCCGTCCCCACTCTGGTTTCTGTTTCCATGATAGTTGATCACACAGACTCATTTGTGGCATGATATTGTTTACAACGAATATCCAACGTTTTAAATTTTTAAAAAATCCAATTGCCTATAATTATCTTTATAAATAAATACAAGTATTCTACTAAAAAAACATACACTTTTTTTATTTGCATCTTTTTCCTGAGATTTTCAATAAAAAATTGACAGAATAGGCGAATCCCTCCAGATAATCGTCAGATTATGAGACTGCAACGTCTAGGGCATGAAGATGAACCATATATATCTTAATCTGACGCGCTTATGTACTTCAAAATGACGATTTTTTTTTACATTCTATTAACGGCCGCGAGTCTGCGTCACCTAACATCCCCTCAGAAAATCTGACGCGCTCGAGAAAATTTTTTTTGTTTCGTTTTCAACCCTTATGTACGACCACCCCCATCATGGAAACAATCAGATTAACATACGAATATTTTTGAAAATATGTAGGGCATAGATGATATCAATATCTGACGCGCTCGAGTATGTCCATAAAACAGTTTTTTTTACATTTTTGAAAGTCTATAGCCGCTCCCCCCACCGATGAAAAGGTATACATTGTATAATTTTTTTTTCTTTTTAATATCTAACATTCGCAACCCATTAGGTCGTCTCTATGACGCTCGTGTAAATCCCGATTTAGCATCGTGGGCTCTCCTACTATTTGGTCAAACATTAAAATTAAAGAATGTAATTGATCAGAAAACACTCTTGAGAAAAAAAAATGTTGAAACCAAGTTTCAAGTCGAGTACACTCACGAAGTTTCTGATCGCTGGTATCCGCAATCGTCGCCGTATTCATAAAAATCAGGCCTAAAAATCGGGCATATATACAGTTTTGTTTCTAATATTTCTATATCGATTTTGATGTATTTCTGTTGAATTCAAATAATTATCAGTATAAATACTACCCACTATTGCTGTCACCAGCACCGAAACTATAACTTTTGTATAGGATATTAAATCTTCGTATTTTGCAAGCTTTCGCTATATTTTCTTCACTCTTTGTAACAGGTGGAAACCACAACTGAAATCATTAAAGTTGGGGTTCTTTTTCTATATATATTTTATTTATCCTTATTACCATGCTAAAGTTTTACTATGATGGCTGAAAGCACTGTGATTGATAATTTCTTCTGCCAAGGCAGTAAAAGTGGTAGTTTTCACGATTGATTAGTGAGTACGATTTGCATTTTTTTTTCAATTTCATTGTGTTGAGAAAAATAACCTGTGTAACTCATTTAGGTGGGTGGCCTGTTTGACGAATTCAACTACAGGTCATCTGTCAATCTTCATGCTAGATACAAATCATACTTTATTTCTAATACACTCTATCTTATCTACTCTGTCGCTGTAATCGATATCGTAATGGTTTCTAGGAAATAACATACATCAGATACCAATTCAAAACATGATTAGTGAACTACTATATGCTTTCTGTAAGAAACGATTTTGAATTGAAGTTCCGTAATGAAGATCTTCCTCTTAAAGAGCTCATGAGGCAACAAACCGACAATATATCTGATTTACTGTTTCTATAAATTTTTCATTTATATGTGATGCTTCCATTGCATTTTTTCTAGCATATATAAAAATTAACAATGAATATTGGACCAGTAGTATTCCTTTTTCTGCTTCTTTTAATTTCTATCTTTCGAAGGGGAATCTACCCCTTTTTCTGTTTTTTTTTTCAATGAAAATTGTTCTTTATTTCGTCGGTTGTTATTATAGTCATTTAATATCGTCAATATACTCTTCACTGTGTTTAAACCCATGTACTATTTTCTAAGCATGGAATAAGGTAGCTACTTAGCCTTTACACGTTCATCAGGTAGTCGACAGGTTCTATGTCAACGCCTTCGTTATTCAGAAATAAAATAATTACATCTCCCATATTGAAATGTAATTTATTATTATTAGAAGGAAAGGGCCCTAACTGTTTGTTGGAAGTCGTGCTCGATACGAATGGGTGAGTTTGAATTTTTCAAACGGCATATTGCCGTTATTCTCTTATCATATCCAGGCGACTTGAACATAAAATTCAAAGTGGATCGATATAAATGGGTACGGCGGATGTTAACAACAGAGTTAAGATGATTTAACACTAGGAGGAAGAATTTCAGAAAGGTGAATAATTTTATTTTTGAAATCACATTAAAAGCAAATTCCTGGAATATTCAGAGAACATGGTGAAAACGAAGGGATGTCATCAGAGACCATTAAGGCAAGAAATTCCTCAATTTTGCCCTTGTTTAAAAAAAGACCTAGAAGATGGGTATCTAGTCTCTGTTTTCCCAAAAATGGCGTTGGAGGACTGTCTTTCTGCAGCGATCCAGAGCAAGTGAGTAAGAGTACCGTAAAACAAACTACATTCTTCTAAATAAGTTTCAACAATTCGATTGCCGAATTACACACATTTGACCTATGAGAAAATGACCGAAAGCATGTCCAAACTAAATATTGCGTTCCAATATTCATTTTACGCATGCTTCTGATCAGTCAGTTGCACTTCCACTCAACAAGGAACAAACTTTAGAGTTCAGAGTCTCCGTGATCGTTTTTCACATTTGTTTGCATTTTATAAGAAATCGAGAGAAATTCCGATTTTTGCTTATATTCTTCAAGAAGTTCTGTGTATTTCAAATGTGTATAAATACCTTGATAATATAATTCAAGAAATATGGATTCCTAGAGAAATGGCCGTGCTTCATATTCATATTCAGTAGCCAGTTCATGCATACGACGATGAAAAACACTGATGTTTGGTTCATAACCCCTGTTTAAACTATTATGAAATCATCCCTTACTTACATAACACCTTATAACTTCAATGGAATCAACAGAAGAAATCAGGTCATCCTTTCAAGATCACGCATTGGACACACCAAACTAACTCACCAACATCTTCTTACCAAAAAAGAAGCTGAGAAATGTGAAATGTTTCAGGTAAACCTCACAGTAAAACATATCATCGCGGAATGCCCCAGGTACACCCACACACTGTTTTCCGGACTATCAAAAAACTTCAGCACAATCTCAACAAACGCAACCTGCAGAACCTCATGAAGTTTCTGAGACTAATCAAAATGAACAATAACATCCAGCTCATAGGTCAAGTATGATAAATCAAGTGTTACATCAATAATTATCATTATTATTATTGTAGCACCGCTAATAAACCATAATGGTTGATGCGGTTTATTTTGAATTTAAAAAAAAAGGAACGGTTTATGAATTTCCATCAGATCAAAGTTTACGACGACCCCAAAACAATTTCCATACCTCGAGGTATGGATGCCATATTGCATACAACTATTAATTGTTCACTTCATTAATTTTTCATTGATTTCATTGCCGAAGATGTTCACATTTTTCACTGAGAACAAAACACAAGGCTCCTATCAGCCTGTTTCGACGATGCAATTTTTCGCTGCAACTTGTCGCTGCGAGAAATGTCATCTATCTCTCAGTTTGCATTGCCAATTATGAAAAATAGCACTGACTGTTATCAAGATAAATTCCTACATTATCACAACTGATATATTATTTTATTCATTTCTTATAATTTAAAATGTGAAAAATTCACCTCAATGCTTCAGTCGAATTCTTCAGTGTCGAAAAATAATAGAATTTTTCAAAATTACCATTCTTCTTGATAGTGCCACCATATATTTGTAGTTTGCCGCAACAAATTCACCTCAGAGATCACTAAGTCGCTGCAACTTATCGCACCAATAAAGATTCATGCAACTCGAAAACTTGCAGGAATCCATGCAATTTTCTGGAGTTGCAGCGACAAATTGCATTGTCAAAACAGACTGTATGTCTATTTATGTTGTGCTGTTTCAATGGCAACCATGTAATATATTCATTCAATTCGTAAAACTCATATGTTGCAACGTGTATGTAACTATAAGGCGTTTTCTAGGATTTTGTATTCAAAAAGTATTCGTTTTTGTGTGGCTGGCCGTAAACGAAAGAGGAGGAAACTGACGAAGTCGTTTTGAACACATGATCACCAGAAAACGCCTATGATAGAAACGTTTCGACTCTGGTACGAAAAGGAACTGGATGAATCTGAGGACTGGAAATATAAAGTTTATATCACAACCATCAGTAAGACGGGAATATTACACACGTATTATACATATTGTTGAATTATCATTCTCTGATTTCGGTGATGTTGAATTATTTTTGTGTTGATCATTGCATATCTTTCTCTCTATACTAAGTTCAACCAACACTGGATAACGGGTGTGATTATCATAATGTCCACTTGTGGTCATAACGTGTCATAGATATAAACAATCAATTATGAAGACATCAACAATTACACTTAGATAATTATCATGTTTTCATTGCTTATTAGCCAACCATAGTATTCTTTTTCCCCGTGAAGGCATAAAAATCACATAGCACAATGTTTTCCGTAAGTAGTCTGTAAAGTTTCCTGCATTTTGGAGTTATGAGGTTGAAAGTAATTGTCTGGCAACGATAGTATCTATTTTCATAAAATGATGTTGTTAAAACAAATTTGAATTTTTATATTGTAGACGCAATAACGACCGGTATGGCATAAAAGTTTATCTTTACAACGGGGATTAATAAAGAATAGAGGCTCTTCAGTTTGTTTTGTCGCTCCTCGGGCACAAACATCAACTTGAGACCCTTGGTACATAAAATAACTATTACAACCTTTATCATTTTTTTGCGGAAAAAGTATCGACGCAATTCTCGGAGTCTTCCAGTATACTGGACCTACAAGCTAAGAACTTATTAACCAAGATATGGTAACGAACTTTTTGTTGAAATGGAAATAACGAAATGATTTATGAACTCAAGGGCGTCCCTGAACGTTTTCTTCATCTTCGCCTGCATTCTGCAAGTAATTAATTTTCACAGCAGATAAATTCCGATTTTTTTGCGCTCGTCCGCCGAGCTGCCACTGAACAATAGTTAGTGCAGCGCGATCTCGGGGCATCTGCGTCGAATAAATCAAGAACAAGTAGGCGGTGCCTTTGCGCCGCGGTGGTTCCGCGGTACCACCGCGTTTACCTGTCCCTCCACAATAGCCTACTCGACTTTTCTGGCGAGGTAGACGGTCACGGTGATTTCCTACCAGAATACAATACGTCATATCTAATGCCGCCAACCGCCGCCCGACTTGGTCGCATGACAGCAGGAGAATTAATCTGTAATAAATGACCACCTATGACCTCTGCCGACCGACGATAAAGAAGCCTTCGCAGGGTAGCCGATCATAATTAAAAATTAAACGAAGGTAGCGAAAGTGTCCTTCAATTAATTTTTGGCCCTTGTAGGTTGAAAATCAACTGGTCATTCTTCTTTGGAAAGTTATTTTTCGATTGATACAGTAACGTTCCATCCCCATTGAATTTTTATGACATTACCACTTCAAAAAATATATTCAAATATAACAATGCTTCCACTTTATTCATCATTATAAGCCAATCATCAAATAAAAGTACTGTTTGAGTGTCTTCATTTTGTGGTGGATGAATTCTTTCCTCTAGTTTTCTTGAGTTCTTATATGACCACAATCTGAAAGGAAAAGGATTCATATTGGATCTATACAAGTGTAGAAGAGCAGATTTTCAATGTACCCCGATAAGTTCCTGCGATAATTCAAAAATAGTTTATTCTGAATGGGAAACGTTCAATTAGTCTGCAACTTTTCGTATATTTCAAATTTGACTATAAAAAAAACAAAAACTAATAGTTATCAAAGTACTTATTGTTGACGTTTCCACAACGATAAGTACTTTGATGAATATTATTTCTTGTATTTTTTTGCAAAGCAAATTTCAAATACGAAAAGATGCTGACTAATTGAACGTATTCCATTCAGAAGGAACTGTATTTGATTCATAGCATAAACTGATCGGGGTAGATTGAAAATCTGCCCTTCTACACTTCTATAGATTCCAATATTGATTCTATTTTTTTCAGATTGTGGTAGGTTGAGAACCCAGAAAACTAGAAAAGAAAAACTTCAACTTTGTTTTCATTAACATATCTGTATCATTTCTACCACTTATTACTAGGATGCGACTACCTCTATCAATCTCTTCATTGATAACTATTTTAGACTCATGATGAAAGAAACCTTGCTCTTGGTTTGCCATCAAGAACTCCCAATCAAATTACTACCATATTATATACGCTTTCATCCACGTGTTCCGCTATAGTCTTTTTTTGAGTGGTTCATTGGAGAGCCCAAAGATGAATCAAACAGATCCGATATCCGACGTCCAATTCGGGGCGATTCACATAGATCCGAATGTTTCTCGGATACGAAATTTCGGGTTTCGGGTTCTGTGTGATCACGGAACACAATATTCGCAAAATTGCGCTGGCAAAGATTCACCTTTCCTACCCTTCGCCATATTTATTAAGTGAAATATTTTTTTTACGGATTTTCGATGATCAAGTGAGAACGTAGTGAGTGTGCTTTAACATTCTGGCCTTCTCAGGGTGAAATGAATTGAATAAATATTGAGGTCTGTACTGTATGACTGATAAATCAACAATTTTTGTGTGAACCAGTAATATATCAGATGAGGGATCGAAACATGGTGAAGATGTTTTCATTCGAGGGAAACAGACTGGATATCTCATAACTTGCCCAAGATAATTGAACATGACCAAGGTGCATCATACAACAATTTTTTGTTCATTTTGAATACAAATAAGTGTTGCGGCATGTATCATATGCAAAGGAAGAGTATATTTCCCAAATAGTATTTGGAAGGGCGATTATGTGCAATAAGGAGATAATAATAGTACAAGAACATCTCAGTTACTGTACAGTAATGGACTAGACACATTTGAAGACTGCAGAAATGAAAATTCGGTCTATCAACTATCAGTATTCGATATGGAACGTTATCGGAAAGCGGCAAAATGACTTTACATATTGTTGAAATAAAGTTTTACAATTATTATACTGAGCTGATTTTAATATTGAATTATTCTCTGTTGATTGCCTTGTATCTATCAGCCCAAATACAGTCCGAGTTTGATCTGGTCAAAATATTTCATGCTGAATTCGATATTCATTTGCGGGCACAATTCACATAAACCCTTTGGGACGTAATGGTTAGTCATATCTATCTTGATATCACAGATACAACAATAATATCTTGAGTGCACTCAGGTACACGTTTCAAGCAAAAACGTACAAGCCAGTCTACAAAAAGAGTTTGATGAAGTAATCTATAAATGGCCCAATATCACTAAATTTTATATGAGTTATTTATTCTGTCGATTTTCCTTGATTTGTAAGTAATATGGCTGAGAAGATGAAAATACATTCGTATTATCGATTCATTTTGCAATTTTTTCATTTCATTCTGACACATATCGTCCACTTTTCTCCGACTCGATTCACCTTTACCATCATTTTTCACTGAATTTTTCGTTCAATCATGATGGAATATAGCCTATTCTTGAGAAGTGTAGCTTTCTGTTAGTGAAAGAATCTTCTTGATCAGATCATTATTTCCGAAGATTACCCCTACAGAAACAAAGTTAGAAGCTTTACCTCTTTATGATAGTAGTGAAGATTATACTGATTTTTGCGCGTGTCTTATCTTGGTGTTAGTGTTCAAGCTGATCTCCATGTCAAACCTGACTCTAACGATATGTCTCAGTAATGAAATCAATAAAAATATAGATTATATAACAATCCAGAGATTGTTGAAATTCTGACATTCGAGTTGCAAGATTTCCGACAAAATACTTTTTTGTCCATAGCTGGGTGGAACATAAAACACGAACAAAAACCGCGAACATCTTCAATCTATTTGTTGAGTACTCCAATCTGGCGAAATAAGGTAAAAACAATTCCCTACCATGAATTCTACTATTATGCCAGATATCTTCAAGATTTTCACTCTGAATAAAAAATAAAGTCTGGTTTTCAGAAGGGTTGGGCGTGAGTACAACTGGCGAAGTTGAAACCGATTTGCACAAAGATATGTATCATACAAATAATTGTATTATTGCTCTTCAACAAAATACTTCACAATTTTGAAGGTTTCTAAACGCTGAGAGTCGATTCGTCAAATATTCAACATTCTGCACACGGAATAATACCCAAAAGGAGTATTTTCTATATTCCAGTGGCTGTGAAAAACCTTCATTTTTCCAATTAGATTGCCTGATTCCTTCTTCTGCTAAACAGGCCCTTAAAGCACGTATTGTAATACGCTTCTTGTTGTGTTTCATTTGAAGCTTTACCATCTCAATCACCCATTTTTTGAATGGTGATACAATTTCGTACCCTACATTGTCTTAAAAATAAAAACAGCCTGGCCTCTTTTGCGATCCGCAGCTTCGTACAAACCTGCCCACACATTCGCACCGTATTCAACAAAAGCATATCGAGTCTCCCTTCCCATAAGGTGAAACCGTAGCGGTGTCTTTTGCACATTGTGCCGCCTGGCTCGGCGATATTTGTTCACTGAATTCCCTACGTATCCGAAAGCCAATGCGGATTGCAGATCCGATGCCCGCAATATGCTAATCGCACAATTATTTTCAGTTATGAAGTACGCCGCATCCGGTAGCTCGGCGAGTAGCCACATATAGTCTAAGGGCTCGTAACCTATTTCTTAACGTTTCCACATGAAAATCACGATACATTGTCAAGTACCTATTCATTTATATGTGATTCAGATCGGAGAACTATTCTTTTTGTCATACAACAGAAGCCTAGGCGAGCTGGAAGGTTCCAACGTAGGACCCCACTGCTTTCTTTCATTGTTATGGATGCTGATTACATATTATGTGTGAAATTTTTTCTATAGTGTTTTCATTATCTACAATTTCATGTTTTGCTTGCAAGAAAGCAAGCGTTTTGCAACTTATACAATACTCCATATGGAATTCTGACGCCCTTAATGTGTTGCGATCTCTCTTTCCTTCCGTTACCAATCTATAATCGATCTCAATGGGTTCCCAATTGGCTTCACGTTCTTTTATCAGATCTGGTTGAAAGTCGTTATTTTATGGTGGATAAATATTTTCTACGTAGTTTTCTGGGTTTCTAACCAACCACAATCTGAAAAAATAAGAATTATTATTGGAATCTATACAAGTGTAGGAGAAAAGTTGCTGTTTCTTCTGGATAGAACAAGTCCAGTTAGTCAGCAACTTCTATAACTCAAATTTGCCTATGAAATAAATAACAAGAACTTTTTTTTTCAAAGGCAAATATTTTCGTAATTGACGTTCGTCGAAGATTTTAAATCTGACATAACATTTTGTTCTTCGAGAGGGGCTGCTAAGGTATATCAAGCGAACTCATAGAGATTCAATCTTCCTCAGACAGCGTGATGAAAGCAGACTCCTTCAATTTTCGTTTCCTGCCATTGCTCTCTTTTGCCATAAGTTTAGTGTCCTTTCATTCTCCTATGTCCTATGTGATCTCTATCGGCAGTAGAAATGTGCTCTGATAATTGAGAACCACATACCTGTCGGTTGCTGATGTACATCTTGTGTTCACTCTTTCGCACTTCCAAAGGTCGAGACGTTTCACCGATATATTTTTGACCGCACGAACAAGGAATTTGATAAATACAATTTTTTTGTGTTTTCCCTTTGTGTAATTTGGTTTGGTATGTGTTAGTATTGAACGTTAAGTAATTTTTGTTTCGAATGTTGTCATACTATTATACCACTTGCCAATCCGTTTCATCTTTTCAGGCAAACGAAGGACATAAGGCATAATGTTTGATACCGGTTTTGTGTAGGTTGTGTGTCTTCATTGTGGGGTGTGTTTGGATTTTCAATGTCTGTCAATGTTCTATAAATTTTTCTGATTTTATTTTTTCAGATTATGGACAAAAAAGTACGGAGAAAACTCACCTACTTATTGCAGTAACCTCCGATCAGAATACCCGAGATGTAGGCATGTATGTGCCTCTCTTTTCATCAAAACTATCGTCAGTACCATTGGTTATACAAAAATAGGATAGTTAGTGCAGGTGAAATGGCGCTGGAGGTTGTATGCCCGGTTTATGATCAAGAGGTCTTAGGTTTGATATTTCAACGGGCAGATATTTTTTCCTTGAGATTTTTCTCTGTTAAATAGGATAATATCTCAGCTCCTTAGGTATGGCATAGGGGCTCAATAACAAGGCCTACTTGCCAAAGGACTCTGATCAAAGTTGATGTCCTTCAATATGAATATACCACGAATGCTTCCTTCATAGTTTTTTGTATTTTTTACCTACCACAATCTGAAAAAAATAAAGAATGAATATTGGATTCTATACAAGTGTAGAAGGATAGACTTCCGATCTATTCCGAAAAGTCGCTGCTTTTATTAAAAATTAGTTCCTTTTGGATAGACCCATATGGAAATATTATTTGATGGGATTTAAACTACCGCCAGATGGCATGAGCGAGCTCTTTTCCCAGTCATGTCTTCTATTTCATTCTTTTCACAAAAGTCGTAGTTTGAATTCAAAAATGTTTGTAGTCACTTATACAGAATGCTAAAAGACGGCAATCAATTCAAAAACGATGATGAATTTTATTCTCATTGCCATAGATCATGCATATTTTGACGGCTATTCTGAAGCTTAAGCTTCCATTTCCGGTGTACAGAACTACTGTCGATACGATTTTGGAGTCTCATTCGCTTTCTATCAGCATTTCGGTTGAACTGACCAACAGAAATATCTATGTACTCTGCTCTTCAGAGGAAGAAATTGTGTGGTGATTTGTGAAGAAAACGGAAATATCGATATTGATGGCGCCATAATGCTTTTTACCCTAATTGGTTATTCGAATTTTCAAAAAATCAGTTTCTTTTGAGAGTGATTCGACTTCTGGTATCATCTGTGGGTATTCACTACCACCCGAAAAATAGCTAGAATCTCATTAAATTCGAGAAGGAAACCTAGTACCTTCAGACGAACCCCTTGGTCCCCTACCAATTTTACTAAAAGTTATTATTATCTAGTTCATGAAATATTTGTTAGTTCACTAATCATTAATTATCGGCAATATGGCGGTTATCACCAAGAGTTAGCCAGTGTCATGCTTTTTAATTCCGAGGAAAGGACGATATTTCCATGATTATTCCCTTCCTAGGGGGCGTGCTTTTTCTTCCTATGATCTTATTCTTGATTTCTTCATTCGAAAAAATAACTTAGTCTCATTGAAATTCTGTTTTTCGATAGTTCACTTTGTATTACTGAGAAATTTTTATCACACTACCGCTAGTTCTTTACCATAACGATGATATTAGTGTCATCATTGTTGCTTTAAATGGCCTAGCTTCCTTTCTACCACAATCGAATCAATGAACAAACAATTCAATGTGAAGCAATAACAGTTAATCCCCAATATACTCAGCATCATATCTGATAAACAGAAATCCGTAGGTTTTAGAAGAACAGAGCTTCTCAAATGTTTCGTTATATCACCAGCTCACCGACTAATAGAAGAGATGTTCTCGCGTTCGATTTTATGCATCTTGAATGCGGGTAGCTGATATTTCTTAACTGTAATATCTTAACTTCTTTATTTAGAAGTGCGGTATTTCCATGTGAATTAAAAACCACCATCAACTTCCATAAAGGTAGCTGTGCGAGCTATCGGTCAGCTGTGCGCAACATACTCTAAGTGAGTTTGTACGTAAGAAATAATATATTTTCTCCGTTTATTTGTTATCCATTCACTTTCCGCTCGTATATTGAACACAAATGGTGAAACATTACCTAATATCACTTTCTTCATCGTGTTCTCTTTTATCAGCGGCAATATTTATAAGCATTGTACTACAGAGAAGCATGTGGAAAATTGTAATGATGATGTGATGGTTTGTTTTTGATCGAATGTTTTAACCAAAATTCATAATTTGTAGTGGATATGATGGGATTTTTATGTTTGAAATTTGAAACTATCAGGAAAAACGACACCCGTGTCGAAATAACTGTTTCATAGGAATTTGAGTGCTTTTCTTTGTACTCGCTCAGAAGGATGGAATGTGGTGCTTAGAAATCATCATTGGAACAAAAAGTCACAAGGTTTTTAATTTGTGTGGATTGTTGAATAACTGAAAAACTTCGGACAGTTGCTCCATTTTGAATAATAATGATATAACTTCGCCGTAGCTGCTTCAAAGAAAAATATAAACTGATTTATAATTGTCTATATATCTTTGTAACACTTCTGTCGGACGGCGTCTTTGAAAATCTCATATATGGTACGGTGATATCTCAGGTGTGATTCTTGCCATTTGGAGTAATTTATATGATATGATCATCTCATTATCAATAGATCTGAAAAGGTCGCGGTGTAAAGGCTCGTAGCACGAAAGTCCCTAATATACTCTAATCTAATCTCATTACTTGTTGAATTGACCTGAATATTCTTCCGATGTTCGTTTCAATTTCATTTCTCTGCTTAAATTCATAATGAGTTTTGATATTATCGTACCTACCTATCATATGAAAACTACGTGATATTGAAGAGAAATCCAATAGGGATCTCGATAATGAAAATGATATTATTTATGGTAATATCCGGGCTTGATAGGCGAGACCACGGCTCGAAAATATAAACTCCCCAGTCTTGAGAGCCTTCGTTCTTTCAGTAGTAATCTTATTCGAATTTTGGTGCAGTGAGTATGCAGATAAGGTAATCATAGATAATATCAATATTAATAGCAACGCAATTATCATGAAATCTTCAATACAAAAAAAACTGTATCCCAATGCTTTGAGTATTTCTGCGAGCTGTAAGAGCACTTTCAATGAGGAAATATTTCACTCGTTCGCATTAGAAGGTTACATTTTATTTAGTGAAATTGGTTGTCATGTGGATGAGTATTGAGTATCCTTGATTGACCGTCATGACGTGTACTATTGCCATGAGAAGATCCATATCGGTCTTTGAAATTGCTGGGTTTTTCCTGATAAAACTACAACACTTTACACTTGTTTTTCTCTATTGATCTTGTTCTCATGAATTATAGAAAATTTAGTTCTAAATATGTACGAATCATATACAAACATACATAATTATATATATATAAATATAGTGTAGAAGGTTCTCGACTGTCAATAGATATGAAGGTGAGTTATATCGGGTGTTCAGTCGTTCAACTGGAGAAAAACTCTACTCTACCAAGCTTTCGATAATTTTTATTATCTTCATCAAGGCTGAAATGTACAATTGATGGTCAAATAACTAATGTATAAATAAAAATGGTATAAACTTACTGGTAAAACGTGTTAAATAGATGAACTCAACATAATATATAAAATAGACAATTTATCGCCTTGCTTAACAACCAATCAGTCTATTTCAAATTTTGAAATTCAGCCAATAGAATCCGAATTACAGTGAAAATATAGCTTGTCGCTGTATTTTCACGGTGATAAACCTGCTTAGTTTTTGTTTTACTAGCTGTCAAGTGAAAATAATGATTTAAATTATAAACGTCAAATCCATGTGTTTTGATTAATTATATTTCTTAATCATAATGAGCGATCGTTGGGGACAAATGGCGATTGGTATCATAGATGAAGCAGTGGAAAAGAGTATTCCCTTGAATACGGCCAGAAATAAAGAATCAATTACCAGGCAATTCAACAATTTTTCCTCAAACAGGGGTTATATTGTCGTCCTAAATATAATTCGTGGTATGATTAATTGTTATAGTTTATAATCTAAGCTCCTGTATTGATTGTATCTTTTGTTTTATTTATATAGTTATACCCATGTTGTTTATAAAAAATTGAAGATTATTAGAAAACTGTCATAATAAAAAGGAAATAGAAAGTTTTTCTAGTCGAAGACATATTTATTATTCCGAGATTGATAAAAGGTTATGGGCCCAGGTAATAACAAACAAGAATATAGTATGTTTTCAAAGAAAGAAGAAAAGTTTGCAATTGCCCAATTCCATGGAGAGAATTTTGGTATCTGGAAGTTTAGAATTGAAGCCGTCTTACTAGAACAAGGTGTTCTTGAATGTTTAACAAGTGATCCTCCTGTTGACGAAGAAGAACGAAAGATATTTGACCAGAAAGACAACAAAGCCAAGTCCATAATTATCCAGTGCATAGCTGATTCACACTTAGAATATGTGAGAGAAGGTGTAACGGCGAAAGAAAAATGGAACAAACTTGTCGCAACATTTGAAAGAGCAGGTGTGTCTAGCAGACTCATATTCCTGAAAAAGTTGCTAACAATGAAATATAACGAGAATGAAACGATGGAGAATCATATTGTGAAATTTGATGATCTTGCTAGACAAATAAAAATGTCGGGAGGAAAACTGGATGAAGAAACTCTAGCTTGTATCTTGTTGCTGAGTTTGCCTGAATCATATAATGTTGTGGTAACTGCAATTGAGACATTATCATCAGAAAAAATTACCACCGACTTTGTTAAATGTCGCCTCTTAGATGAAGAAACAAAACGAAGGCATTTAGGTAACCAGTCTTCGAATATTTATGATGGAGCTGCATTCGGATCGAAAGTACGTGGAAAAGAACATATTCGATGTTTTGGCTGCAACCAAATAGGCCACATTCAATACAATTGTCCCAATAAAAGGAACAAGAAACCTTTCCAAAGGAGACATAATGCCAATATGTCAGATGGTTGTCAAAAACAAGACGAATGTCAAAACGTTAATGGTGTAGCGTTCATGGTGAATAATTTCAACTCCATTTCCAAATCCAGTAATGTACTTTGTAAAATGATATGGTGTGTCGATTCGGGAGCATCAGATCACCTGACTAATGACTTCAGAGCTTTGGAAGATGTTGAGGAGTTGGAGAAGCCAATGAAAATTGGAGTTGCAAAGGAAGGTGAAGAACTGCAAGGCACTCATGTTGGAAATATCAAAGTGTCGCATTATGTATGTGGGAAAGTCAAAACGCACATATTGAGGAATGTAATCTACGTGCCGAAACTCAGAAGAAACTTATTATCGGTTGGAAGAATTGAAAACAGGGGCTTTAAGATAGAGTTCCACAGGGAGCAGGTGATGGTTATGATGGGCGATGAAATATTGATCAAAGGTATTCGTAGAGGCACTCTTTATGAAGTAGTTTTTGATGTGAACACAGGTATGTCAGATTCTTATATTTGTTTAAAAAATGATAGTGTATTATGGCATCGTAGGCTGGGTCATTTGAGTTATCAGTTTTGTAAACAATTACAAAACTATGCTGATGATATGTTTTTCGAAAATGAGACAGAATCGAATAAATGTGAGATTTGTATAATAGCCAAACAACATAGATTACCTTTCAATTCAACAAGTACCAAGGCCAAAAACCCTTTGGAAATCATCCATACTGATGTATGCGGTCCTGTGAATCCAAAAACTTGGGATAATAAAAAATATTTTGTGACTTTCATGGATGATTTCACACATTTCTGTGTTGTTTATTTAATGTCTTCAAAATATGAGGTATTTTATAATTTCAAGTTATTTGAAGCGATGGCCAAGGCACATTTTAACAAACCTATCATAAATATCAGATGTGACAGAGGTGGGGAGTATTTTTCGAACGAATTTCAGAATTATTGTTCAGAAAATGGTATACAAATTCAGTATACAGTTCCTTATACGCCCGAATTGAATGGGCATGCTGAAAGATTGAATAGAACTCTTTTAGATAAATCTAGGGCTATACTATTAGATTCAGGTTTATCGAAGAGTTTTTGGGGGGAAGCAATCCGTACAGCTGCCTATCTTCTCAACAGATCACCTACAACTGCGAATATAAATTGTAAAACGCCCTTTGAAATGTGGTATGGTGTAGTTCCAAAATTAAACAATTTACGAGTGTTCGGAAGTACAGCTTATCTTCATATACCAAAACCGTTGCAGAAGAACAAATTTGATAAAAGAAGTACCAAGTGCATTATGATTGGTTATAATATAAATGGATATCGTTTATGGAGTCTGGAAGACAGGTGTGTGAAAATTGGAAGGGATATAATATTTGACGAGGGTAATACAATTTTGAAAAATAAAGAAGATTTTATAGAACCAGAAAGTGACGAAAAATTAATACATCCATTATTTTCAGATGTTGCAGTTTCAACGAATCCAAATGAAGAGATACTTCAGTCAATTGATGACCAAAATGTGTTAACTGAGGAGGAAGAAAATAATAATGCGAGTTTAGACGAGAATCGTAGTTTAGACGAGAGTCGTCCGTCTAGAACACGTCATGCACCTTTCTGGTTGAGAGATTATGAGGTAACTTCAAATTATATTTCAAAATCCTCAGAATATTTTCAGGATGATATGATTTTTGCAAACTCTACTGAGCCATTCGTGAATGATATACCTGTATCGGTTGACGATATAAAGACTCGTTCGGATAGGAAACAGTGGGAAGATGCAGTGATGGAAGAGCTGGAATCACTTCACGAAAATAACACTTGGACACTTGTACCGAGGTCAAATGCTCATAAAATTATACCATGTAAATGGGTTTTCTCTTTGAAAGTGAATGAAAACAATGAAGTAGTAAAATATAAAGCCAGGCTTGTGGCAAAAGGGTATCTACAAAAGTATGGATTTGATTATCATGAAACATATGCTCCAGTAGCTAATATGATCACGATTCGAGTTTTACTGGCAGTCGTGAATGAGTTCAATCTATCATGTTTCCAGATGGATGTGAAAACAGCATTTCTTCATGGAGAGCTCCATGAAGAAGTGTTTATGGATCAACCGGAAGGATATGCTACCAATACGGAAATGGTTTGTAAGTTGAATAAATCAATATATGGTTTGAAACAGGCACCCAGGTGTTGGTATTTACGTTTTGATGATGTTTTACTCAAAAATGGATTCAAAAGATGCGAGTCGGATAATTGCCTATATTTGAAATTTGCAAATGAACATGTCATATATTTACTTTTATTTGTAGATGATATTATTTTAGCAGGTAGTTCTATTTCTGAAATCAACAAGTTGAAAGAATTGCTGAATAAAGTTTTTCGAATGAAAGATTTGGGAGAGATTAATGTTTTCTTAGGAATAAAAATTTCGCGGGATCGAGAGAAAGGAATCTTGAAAATGAATCAGATTAATTACATAATGAAAATTCTGATGAAATATAACATGATAAACTGTAGTTCTGTGAGAACACCTATGGAATTAAATTTAAAATTGAATACAGAGGGAGTTTCATCCCAGAGTCCATATAAAGAAGCAATTGGATGTCTAATGTATTTAATGATACACACAAGACCTGACTTGAGTTTTTCCGTGAGTTATTTGAGTCGTTTCCAAGCAAACCCAACGGAATTACATTGGTCTTACTTGAAACGTATTCTACGTTACTTAAAATCAACAAAAGACTTGAATTTGGTTTATAGAAAAGGTCAATCATCTGTTATTTTAAATGGCTATTGTGATGCGGATTTTGCAAACGATTTACAGGGCCGCAAATCAACATCAGGATATGTTTTCCAAGTTTTTGGTGCAACTGTTTCATGGGCTACCAAGAAACAGTCAACGGTTGCTCTTTCGTCAACTGAGGCTGAATATATATCATTAGCTTCGACTGTTACCGAATGTTTATGGCTTAGAGGTTTACTAGGAGAAATGAAAATTCAAATCAATGATAAAACAGTTATTTTTGAAGATAACCAATCGTGTATCAAAATTGCCATGGAACCTAAGAAACATCATAGACTCAAACACATTGATATTAAATATAACTTTATTCGTGATTCAGTGGAGTCAGGGTATATTGATATTAGATATGTTGAAAGCAAAAATCAGTTAGCTGATATTTTTACAAAAAGTTTGTCAGCTGATATTTTTGAAAATTTTGTTGAGTTACTTGGCCTGAAGTGATTCAATGTTTCGTCGACCATCATGTTTTCATTTGTTCTTTCAAGGATCTTAGATTAGGTGGGAATGTTATAGTTTATAATCTAAGCTCCTGTATTGATTGTATCTTTTGTTTTATTTATATAGTTATACCCATGTTGTTTATAAAAATTGAAGATTATTAGAAAACTGTCATAATAAAAAGGAAATAGAAAGTTTTTCTAGTCGAAGACATATTTATTATTCCGAGATTGATAAAATTAATAACCTATAATTTTTTGGAATATCAATTCATTGGCAATCCCAATGCAAGAAAATACAACTCGTCCTGCGGACTCGTTGTATTTTCAGCTTTGGGATTGCAATTCATTAATATTCCAAAAAATTATCGGTAATAATCATACCACTTATTATATTACCCCTGAAAATATTCTTTACTGAATGCTGACGGACACTGACAGATAGAATTTCTAAGAGAGCATGATTTCTTGATTGGAGAGTATGATTTCTTGATTTGAATTTATACATGAAGATTTTAGAAATGTTACAAAGATAAGAGATAAGAATATATTTTACTTAATTGTTCTATGTCAGTTTTCTAATTCAATGTATAGTTTTCTCGTTTGATCTCAATCATTTCTAAAAATAATCTTTTTGTTAAGTTTTCTTCCGTGTGTAAAATTTTAGTTTCTTCAAAGTTCATGTTATGATCATTATCAATAACATGTTCAGTGAGAGCACAAGATTTTTTGTGTAGTCTACAGTCACTCTTATGTCTAGTTAATCTAGATTTCAAAGTTTTATGGTGATAACATTTCGTTGTGCAATTTTGATATCTGATTCTTGTTTGAAAACATTCAAAATTTTGGAGGATAACTGACTTATGTAGGGAATTGATCCAAAGGTAATGTTATTATCGGAAATTTTCAGTGAAAGATTATTTTGATCAACTATTTGGGTGGAAGTATTATAAAGTAATTTTTTTAATAATTTGGATGGAAAAGAATTTTCAAGTAGAATATCATATAGCCTTCGCAAGTTTTTTTCAACCAGGGAAGGGTGGACTATCTTATTTATTCTGTTTTTCATACCTAAAACGAAGTTAATTTTGGTGTTATATGGGTGGTGAGATCGATAATTTATGTATTTACCTGAACTAGATGGTTTTATTTACCAATCTGAAATGACTTTATTATCTTCTGTTCTGATCATGTGTGTGTCTAAAAAAGGTACTCTGTTTTCATTATCTGTTTCTACTGTGAACTGAATATTAGAATCATAATTCTATATATATATATATATATATATATATATATATATATATAAACCGTCTGAATTTGGAAAATCCGCATGCAATGAAAATTAACCTTGGGGTTGCAGTCATAAATTGAGTTCGACCTGATATAGTGTCGAGCTTTCGAAAATCTTTATTTTCTTTTTCAAGACATTAATGTGAGATTAGATATAAAACAGCGGACGAAAAATCCTTGTCCATCACAAACAGAAAAAACATTTCTTATCAGAAACATTCATAAAAACTAAACTGGAAAACATGTCTCCGAAAATATCACTGGGAGGAAATGGAAACATTCATCCATATTACATTGAAGTGCACGAATTTATACAAATTTATAACAATTTTGTTAAAAATGTAAAATGAAAAAATTTTTTTCCAAATTGTTCTGTTAATCATATGCACATGTATACATTCGTGCACTTCAATGTAATATGGATGAATGGTTCCATTTCCTCTCAGTGATATTTTCGGAGACATGTTTTCTAGTTTAGTTTTTATGAATGTTTCTGATAAGAAATGTTTTTTCTGTTTGTGATAGACAAGGATTTTTCGTCTATGAGATCTCACATTAATGTCTTGAAAAAGAAAATAAAGATTTTCGAAAGCTCGACAATTCAATAAAGAGTTTCACTATATCAGGCCAAACTCAATTTATGACTGCAACCCCAAGGTTAATTTTCATTGCATGAGGATTTTCCAAATTTAGACGGTTTTTTCAACAACATTCATCACCAGTACGGGCCTATGTATATATATATATATATATATATATATATATATATATATATATATATATATATATATATATATATATATATATATATATATATATATGTATATATATATATATATATATATATATGTACTCGTATATATGAATATCTTGAATAGTATCTCCTAAGGTGAATATGTTTGATGAATTCGAAAACATGGAATAATTGTATTGATATGACACCTCAAGAGCCAATTATCCCAAGTTGTCACCGAAAAGTTAACAAAATCAGGGTACATGCAACGACTAGTCCTACGTCTAGGTTTCACTCGGAAGCAAAGGCGAATATCATTTCTGTTTCTCGTTCCTACATTTCCTTCAACTATTATTACGGTGCTCAAGAGGCATGAATGGCAGGAGGCCGTGGCGGATGGCCCGACGAGGGGCACGCGACCACCGGAAATCTGAAGAGGGGCTAGGGGGCCGCCGGAACCGTGCACTATGATCTCTCTTGTTCGTTTGCGCCCATTAACAGGTGAAGAACGACGGTCGCGTGGTGAGTGACCGTGACTCGTGAAGGCACGATTTTATGAGGAGATTGTCGATTGTTTTAATCAGTTAAGGGTATACGCAGACTGAAAAACTGTTTCCCATGATAAAATTTCATGAGTTAAAAGAAATATGTTTGAAAAATATCCACGTGGAAGGAGTTTTTTTTTTACTCCAGTCGTATCACACCAATTCACCACTGATATCTTTTAATTATTATTCGAGTATAAAAATCCATTCTTCCACCTAGTTGACTGACTCAGCCGGAGAGATGGCTAGGACATACTCAAACGCATATATTTCATGTAGTTTCTGATTTCTGGACATTGAAACCTCTGAAGTTGACAATCTCTCATCACTTCGAAGGATTCGAGGATCCCTTCGGATTCCTCCTCATTTCTGGGCGATAAACAGTGCGTTTCTTCACTCCTCCCCCTTTTATTTTTTGAGCGGGTTAACTCAAAACATTGAAACTTGGGATAGTGAAATTGATGCATAAATACTAGATTCTGGAGTGAAATTAACAAATGAAAATTTCAAGGTGGCGGCTGGGACCCTATCCAATATTTCACGTCGAACATTATCGAACACAGCAACTTCGACGTTTCTACCGTATTATGTCGTATATAGGATATTGAAGCAGGTTCAGTTTCGTACACCTTTTGCTTCAAATAGCTTTATCAAAAAAGTCTGGTGTCAAATCTGGCAAGCGAGCTGGCCATATATGTCATGGAATCCATTTTTGGATTGTCTTTCCCTGAAAATTATCAGACGATATGGTATATTCGCGCCGAGACGTTTTGTCAGTTTTGTTTCCTTTCTTCAACTAGGATATTTTTTTTTCGAATATAAATCAAAACATTCCTATTTACTTTCTCTTAGCGACATTTTGGAAGCTAGTCTGCTTCCTCGTTCAAGCCTTCTATTTTTTCTCCAAATAACAAACTTGATGAATGTAAGTTTTTGGAATTAAAACATGGCATCTTTCAGTGTCTGAGGCAGTATGTGCCGCGCCTATTTTGAAGTGGCATGCTATATTATTTTAATTATCTTTCCTTGATTTTGGTTTGTTACCCTTTAAACGTTCACGCCGCTGGCGCAAGATAGAATGATGTGAGTTGATTGAGATTTGGTGTTTTTGGATTGGTGGTGAGAGGTGACAGTACTTTGACAAGAAGAAAAAGTCATCAATTTTTAGAGAGAGTTTTGATCATCAGCGTTCCGAGTTGAATACAAAATCAATTCTGTTCCCACCAAGGGGGAAGAAGCAGCTGAACCATCAAAGCGAAGAACGTAAGGGAGGCATTTGAGGCAAAGCACGAGAAATAATCCAAGGTAGGATCCATCCAATTGCGTATATCATCATATGAATACACCTCACTGAAGCCTTTGTGGGATTCGTGATAAATTGCGGAACTTGCATCAAAGTGCTATTGTGTAGGTACCTACTCGTTTTTCATCGAAAGAGCTCTGGACTTATTCGTATCATAAAAAAATCGGGACTAGCGTTAGACATTAAGCTGTCCTAACGTAGGTGGCATTGCTATTGATATTTTCTATAAACATTGTTTTGAGTTTATAAAAGGCATTGGTTTTTCCTACTTCAATCAACAGAACCCATTTGGAATATGAGCCCGTTACAAGTGAAAATAGATTTCAACAATGGTGATAATGATTTGATAGAAAAACATCAAATCAATCATTGATTGATTATTGTCGTTCAGTAATTGCCATCCTGATGGCCCTGGCAATTTGACATGGCGTTTGACATAAATAGTACCACGGAGTGCGTGATTTTTTTTGCATATTATGATTCATTTTTTTACTCTGAGAATCCCTCTTTCAAAGTCAGACTGTAAAAAATTGGTACAAAAATCTGCCACTGCCGCCCGGGACTTCACTAAACTTGTACCGTTTGTTAAGCTTGACTGCCCCCCTCGATAACTAGTATGTAATTATGACGTTTCCACTACACTCCAAACTCCATTTCGAAGTTTTTCATAATTATTTTATTTTTAAATCATTTGGATTTAGTGTTGAATTTTTATTTCGATTCATTTCTGTTATTTCAGTAACATTGTTCGGATGGTTTCAATAGAGTAACATGAAAAATGTATTTGTTCCAATATCACTCAAAAAAGCAAATCAATCACATTTGAACATATTAACATATGGTGCAAAGCTGTTGTATGATATTGAGCATTTTTATCAGCAACATCTTCATGAGAAGTACTTTGGATGATTTCTCCATGTTCAGGTTTGGTTTACGAAGAATGTAATTCTTTCGTCTCTGTTTCAGAATTGTTCAACAGGAAATGAAAAATAATGAGATTCAAGATACAACCTCTGAGATATAAACTGAAATTCAGAAGTATAGAAAAGTCACACTTTTTTATTCACGTCCTCCCATTATACAAGCTGCATCACTAATAATTGTTTCTGAAAAACAATTCACAAAATGATGCTTCTGTTCCTTTCTTCAGTTGGTACGATATATTTTTACCGCTCTCACATCAACAAAAATTCCTCCCAATATCCAAACTATGATATTAGTTATCGATCTTTCGCTGTCCAATTGTTCAACGCATACTCCTTACACGTTATACATCATTTCGAATGACCCTGCTCAATAAACATTTTTCAGATTCTTTTCTATAGAAAATTATCTCCGGTGTACCATACAACATCAATGCTAGCCAACAAAACATGAAAGCAAACAAAAGTTACAAGGAAAGCTACGGTCACCACAAAAAAGCTCTTTAGAAGTTCTTCTGTCTGATAATGAGCGAGGTAGTACTCGGGTGATGGTATTCAAATCACAATTCATCATGGGGAATCACAACAGTTGCTCATCGCTATCGATTCGATGAGCCGGATGATATGCAACAAACTTTTATCCTCGTCGGATTATACAAAATCAGTAAGCCTGTTCTCAGATAGAATTGAAATAGTTCAGCCAGTCAATCAGAACAGACCACTTTTGTTTACAATCTCAGACATTTTTCATATGAAATATTCACAATTTCTTTCTGAAATAACTGAATCTCATTTACACTTTAAGATAACGTCTCTCGAGGAACCCAAATGAAGGACAGAAATTGTCGTGCTTTCTGAAAAACTCTCTACTTATTGTTGTTATCATTGCAATTTTTCTAAACGCAGATTTATTTTCGAGTATGCCATAGTTTCAACAATAAGCATATTCATCACTTATTAGAATAGTACTGAGGCGTATTTTTACGCCCAAAGGATATTTAGAGACATCATGCATATGATTGGCTAATTGTTCGAGTTCAAAAAGTTCTTATTAGTTCTGAGAAACAGCTCAGAAAACTTAATAATCGAACCTAGGAACAATATATTACCTGAAAAGTGAGCCACAATCCAAGTTTATGTTGATCAGCTCAATCGGTTGAACAAGTCTAGTGCATTAAATCGCAAAAGCATTCTGGCTTTCAACTTATTTGGAAATAACTTTGCAATCCGCAAACATACAAGTTATATCACATAAATATCTATCTTCAAGTTGAACTCTTTGTATCTCCTGAAAAACCAACTGGATGAAAACATTGAATTGAAATTGATTAAATTATTCATTTTTCCAATATAATATGCAGTATGGTATTTTATTTCCTCAACCAACTACCATGAAGAAAAGCTGCAGAAGATTCAAAATTCCTCTTTGAGATTTGCCTACAACATTTCTTATAGAGACCATTTAGAATAGAGATACTGAAAAAGAACAATCGAAAAAAGTGCATATATCTTCTTGTACAAGTTGTCTAAAGTACAAATGTATTTAAACTATACACTAATGAAACGATCGAACGTTCATCAAGTTAACATTACAGTCTCTTATTTTAACAACAAATACATTTTTTTACAATTTTGGTAAAAAGGTCAAACGTAGATTTCATCTACTTGAAAATTGAATGGATATATAATATTGCACTGATTTATTGTAATTAACTGATAAATGGTAAAATTTGAACCTTTGGTGAAAATTTTCATACTTTTTGTATCACCAAACAGATATTTTTCGCACTCGATGCACGTTTCGCTAAAAAAGTTAGCTAGCAATTTCAGGAGAAAAAAAAACGCTTCAGTGATTAACTGATTTATAACCACTTGTATAAACTGAATATTCCCTCAACTAACAAATTGTTAAGTAACCAGGTTGTGAACATTATATTTGAAAATTATGGGGGAGTGGAAGAACGGCTACTGCC
This sequence comes from Zygogramma bicolorata, assembly GCA_032362365.1. NCBI lineage: Eukaryota > Metazoa > Arthropoda > Insecta > Coleoptera > Chrysomelidae > Zygogramma > Zygogramma bicolorata. The sequence continues at coordinate 407,610 of JAVJAQ010002064.1, forward strand.
GAATTGCCACTTTTTATCATTTACCCATATTTGGTTTCGCACAATAACAAAATTATCATCACCCAGAAATGAGATGATGAAATTGGGAGTCCAAAGAACCTGTTTTTTTCGAGCACTATTGTCATGCAATAATCATTTGAGATAGACACCTGCGAGAAGATTCACCTATAGAAAATTTTAGGCGAGTTGTATTTGTTGAGAATGATTACTGAAGGAAATATTTAAAATGGAAAACAATTGAAATAGTTATGGTCATTCATATTCTCATTTAGAATGATATTTTAACTGAATAAGAAAATAACAACATGATTTACACAATGTACTGCTTATCTAATCCATCTTGGCAAAGAACCAATGACAGCAATCTCTGTTATCTAAAGTAAGATAAAAAAACGCCCATTATATGTATTCACTGTGATGAGATTTAGTTCTAGTAGATGTTTTTCTTTCGTCATGGTGTGCACTACCAGTGTGCAACTGGAAAAGTAGCTGAGTTTGTGCCAGGATGCCAGGATGGAATAGAAAAGCCGTACTATTCTCATTGCATGCCGATTTCATATCTTTCACCATATTTTCTGGGATGAAAATAGAAATTTGTTCATAAATAAACTGTTCGAAGAGAGTTCAACACCTATTTCCATCCAAAAATTTTAATATATGATGAATTCTGTAGAAAATCACAAATTTGAAGCTGCTTCAAGAATGTCATTAGAACCTTAATTTGTCAATGCCCCAAACTAAGGGCGGGTACTTCACGACCTGATTAAAAGTCCGTTATAATAATCGATGCTTAGGCAGTGCTTTCACTTTAGCAAATGACAGGATGTGATGCCCATTCTTAGCACCAATTATTTTAACGGACTCTCAAACAGGTCGTAAAGTACCCAGCCTAACACAATAATCTCAGCAAAAACACAATAACGCTTTGTCGTTTTTATATGCAGCTGTCAATGTTTTCATCGTTACTTTGTTTTCGTGTTTTTAAAGAATTTACCGTCCTAAAAATTATCTTCAACGTTTTCATTGTGATTTTCATCTTGGATGCCAATTGAAATATATCATTGTTGAATTGAAATATTGGAGGACTATTTAGAGGAGGGGCTAAGTTGGGGTTTGAAGGAGAGTTCAGATATTCATAAGAAAATATTTTATTCCTCAATATCTCTATAAATTTACACGAAAGATAACGTAAGTTGAAAAATATTCAAGATTCGAATCACATTTGCTATCCAAAGAGTTGTTATTTTCAAAGGAAAAGCACTATGAGCTTTTTGGCATTTGACCTTTCAATCTTCGGAGAGGTAATCATCTACTATCCTCTTTGGATCCGCTACACTGGTTCTACGTCTTCAGGTTTTTCATCGTGAAAGTGCGTTTTTTCATCACTAAGAATCTCTGGTGTTGAATACAATCAATGACTGACACATTGTGGAGAATGAGGAAGAAAAAGATTAAAGCGCATATTATCCGGCCACTGGTCATTACAAGAGTCAAAAGCACGGCCGCTCCGAAGTGACCCCTGTGCTACCTGCAGTGAATGTGCCGAATCATTTCTGGTAATGACTTCTTTCTAACCTCCAAAGTGTTTGTAGATGAAGGAGCTTGACGGCTGGTTTTCAAGTATAAAGCACACCGAAGCGCATGCACTTTTTCAACATCTCCAGCTTATATCTCGCCTTCAAATCGGTTTTGTGATTATCGTATAGCTTTTGCGTTGGAATGTTTCATATGGCATCTGTTCAGTGATGAAGAGTCATTCAGAAATCATTGCCATTAATACAACAGAATTAATGGTTTTCCCACAACTCCAGATTACATGATTCATTTCATCTTTGTAATTCAGCTAGACAGCGTAGTTTTTGGGTTAGAAACCTCGAAGTATATAAATAAAAATGAGATCACATATTTATTGATAACTGATACAATTGGCCGATACTTTATGAAAATCCACGTTGATGTGATTAAGAAAAAAATTTATTGGGTGATTTTCAGCCAGTTTACAAAATCGCTACACGTGTTTCACTATACCATAGTGTTGTGGTGGTACCATAACACGCTTGAAGAAGATTTCGTTCGATTCGTATAGTGAAGCTCACATAAACTGTCTACTGAGAATCACGCAATGAAATATTTTGTTTATTTCAATCAGATGCTCATTGGATTTATTGAATAAGATGGACAGTTTCAAGAAACAATGTTTGACAAAATTATGTGTGATTCTAATAAGGCAACTCGAGTGAAGTGTTCAAATTGAGATCTCACACAGAAAGTCTACCATTGCTTGAATTCCCATCCATTTTAGAAAGTGTCTGCGAATTCTGTGATATACACTGATTTCCAGCTTGAAAATATATTTCCGACCTATCTGATCATTCGTTAAAACAATCCAGCATGCATATTTTCGTATCATTAATTTCATACCATTGAAATCAAATTTCAGTGGTTGTCGTTTTTTTCTTTCTTTATTGAAAACACTTACATAAAAGACTGGAAAAACAATTCTTATTTCATACAGTTTACGTTAATTAATTCCTTAATGAATTCGTTTAAATGCAAAGCAGCATATAATACTAATATTTATAATATAATAATGTATTCATATGAAAAATTCGTGAATCATTCATTCAATAATTGCGATTGAAGTTGAAGTTGTCGTTCATTTGCCTTTTCATAAAAAACAGACAAGCAACACGAAACAGTACTTCATACCCGTATTAATAGCTCAAACCGTTTCATCTAGTCTAAGAGGCGACGACACTAAACCTATAATGATAGGACTCCCAGAAGTCATATATATAATTCGTTGGTTCATCAATAGGAGAACACAAAATGGCCCTGCTGCCATGTCCAAAATGGGGCAAAGCTATAAAAAAAAATTACAAAAAAAAATTTTTTTTTGGTTTCTGTAATGATAAGTCTCCCCTTCCGTGATTGTTCCTCAAGGTAGAGGGGTAGGACTATATGAAAAAGCAGTGCTGCCAGCCCCCTGATGGGGCTTATCAGGAGCTGCCGAGAGATTAGTGACCCCTCCGTAGCCGGGTTTCTATAATCATCGGACTCCTCAGAGAACCGAAGTATTTCTGAAAGGTCTTCATTTTTCGTGTAAGAAAAACCACTGGTGCCTTTTCCAAACATGGCGGCAGCAGCGTTTGAAAGTCGCTCTCCGCGCAACCGATTTTGCGTTTCAATTCGGTTTCATTAGCAATCTTCCGGGTTTTTTCTATTTGTATTATTGAAACACGCCTGCCACTACCACGAACAATGAATTTTACGTGTCGTTGATTGTTTAAACAAATGAAATCGCATATTTTTGTATTTTTTTTTTCGATTTTTCAACCGTTTTCATTGTTGTTCCATACTGTCTTTCGTCGTTGATTATTGAAACAAATTATTCTGAGAAGTTTCCAACGATTTATTCATGATAAAATGAAATAATATTGAAATGAGTCCAAAAAAAAAGAATGAAGATTTTCAAATTATTTGATCATTAATTTTTTTTTTCACAAAATTGAAAGATGTATGCGTACACTAATGTACAATAAAAAGGAAAAATAACTTTTCTATACTTATACTATATTTATGATAGTCACTTGTTACAATCCATTTGTTGCAAATTAAACAACGCATTTTAGATCGATGATAGATTTGAAGATTTCAAAAATGGACTGCGACAAAAATATGTCAAAAATCTTTGAATTTTGACAACTTTGCGCCAAGCTGATCTGTGATAGAGCAATAAGGCAGCATTCTTTTGGCACCATTCCTTTCTCAAAGAGCACGATCAAATTGTACTTGCGTTCCTGATTCGTGTAAAACGCACCCAAAAACTACAAATGTACCCAAAACGGCAGCATTGGAGTCAGGTATATGATCTACCGACCCTTTCATTCTGACCGTATTTAATAGTGCAGCCGGAGTTTCAACATATAGGGAATTCATGCTCAAAATAAATGATTATTTTTTGTAGGAAATCATAGTAGAAAAAATAAAATTGGAATGTAGCGGTGTTTTCTTCAAATATGAATTTGGTCATACAAATCCAATTTTTGAGGGACACACAGCCCGTTCCCAGTACGTCGAAATCCGCACCAGAAGTTCTTGAGAAAGAACCTGGTATATCTGAAACTACGAAGACCACCACACCTGCGGTTTTGCAAACCACTAATCTATCGACATCACTGTCCGCATCTTCACCAACAGCGATGAAAATCGAGAAACCGGGAATGGATTTTGTTGAATAAAGCCAAAGCAATTATCCCTTTGCAGTTTCTGCTCTATGTCAAGACTGACAATCGATAAGAAGTAGAAGGTACACTGAATAACATTAAGATGCATACTACTGGCTTGCAGGACGAATCAATACTTGGTGGTTTGAAATTGTCTATTAATGACGTGTTACTTCACTTCCAAATATTTTCTCATAGAGTTCGAGGATGGGGTTTACTCGTCAGGAAACGCGTATTATTTTAACACTTCTCATTTTTTCAATTTGCCAGAATTCCAATGGGAATTAGATTTAATTGCATGAATACCGTAGACGAAAGCGAAATGCAAATAGTTGAATATTCGGTGCTCATTAATCGTTCTCCAACGTCCCATGAAATTATAAACCACACTCTGAAGAATGTTGCTGTTATTGCCAGGCACTGCGAGCAATCGAAAATTATCGTCACTTACGATTTGGCTTTTGGCATAATAGCATTGCTTATCCAGCACAGCGTGAGTCCAAAATATACCGATATTTTCATTAACATATATAATCGAATTATTTGAAAAACCATCACTCTTTTTTTTGCCCTCTTCCAAATTTCAATATTATTCCATCTATCATGTATGATGTTTTTTATACGACGACGACAATGAAAACGGTTGAAAAATCGAAAAAATTACAAAAAAATGCGATTTCATTTGTTTAAACAATCAACGATACGTAATATTCATTGTTCGTGGTAGTGGCAGGCGTGTTTCAATTATACAAATAGAAAAAACCCGGAAGATTGCTAATGAAACCGAATTGAAACGCAAAATCGGTTGCGCGTAGAGCGACTTTCAAACGCTGCTGTCGCCATGTTGTCCACTGTTTGGAAAAGGCAGCAGTGGTTTTCCTTACACGAAAAATGAAGACCTTCCAGAAATACTTTGGTTCTTTGAGGAGTCCGATGATTATAGCGACCCGGGTACGGAGGGGTCACTAATCTCTCGGCAGCACCTGATAAGCCCCATCAGGGGGCTGGCAGCACTGCTTTTTCATATAGTCCTACCCCTCCTCTACCTTGAGGAACAATCACGGAAGGGGAGACTTATCATTACAGAAACACAAAAAAAAATTATTTTGTTATTTTTTTATAGCTTTGCCCCATTTTGGACATGGCAGCAGGGCCATTTTGTGTTCTCCTATTGATGAACTAACGAATTATATATACGACTTCTGGGAGCCCTATCATTATAGGTTTAGTGTCTTCGCCTCTTAGACTAATCTGAAACGAACGAGCAACAGAATTCCATAAAGAAAAACATTCTGGTACATTCAATTCTAGACCGTTTGTCTGAAACAGACGAGCAACAAGAATCAAGACTGGAAATATTTCGCATACGTACTACTTAAATGATGTGGGTGGTGAACCAACCATTCCCATCTGTTCGAAAATGACGGAAAACGGGAAGCAAGCCAGGAAATCGTCCGATTTGAAACAAATACAAATTATTGCCTCTCCAAAGCCAGAATCTTCAGAATCGAAGTAAAAAAACATGAAGATATACTGTTTCAAATGATACAGGGAGATTTACAAATTGCCCAAATGTATTGCGAATAAAAGTTAGTGAAAACCAACTTTTCCCAGTACGACAATCACAATTGAAATTAGTCTCATCGTGAGATTAACAAAAATTTATGATTTTTGTGTCAATAATTGAAGATCAGCATGTAATCGTCGATTTATTGTTTGAAAGCAAATGTGCTCTAAGGCTATAGTGCATATATATATATAAAATTAGCTGTTCCCGAACGTTTTCGGTCATAGGACCATCATCAGGGGCAATTCTGAAAAGTGATGAATATTAAATGCGAAACAAAATAAAAAGTTCCATGATGAAAGTAAAAACTAGGAAAGTTATAAACATCAATATAGAGATCACTCACTTGTCAGAATTTCTAACAAAAGGTATAGCTCCAGAACGATTTTGTTAACATTTTGTGGAATTGTAATTAGTTCATATAAACAGTAGTGAACTAGGAAAATGTCTGACCACCAAATGAAACAGTGATACAAGAGAGGGACATGTCAACAGTGAGAACAAAGAGCGCCAAATTCAAAATAAACAATGAAGTAAGAATAAAATTCAACAAACTAGGAAGAACGGAGGAAGAGTGAATTAATTGTTTTGATTTGACAATGATTTGAAGATCGGATTTAGTATGCTTTGGTTAAGATGTATCTGAGTGTTAACACAACTTTTGTTTTTTGATGTTTCCCTAGAAATCTCCAGGTTCTCTAACAGGTCCATTTTGAGATTATTATTCGAGACTTGGTGTAAAATTTTAAAACCGTTTGTGTTATCGAACGTGTGGTTTTGTCCCTGTAAATGGGAACCGAAACTAGATGTAGACGGTCTATTAATGTGTTCTTTGATTCGGGTGGAAATCTTCCTAATGGTTTTTCCAATACATGTTGCACTACAATTATTACAGTTTGTAAATGCCGCTTTTGTCGGTGGGGTTCATTTTGTCTTTTGTGTTTACCAAGAAGGAGCTTAACGTATTGAGAGGTTTGAGTGAAATTTTAATATTATCAATTTTTTTATGGAAAAGTCTGGAAATATCCAAAGAATCATCGTTCAGATATGAAAGGGAAAAATACTTTGTGTCTGATACTTCTTCAATGGTAGGATAAGCTCTATTTGTTTCTTTCTTGAGGGTTATTTTGCCAATCAACTTTCTAACGATGTTTGGGTTGTAACCATTATTTTTTGCAATTCGTTTAAGAATGTTGACTTCTTTTTGGAAATTGGAAGCGGATAAAGGAACATTCGGAAGTTTATGGATATATGAGTAAAAAGCTGACATTTTATATTGAAAGGGGTGATTTGAACTGGCATGAATGATGTGGCCATTTTGATATTTTCAGAAAGCCAACCCAAACCGACTACATCATTCATGCCAGTTCAAATTCCTATTCCAAAGGCATACTGTGAAAAATTGGTCCAAAATTTTTTCACTGCCGCCCGGTCTAACAATTTATGTTTCAAATATACACCACAGAAACGCCGATTAACATATATGATGATCCGATTGAGATTCTGATCGTGATCAATAATTCTCGATGATCATTCATATCGATTACAATTTATATGCAAGAATGTTCGATCGATCAATTATTTTGCTACCTACTCGATTAGAAATCTGCGTTAATTATTTCTAGGAAGTTGAACTCTGGCGAACTAACTTTTTCTTTGGTAGGAATTACCAGTTCAATTTTTGCAGTGATACCACTCGAACTGAGTGGGTAGAAATCATTACAACCTGCTCGATTGATTTTTTATCAGCCACGAATGAATGTTAGAGTTGAACGAAAGTGTTCGGTCATTACTCTGCGGGTGATTCAAAGGCAAAGTTGTCCTCACTTAACGATAAATAATTTGGGACGCAATGACGACCACTGATTCAAGAATAGAAATGAGATACACAGTTGTTTAATTTGATGCATTAGAAAAAGGAGAATCAGCCCTGACGAAACGCCTGAAGAAGCTATTGTGTAGTAAAACCCAATTAAATTAATTTCAAAATTATTCATCAACTCATCAATACTTTGTTATCTCTCTGGAAATGAGAATTTTTATTCCGATTAATAATTGGGTATTTGAAAAAATGGCTTATGGAATTTTCTGTTTGTGGAACTTCACTTCTATAATAATAAGACTTCATAATTCAATATACGGATTGAAACAAGCTGCGAGGACTTGGAATGAAACACTGGATGAAACACTTCAGAGTTATGGATTCAAACAAAGTAAAAATGACCAGTGTTTGTACACAAAAATGGAGAAAAATGAATACATATACTTGTTGATTTACGTCGACGACCTGATTATTTGTCACAAACATGAATCAGTCATAGATCATATTGGAAAAATATTGAACAATAATTTCGAATCGGTGGATTTGGGAAACATAAAGTATTTTCTTGGAATCAGAATTAAGCAGATTGAAGATGGGAGTTTTTTACTTGATCAACAGAACAAAATAAAAACTTTGCTGAGGAAATTTGGAATGGAAAATGCATCCTGTGTTACAACACCAATGGATCCCGAATATCCGAAGTATACAGAGGATATTAAAATATTACCAAACAACGATAACTATAGAAAAGCAGTGGGGGCTCTTCTTAACTTGTCTACTACAACTCGCCCTGACATTGCTACTGCAGTGAGTTATCTTACAAGAAGAGTAAGTAAGCCTCGTCAATTTGATTGGGATGCTGCCAAGAGACTCATGAAGTAGCTGAAAGGTACTTACGACTACAAGTTGAGAATACATTCAGATGTCCTGCTGAAATTAAATGGAAATGTAGACTCGGACTGGGCAGGAGATACGTCTGATAGAAAGTCAATGAGCGGCTTCATATTCATGCTTGGCAAGAATTCCATATCTTGGACCAGCAAGAAGCAGACAACTGTTGCATTGTCGTCTACAGAGGCAGAGTAAATAGCAGCTTCCTTAGCTAGTCAAGAACTGATTTGGTTGAGGAGACTAATGATTGATTTTGGTTTCGATTATCACGAACCTACAATCCTTTATGAGAATAACCAAGGATGCATAAAAATAGCTACCAACGAAAAATCTAGTTGTCGAACCAAACATATAGACGTGAGATTTCATCATTTGAGAGAACTGATCAAAAACGGAGAAACCGATGTCCTTTATTGTCAAAGTTTCAATATGGTGGCTGATGGACTAACCAAACCTCACTCAAGAGAAAAATTCGAGAATTTCAGAACTTCCATAGGAGTTGTTGATGGATGATCTGGCGAGTGGGGGTGTTAGGAAATATGCGCCATATCAACCTTTTTGATTTTATCACAGTGTATATGAACAATAACAATTTTTGTTGATTGTCTAGTTAACAGTTTTTGAAGTATAGATTTGTAAAAGTTTTTCTCGTCGAGATTAAATAATCTGTTTGAAGATCTGTTTCATTAATTAAAAACCCAATACTTATAAGGTTTTCGCTTAGTTCTGCACTAGATCCGTCACTGGTTTAGTGTTAGGTTAGAGTAGGTATTCGATAAACCTTCCATTATTTGATAGTACATTACCATACTCTGTAATAACAATTAGGACGGTTTTGAAAATCGACACCCTGTTCTTTTATTGAATAAACAAACAGCATGCCGACAATACTGTACCGCTGAGTGACTGCACTGTCCCATGTCCACTCTATTTCCGTCGAGAAATTCCCACAAAAAGTCGGAAACGGATATTTAAACGCATATTGCACGAAATAATATACCTTCATTCAGTCAAATTATGGAGTCGAGATTATGATTTGAAAATGCAAACAGGTAAATTACACTATAAATGTTTTTGTATCATGTTCGGAATATTTTTTCTTTTCCACTCATTCACGATGACCTCCATAGAACTTTTTCAAATTATCTTAGAAATAATAGTATTTGAAAATGCACATAATCATTTTGAGAAAGTAACTAATAATGAGATCAAAGGCCATTAAATGAAGCCTCTGATTCAAATCAGTAGTTTTTCTCGACTATACATAGTCTCAGAACAACTGCAGTATTCTACTTGCGTGAAATACCAATTACTCGCCAGTTATCCACACCGACGTTTTGTCCAAATTTCTCTGAATACACGTAACACACGTAAAACACGTAAATACAAAGAACAAATGAGTACAGTACAGTGTAAACAGTTCTTCATTTATTTCAGTTTAGAAGGCGTGGACGCGGCGCAGGCTATATACAGTGTGGTCCAACGAAAACTTAACACCTCGATTTTCCGGCGTTAACATGAAAATGTGGAAAATCGCTCGAACCCGTCAATTTCTGATTCGAGGGGGAACAACTTTTCCGCTGTTTTCATCCCCGTGACTTCAACCCCCTAACGAGGGTGAGCACAACCCCTTGATTTTGAATAGGGATGAGGGGTGTTGAGATACCTCATTTTGAAGATCTTATCGTGTACTATCTGACCGTAAAATTTCGCTCCAAAATATCCATCGATAACGACATGACAGGTAAAATAGTGGAAGAGTACGTACTTTTGTGATTACTTTATTAAATGTTCGAAATGGGCACCATCCACTTCCATGCAGTAATATAAGTTTTGCTGAAAACGTTCACGTACATTACTCAAGATGTCTGGTGTAATTTGACGGCATTCATTAATGATCCGAGTTCGCAAATCATCCAGTGACTCAGGCTGGGTAGCGTAAATCTTGGATTTCAGGTGACCCCATAGAAAAAAGTCCAGTGGAGCCAGATCAGGTGATCTGGATGGCCACTCAATATGTCCCCTTCTTCCAATCCAGGCGTGAGGAAAATTGTCATCTAAAAACTGACGCACCGGTTGAACAAAGTGAGGTGGTGCGCCATCTTGTTGGAAAATGATCGTTTGATGGTCTTCTGCATTCTCCAATACTTGCACGAGGGCTGGATAAATAGCGTTCTCCAATAGATGGAGATACATTTGGCCTGTGAGATTACCGGGTAGAAAAAAAGGGCCGATTATGTGATTTCCATAAATACCCGCCCAAACATTTAATTTTTGGGGGCGCTGTGTATACACCTCACGAAATAATCGTGGATTTTCATCTGACCAATACCGACAGTTATGCCGGTTTACAAGGCCGTTAAGGTAAAATGAACACTCGTCCGAAAAACAGATATCGAACATGTAGTTTTGATTGCCGTTAATTATTTCACTGATCACTTCATAGAACTGGAGTCGGCGATCGGGATCATCCTCATTCAGTTTCAGAATTCTCATGATTGTTGTGCGTGAAACACCAGATACCTCGGACAATTTCCTAGTACTAACGGTCGGATCCATTGCTATATGACCTAAGACAGCCACGTCCCTCGCTTTGTCTCTTTCATGCACCCTCTTTTTGTTTCCAACTGACCCAGTAGCGTCAAATTTGGCAACCAGTTGCACAACGTAAGCAGCGGATACATTTTTTCCAGGATGTCGTTCGTTAAATAAAGCCGCTGTTGTGCGCGCAGAGTCGTTATTTCGGAAAAATAATTTTATCATTTCCACCCTTTCTTCTACGGAATACACCATTTTAATTCCACTACAAATTTACAATCGCTTGGACACACTTGTACCGTTCTTAACAATTCACGATAGACTAAGGTACAAAAACAAGGTCCGTCTACTTTTTTGGACAAAAAATTAACCACTCAATACCTTTGAAATGCGTCGGATACGAATAATATTCTCGAGATAAATTCCAAATTGCCTCTTTCACTATTTTCGCTGTTATTTCATTATCGATGGATATTTTGAAGTGAAATTTTACGGTCAGATAGTACACGATAAGATCGTCAAAATGAGGTATCTCAACACCCCTCATCCCTATTCAAAATCAAGGGGTTGTGCTCACCCCCGTTAGGGGGTTGAAGTTACGGGGATGAAAACAGCGGAAAAGTTGTTCCCCCTTGTATTAGAAATTGACGGGTCCGAGCGATTTTCCACATTTTCATGTTAAAGCCGGAACATAGAGGTGTTAAGTTTTCGTTGGACCACACTGTATAGATGCAGGCATTCACTGTTCACGCGTCCTTGAATTATATCTTTTGAACGGCCCGACTATAGCAAAGGAGATATTGTCTTTGACAAAAATATTACCTGGAAGCCGCCTGTGCCATCCCAGGACAGTCAGTAGTTTTTTCCCACCATGTCCACTACTCGAAAATGCTGTTTTTTTAATGCCATGTTCTCACTAGTTTTTGACACACTTGAACGCGTTTTATCGAAAAATTAGAATATACGTTTTGTTACTGTTCAAGTCTACTTTCCAAATCTATTTTTTTACTTCCAATCGGACGACCTCAAGCGCATTCAGCTTTCCGCGAAAATATTTCCGAAAAAAATTCAAATGAGGATTGTGCGAAATAGACCGGGAGGTCATGACTGGTGACGTTCCACCATTTTTTCGTGCATGCCTTTTTAAGGCTTGATAAATAACCCTAAAATATCAAAGATAGTCAGGTTTTTAGCCCCCCCGCGCGTCCTCTTCATAAGGAAAAATGCTTTTCTTTCTGTAGCGAATTTTCGTGTTTTTCCGAGATATTTTACTGCATGCCATTGTAATATACGGAAGTTCAAACTAATTGAAGCTCTAATAATTGATGGCATGCACCCCGCAGCGGCCCAAGACGATCAAAGGGTTGTGAAAACCTGAAAAAAAATTTAGGAAAATTCCGTGTTTTCAAATTGCATGCCGATGTGAAGAATTGAAGTTTTTGTAATAAAAACACTCTGGAAAAATTGAAATAATGTTTATTCAAACAATTTTCATGGAGCTACATGCATGCCATTTCGTATTTCAACTTGAAATAGTATCTACAAGCGAAATACAATGCAAGAAGAAGTCACGGCATTTTTTAGATTTTTTTTTTCAATCCAAAAATTGATGTTTATTCAATTTTTCACAATTTTTGTGTATTGGGCTGTAAGTACATGCATGCCATTTACAATCATGACTTGAAATAAGGTAAATTCATCAAATACAAAACGGCATGCAAAAACAAGTCACCTAAAATTGCACTGTTTTTTTGCAACTTTTATTATTATTTATAATACGATGGGCTTATTCAACATGCATGCCATTTGAATTAGATAATTATTCTGTTATAAAATTGATATTCATCCTTATTAGGAGTGATTTGGAATCACGGAAAATCAGTGTTAGAATTTTACAGAATTTTCCGGAAATTTTTCACCGTTGGTCCTACGGGGCGTGCATGCCAATTTCCCATAGTATTTTTATTACAAAAACTTCAATTCTTCACATCGGCATGCAATTTGAAAACACAGAATTTTCCTAATTTTTTTTTCAGGTTTTCACAACCCTTTGATCATCTTGGGCCGCTGCGGGGTGCATGCCATCAATTATTAGAGCTTCAATTAGTTTGAACTTCCGTATATTACAATGGCATGCAGTAAAATATCACGGAAAAACACGAAAATTCGCTACAGAAAGAAAAGCGTTTTTCCTTATGAAGAGGACAAGCGGGGGGGCTAAAAACCCAACTATCTTTGATATTTTAGGGTTATTTATCAAGCCTTGAAAAGGCAAGCACGAAAAAATGGTGGAACGTCACCTGTCATGACCTCCCGGTCTAAAAACTATTAACTCGACTGAATCCAGGTTTTGCACACATAAAGTGCACGTCAATAGCTACTATCATGCAAAGTTTCAGCTCTCAATATTGAAAATGGCAGAGTTATGAATTAAAAAAATTAAACAATTTTCCGGTTTTTCCCGATTTTCTCCGGTTCTAGTTATTCCATCGGATTGTTTGACCTGTCATTCACCGTTGACACTGCTTCAATAGTATCCATTGTACAATGAAAAAACTAAGAAATGCGATTTTTATTGTTAATTCTTTATAACAAATTAAAAAATGTCATTTTCGAGTAGAGGACATGGTGGAAATAAACTACGGACTGTCCCGCACGGGATGGCACAGGCGGCATCCAGGTAATATTTTTGTCTAAAAAGCAATCATTTCTGGCTCTATTGCTTGGCGTTATTTTATAATTTTCGAACAAGACTCGTCCGGGCTTGATTTATGCAGTTAACTATGGAAGCAGATTTGTTGAAAATCAATTAATACAGTCAAATGGGAAACTGGAAATGCTACGAAAACTATTGAATACAAAACGTGTTACTTAGCTTTGAGTCGCCTTACAAACGGTATATTATGCTACTATTACTGAGCCCTTTATTATGGAATGAAGTTGAATCATGCAATAAGTACCTAAACCAATGGTAATTTGAACATGGAAATTGGTGAAATTTTGTGATTTCAGAACGTAAGTCACAACTTTGAAATTTTAAATGTTTCGTCTACAATTGTGTTTATCAGTTGAAAGTTGAAATTATTGAATAAAATATAAGGTAGAACGAAGTCTATACAGTTTGTTGCTCTGGATTTTGACTTTATCTAGTAAAATGTAAGAGGCGGTTGATCAAAAATTGTGTGCAATATGGAGAACTGCCTTTAATTTATAGGGCGATATAATTATGGGACATCTTTTCCATAGGTAGGATGAAAAACCAAGTCGAAATGCCATAAACTCAGTGAATCGAAGGGGAGATATCAGAATTGTTTTTTAATCGAAAATGGAAGAAATTAAATAAATCTTTATAATATCCTAGCATTGATCTATTAAATGATATAACACCCCTGGAAAAATTTTATTTTCTGGAGACTTCTGTTTTGATGCAATCAGTTAACGAATTCTTTCATGATCACGAGCACTACGAGATCTCTTATATTTCATAATAAAATATTTTTATTACCCATAATTGATTGCAAAGTTATACATATTTTTTATTTGTGAATACAATTGATGTCGATGCGGCTTCCGATTCGATTCATAAATATTTTTGTTGGTATCGAATAGGCAACTGAAAAATGCATTTCATTACTGTGTTCTGTAAAAACTTCACTGTTTTCAAAGTGAATGGTATTAGACGCAGTAATATGCCAATTAAATATTGTAATTGAGAATTAATGAGTGAAAAATGCATAACTTTAGAGGTGTTTTCTGGCGCTCATGTATTTTAAACGTATTCGTCTGTCTTCTTCTCTCTCACTTACGGCTAGCCAAGTAGTAAGAGAGAGATGGAGCGACGAATACGTTTCAAATATAAGAGCGCCAGAAAACGCCTTAGATGCCTCGAACGAATATAGGTCCTGAAATTATACAAATTCCGTCCTTTCTCTTTTTCTGAATCAAATCAATATGAATATTCCACGAAATACTTTTCAACATTCAAACTTGAAACTGATATAGGTATAACATGACCTTCTTATCTTCTGTTGTACCAGCAACGAACATTTTCGAGCTGACGGAATCAACAAATATTGATTTTCCAAAATTCAATGTCAATTTGTGAATAATCAGCCAGTTGATATTATTCATGGTATTTTCATACCAAACGCCATCGACTTCGAAGTCCTCGGTATGTAGGCCTTGTTACTAACTCCCTAATCCACACCCCAGGAGCGGCATGGGTATCCACGGATCCGTCAACCAAGAAACGTGGCAGAGGCATTCTCCAATACGTCAGATAGAAAATCTCCAGAGAAAAATCCCTGCTCCGTCGGGGGATCGAACCCACCACCTCTAGATCGTGAGCCGGGCATAGGACCACAGCACCAACTCCCTCGCCATTCAAATAAATATTCATTTTCAGTTATTTTGGTCGTTGATTCTTTTGTGAATTTTTTTTGAAAAATATGAAAAAGATGTATTTTCAGCAAATAACACCCCAACAAGCAATTTTATATTTTATAATAGTTGCGAAAATGATTCGGAGAAACAAATTATAAAACTGTATTCCTCTCAGAAATGTTTGAAATGTGTTTATAAAACAGCTATAAGTAGTGAATTGGCACCGTTTTATATAACATTATAGTCTTTATTAATATTTTGTTAAGCCTTTTACAAACACTACAAAATAGTTTTATAAACATTTCGACCGATACTATAAAAGTTTTCCAACACTCTTAAAAAGTAGTTTTGTAAAGACTTCTCTGACTGCACTTCTGCAACATATTTGAGCGATACTTATAAAATAATTAAGAGACAATTTTATAAGAGTGTAGTTTCAAGAAAGCGTTATAAAATATAATGCAGCCTAAAAATATACCGATAAAATGAAAAAGTGTTAAAACTGTTTTCTCAAAGGCGCAAGAAGTAATTTTGTATTGGACACTAGGAAAATAGAATAGATATGTCACCAACTAAAAACCAACAAATAGGAAGGTTGAAGCCATTTTGATAATTTTTCTTTTGGACTTATGAAACTGTTAAAGACATTGTTTGTGCTTCAAAGATTGATATTTTTACAGCAAATGAAATTTAATTGACAATGTATATAGCGTATTATTAGCAAAATTTGAGCGCGCCACTCATTTATTGATGCTTTTGGAAAAAAATATTGAATATACAAAAATTTACACTGTCGAAATGTCAATTTTCTACTCGCAAACTCAACTCAGTTTGTTCTGAATAATATTATCTTATAAATATCACTATGGTGGCGGTATTTCATATCTTCAACTCATCTAATTTCGGTATTCCGGATTGCTATCATTTCAAAATGGCGTCATTCTATGAAAATAATTTTGTACAATAGCAATCGTTTTGGCGCTTTGTAGCTACTATAAAATTCCTATAAAACTGTCAAGAAATACTGAGTTTTGGAAGTGATGGTATTGCGGCAGAGTCGGACTACTTTTCAAGCTATAGATTCCTACAAAAGCGATCATATGAAGATATTGCATGGAATTTCACATAGTTTGGATATAAGTATTATCTATCAGGATATTTTGGCTAGGAAGCTTCTTCCGTTGGTTATGAAGGCTAAATTCCGAAAGAGCTTTTAGCTAGTAGTTTGAGGGTATATATACATGGTGTTACACTCAAATCGACGGATTTTATAATCATTATATTAACCTTTTCCTGTTTTTAGCAAGAAAAAATGTAAAAACTATGTATTACATGGGAGATTTTGAAGTGTTTAGTTAGTATTTTCAATAAACAGAGTGACTCAAAAAGTTTCCAAATATTTTTTTAATGGAACACCCACGCTTCGAATTGAGTCTTAAGCTATTACTGTATGATTCTTTTGATTCACCTACGTGAATTGTTTTCGAAAATCAACGACAGAGATGCCCCTATCACTGCACATCATATTATCGTAACATATTTTCAGTCTTCGTCTAAACGAACCACTTTTCTTAATTTTTTTCCATTGACCAATATTACACGACATCATGCGTTAGGTCACTTGTCAAATAAAACTCACGAATTATACTTCATTGACCTCTAAAATCAATGACAGCTGGTTCTTCTTAAAAGCTGCATTTCATTCTTGGCGACAGCACATATACATTCGCGGAAGCAATTTGATTGTATAACAGTTATTTTGTTGTGTTAGAATTGTAATAAATATACCGTACTATAAAATAGTTGGGAAATTATCATTAATGTGACAATATGGTAATAAAAACAAAATTGTGTTTGAAAGCATTCCAATGAAATAATTTCATTAAAGCTACAGGAAGCAGTTATAAAATAAGCTTCAAATAGTTTCATAAAGATCATAACAAACTAGCAGAAAAGTGTTATAAAACTGCTTCAAAACGATTTACTCTTATAGCAAAATATGTTTTATAAGTTAGTTGTTAAAACGTTTCTCTGATAATTTCGTGACAATTTTATAACGGTTTTTTAATTTTATTTTATAAACGTTTCTATGACAAATTTATAAAACACTATTATTGCCTACAACTATATTGTGTTCACAGGTCGTCTAATATAATCTATTAGCATTTTGGAAGTAATTATAAAATAACAATATAAAACTGTTGCAGCACCATGAAATTATTAAACAATTTTGTTGGTCGGGACTGATTTCCACTTGTTATTCAATTCGAAAAGTGAATTTATATATCCGAGAAACAGTTGAGGTCCTAGTATGGACCAGTGTTGGATTTGTCAATAGGCTATATATGCCGCGGTCTAGGCGCTCAGCGTTCTAGAGTTAGAGGAAGCTTACTTAATTTCAGAGGATAAAAATTAAAAGTCAAACAAGTTCACCGATTGTCTCATGAATTTTTATACTAATACGTTAAATTCAAATTATCAAAGAACTTCATTGTCTGAGGAAAAAAATAATTCTTCTTTACATAGAAGCAGAGATAATGTACACATCAACATTATATTATAGATGATTCTGCTATTAAAAAGTACCGTGAAATATGGTACTTCTTTTTTCTTCAATGTCCTTTCTTAATGATTAATGCATTCTTTTAATTATCTTTAGTTCTATTCCTACTACTCATGGAAAATTATTATTTTAGAAAGGTACATGGTAAATGAAATAAAGTGGCCTACACTCGTAAAAAATATAAATCCGGGACTGGTATGGACTCTTGTGATACTCTACAACTCTCACATTTCCCCAAAGATACTTATTGTTTCCCATCATTTGAATAATTCTGTAATTTTAAAAATGTAAAATCCTTGATACCAATGTAATGTGATAGTGATTAATGTAACAGTGACATTGAGATTCATAATAAGTTAGTGAAAGCCACAATATACAAAAAACTTGGAAAATAATACATGATAAAATTAAATAAAATAACAATAAAAGCATTGGAAATACCAACTGCACCGAGCCTTTAAGGTGAATTACATTGGAAATGTCATTATTTTACATCAACCTACGTGCACCAATGATTTCTGCTTTCACTCTTTTTAGGCAATGACAAAAATCACACTACAAAACTACGAGCCTATTAAACGCAGAGTTATGACCTTGTTTTCTTTTGTTATATACATATATTGATGATCTTTTGTTTAGTTGTGTCGGTAATGGCTGATGGTAATTCGAACGAATGTAGCAAGGTTAATTTTTTTTCACCCACGTCAAGAGCTCCACCCACTAAAATGAACTTCGACCTACCTTGAACAGAAACAATTCCACAGACGACCTGAGGATTGGGCTGATCCCTATTTATAGGGTCTGTGGAGGTAGAGGCAGTGGCGTTTCTCGTGTTGAATTTGTTTGATATTCTAATAATTGCAGAAAAGAAATATAATTTTATTTTTATTTGATGGTAATCAGTAACAGCGACAGAGAAAAACGGCAGTTCTTTTTTAAATATTAATGAGAGTGGAGTTGAATATCACCTGTCCAAGACACTTCCGGTTACATAGATTCCGTTGGCGTTAAATATGGTGATCGATACAAAAATTGAGTCAATAAGATATTTTATTATTTTCTAAGATTGTTCGGTTTCCGATTAAGATGTTTCCAACTCCAATCATTTAATTAGGGCGTTCATGCAAATAAAGTAATACAATTATAGATACGCCTAGGCTTTGTATGAGTATCCAATTGGCCTAATTGTATTGGCTTGAATAACACCAAAACAGATCAAATCTAAAAAATATTATTCAAACTAGATTGCAATCTATTCAAAAGAAATTCAAAGTCGATTACGAGAAATCCAAAAACGTATATAATAATTTGAAGAAACGGCTGATAGATACAACAAGGGAAGTCGAAGCCCACTCTACAAAGAGATAAAGGATTCTGCTCCAAGTCAGATGAAAACAAATGGTGTGAAATCTAGCAAAAGAAAAGGAAAAGCCATCAATTACTTATGATTCACAACCTCATGAAGATGTCAGACTTGACTTGGTGAAAGCATTACCCCACACTTCAATAACAACTTAAAGGATAGAGAAAACTACAATCATCACTCCGTTTGATCTATTTGGATATCTATTGATGCCATTCGGTCTCAGAAATGCAGCAAGGACATGTCAAAGATTTGTCCATCAAAGTACCAATAAAATCAATTTTTGTTTCCCTTACATCGATGGCTTCTCAATTGCATCTAAGAACGAAGACGATCAAAAATAACAACTTCCTTTGTAAAACTGGAAAGCGATCTAATTGTCGTGAATGCAGAAAATGTGGATTCGAGACGTCCTCTATAAAATTCTTGGGATATTTAGTTTCGAAAGACGGCATCAAACCAGGCAACAAAAAATTCGTGATATTTTGCACTGGAAGAAACCAAAAGATTGGAACGGTTTGAGAAGGTTTCTTGGTTTGGTGAATTTTTATAGGGCATCGATTCAGAATTGTGCTGAGATTCAATCATAACTCAATACTTTCTTGAAGAACTTCCCAGAAAAATGGAAGAATTAACTGGACATCCTTTTTGAAAATGAAAGAAGCAATAGCCAATGCAACTCTATTGGTGCATACATCAATATCAGACCCATTATCATGAATGGTCGATGCGTCAAGTTATAAAATCGGTGCTGCAGTAAATCAGTATGGAAGGAATACTTGGAAACCTTTAGGATTTTTCTCTGAAAATTTTTTAACTGCGCAGATGAAATACAGTAAGTATTGCAGAAAAATACTTAGCATTTAGGAAGCAATCGATTATTTTAGATATATGTTGCTAAGCTGCAGTTCACAATAAATATATATATATATATATATTTATATACATATATATATACCGATCACAAAACAATTCCATTTGCTTTCGGAAAGAAACTTTCTATCCCAGACAAATTAGTATTACTCCTGTACCCTACCAAGTTCCACGTTTCTAAATGCATTTCGTACCTATATTTTTCATACCTGTATACTACTATGCTCTTGAACAAATGTCAAGAGCATCCTGTAAACTTCATCAACATCATCGTTATTTACATCACGATTTCGATAAATTCAGATATAGAATATATTTAACTGGACGTGACACCGTTCCTATAACGTAGCAGGAAGTTGAAAATGAATTAATAGTCCTCTAGATCGCTTTTAATTGATTGGTATGGAAGTAGATTCATGATTGCATGATTGCTTCTCGGAGATAGGGCGGCTATCAATGAGCCAGAAAAAGCGTGCAATGAAATGAGTAAAGACATATAAGGGATTTTTAATCAAAGTGAGAGATGATCTTATACAAGATGCTCATTATCAAAATGATGTACCTATTCGTAGTTACATTCCACAATGGAAGGTACCGTTTAACGAATAAATAAATAAATATATATATATATATATATATATATATATATATATATATATATATATATATGTATATATATATAAACCTTGGATTGGTCGTGACTGACCAGTTGAAAAAATAACTTCGAAACCACTAGGTGATTTCTGTTGGTGAGGTTGCAGTCAATCTTGAGGATGCCAGGGAGTGAAAAAAACTCTTTGGTATTGCGTCAAGCTTTCGGAAATGTTTATTTCCTTCTTCAGGACTTACTAGAAAATTGTGAAACGAATTAACAAACAATTTTATAGACCGGATGAGACTACTTACTATCGTGAGTTTGAAAGAAGCTAGTTTCTTCATAACAGTCAAAGCTTATCGGTCATCATATGCAGATAAAAAACAGTGTAAAAACATTTAAAAATTGAGTAATATCTTTAAAAACTTAATTGTACCAACCGGCATGGTTGAATTATGTACCACCTCACCAACAGAAATCACCTAGTGGTTTCGAAGTTCTATATATATATATATATATATATATATATATATATATATATATCAGCATGGAGATGGTGATGAAAATGTTCATTTACTAAATTTGAAACATTGAATAAAAAAAGTGTGCACATTAGTATTTGTAAGTCACAGAATCCAAAGGTTATTATGCAACTTCTGCGAGATAAATTTGAACCATTTTAAGAGTCGCTCACGACATGGAGTGCAATATAAACTTCATTTTCAGTTCGAGTAAGCCATTTAAAAAAATTCGTTGAGGCTTCTCGATTCTGTTCAGAGAAAGGTAATTCGTCTTGTTGGTGATTCTTCGCTCACAGACTCGCTCACTTCATTGGAACATTGTAGAAGGGTCGGACACTTGTCTCTCTTCTATAGATACTTTCCGATTTGTTATCAATCGTTCCCCCCTTGGCAATATCTACACGGATGACTCGAAGAGTACAGAATTCCCACCCCTTTGTTGTGAATTTGGAAACCTGTCGAACCTCTCTTGCTCAGGGATCTTTTTTCAATAGAACAGCTGAGCTCTGGAACTCCTTACCAAGAGAGGTTTTCCCTGAGGATTCGTATCTTCTGTCCCTTGATTCACATATAAAAAAAATAAAGAGTAAGAACGGAACTAATACAGTTCTCTTTCCTCTAGGATACCATATAAGATGTTTATTCGTTCTGAAAGACATTGCATTCAATATCTGAACTTCAAATCAATATTATCAATTTCAATATTTGCCCATAATATATTATGAAAATATTTTGTTCATCAGTATTTTGTGATATTTAGAGAAGTCGACGAGAGTACATGGATAGAAACAATTCATACCAGATATTTTGTGTTAACTGATTTCACAAACAAATTCATATTTCAGGAAACAATGGAGTCAAACTCAAATCATAGGTTGTGAGTATCAATATTCGAATATAAAAAAATCCAGGAACATGATTCAAGATATAAAGTGACGTAAATTGTTTGTAGTTAGGGGTGGCGAGATTGTTCGATCCAGTTTAGTGCCACCCCAGAATTCTAAAGGAACAATCTCTATAATTCATATTTCAAGTTTCGAAAGCGACTAGAGACCTGATTGATCAATGCATATGAACACCAGTAATACGGACTCAGAACGAGCATTCAAAGTCAATATTGTATTTGGGTTAGTCAAATCGCAGGAGGTTAACTGTTTGGAATGCTATTCACAAAGACCTGATAATAAGTTCTTGAAAATAACTCCAGTTCGAGAGTTGAAAAGTCGAATAAAAAAAACAATGTTATACACGCTTCAAAGATAAACATTGCATGTATAGTAAACTAATTCTAGTTATTAGATTCCGATCAATCATATACAATGAATTTTACAACTGTTTGTGGCTATAGCGATACCGATACTATGTTGTGTTATAATATACATGTTTGATTCATCCTAATCCAATTGAGATTTATAAATAGATAGAGTTTGATTCCATATCGATAATCAGTCCTTCGAATCATTTTTTAGCATACAGCTGCTTTCATCAAACAACTCGGGTTTGGAAAGTATGCAAGGTGTTTCACTCAGGTTGAGGTCATCGGATATTCACCGGAAGTTGGCAGTTATGTTTCTAATCGATTCATGATTTAAGCTAGACCACAGCAGAAACACCAAAAAATATTCATTTTGACTGTCGGAAAAACATTTAACACCAGTTATTCAGTAGAAGTATCAGACGTTTATCCAACATATAGGAAAGTTACACTCTATCACTAACAGCCATTTCACAAGTAAAAATCTCAGGCAGAAATCTATTTTCATTTACGACTCTGCACTCGAATGAATGTTTAAAGGGAAATGAGATGAGAAATATATTAGAGAAAAAAGGAAGTTGAATATACCAATTCTAGGCAGATACTTTATGAAATGAACAAGCTGGTATGGGAAATAGGCATTGAGCTTGAATTTGACCACCTTAAGATGAGATCAGAACTGTGAATCTAAGATGGGCCCGTTAATTTCAAATAAATGGTGATCGATTATGATTATAACATGTTACTCAATACCACCAACAAATATATGTTTGATGCCCTAAATAACTTATTTCCGATCATTTCAAATAAACATTCATGAGGAGTATTTCGATAGTAGGAATTCAGGTACTAATTACTAATGTTTTTCCTACACCCTTTAAGGATTACTTATCAATCTATGATTTTTGTATGGTGTATATTTCATGTATATTAGTAATAGCATATTTTTTCACGTTATTTCAATTGCAAGTGTTACTGCTTGTATCCGATACACAAGGAATGCTATGTTTATCGAATTAGTAATAAATGTGGAAGCCTCTGATATTTTATTTTTATATTATTTTAAGTAATATAGAGCAAATGAAGAAAGCATTTGAGGAAAAACATCATTCTACAATGTTATTGAGTCCCCTGATAATTTAATACCTCTCATCGTATTGGCAATGTCAAAGACTTCATATATTTCCGATATTGAAATAATCCCAGTTCAAGCTGACAGATGGCCACTGTGGAGCCTGAGAAATATTTCAAAGCGATAAATAACGTCTTCTTTTCGAACTGTTTATGGCTAGTTAGAATGAAATTATGTGACAGATTATGGAAACATAAAAATTCAAGCCTAGAACAAAGTAGTTCTAATCTAGTTCTCTCCTTTAGGTGCTTCAAATTAAGTTGTTGACTTTTTGAAAAACACCTTATAAGAAGGATCCGAAACGAGATTGAATGTCACATCATATCATTGAGTTAAGAGGAGTGGATGCGTATTTCAACGAAACTAGAATACCTGTGCAGGGATTTCTCAAGAGTTATCTACAGAAGCTAGACGCGATTATGAAATTCTAAAACCGTTAAATATCTCAATATTCAGTTGATAGATATATAAAAATATAGCCAATATGTGAGGTTTACACGGTTGACTTAGATTCAAGCTTCAAATGAAATACATCTACTTGATGCGCACTCTTTCAACCACGTTGGTTATAAAAAAATGTATTCTGTGATTTCAAATATATTTTCATAAATATTTGGAAATTTGGCAAAGGTTTGTTCGAGCTACATATTCATCATGGAATCCATTTTTTGAGGTTTTTCCTCCCCTAGAAATAAAAAAGCTACAAATTCTCATAATTTATGTTTTAGGGCTAATTGATTCGATACGTTATTGAAATTTTATAAAGAAGCAAAATTCCCCTGACTATTTGGTCAGTTGATATGAATCAAAAGAGTATATTAAAAAATACGTATGATTCCACTTGGCGACGTATTTTGAGCCAAATTACTTGGGCTCAGAATTGATGAAAAATGATCTGGAAATCTCGCATTGAATACATAGTAGGTAGTAGTAGGAAATCAGCAATCTTAAAACTGGCTTATCATGGTTTGGTACAATATACTTTATCATATGGACTAATATTTTGATAATCATCTTTTCATATTGACAAAGCATTTATGATGTAATAAGAATAATAAGGTGTATGGTTGGTGCCGCAAAACTTCTCATTGGAAGCAACTATGTATTGACTCAGAAATCCTCATACTTTCCTCATTATATATATATATATCCTTATTGGTTGACGAGTTCAGAAAAAACAGCAATACGTTTAGAAATAGTGACATCCACAAATATGGCACTCGACACGGGGGTCATTTCAACAACCTTTTTCTAGACTTTCAATAGGTCAGAAGTCACATGAAAATCAGAGGGTCATCTGCTATAAAGTTCTCAGTATATTCGGAGAAACCTACAATCATAAACACTTGAAAGTTTTTCTATTCCGATTCCTTGTAAATAAGGCATTTTATTCAGTTGATGAATTTTTAGAAACTTAGTTTCTAATCTGTTTGTTCAAACTGTTGAATTTTCACACTCATGTATACTGGGTTGGACCATTTGTTTCCTATTTGAATATTCCGATGAGCTTGTATAATTCAATTGTAAAATTTTCGAGCGATGATTTAATTCTATTCTATTCTATTAAATTCATTTCCGAAATCACGTTCGAAAATTATACCCCGAATAAAAAACATCCCGCTTCCTTTTTGCTTATTATATCGATCGGAAAACACGTGGTTTCATTCTTTCCTATCACAACCCATTCCAACTCCTTTATTTTATTTTTTTTTCGAATTATAACCTTTTTTCACAATACAAGTCGAATATGAAGTCCCGAAACGATTTGGTGCTTAGAATGAACAAAAGAACGTGAATCGCGCAAATAAGGAGGAATGAATTCTGAATGACACGTAACAAATGAAAATATATGTGGTTCAATCGTTTTCTTTTTGTGAAAAATAAAAGGCAGGTATACACTTTTTCCAAACATTGAAGGGGTCTTAATTTCGAACGAAGGAACAGCTCTGTGTTCTAGCTCTAGGGGTGTTGCCAGATATGCATCTAATTATTATTTTTGGAGAAATTGAAACATTTCAGAAATCAGTAGACGTTCCCCAGAAGCAAATATCACATCTTGAATGTCATATTACTGGTGCATAAGATAACATCAGTAGATGTTTTTCAGAGAGTACAATCTTCAAATTTCTGAATTGAAAATCGAATAAATCGGCATTGAAACAACTGCTCCACGATACTTCTACCAGTCAAGATATTCCTCATAGTGCAGACCCAAAAATTGATACATTCTTTCAAGACCTCTTTGTCCAAACCTTAAACAGCTTAGAGATGACTCGTGAAACTTGATACTTCCATTCTGTCTACCTCTATGACTCACAACGGAACCCACGAAAATGTTTATGGCTTTCAGATTGACACTAACAAAACTAGATAGTTGTTATGCGTAATTTCTTTTTAATAATCTCGTAGTGATGTTTATCTGTTGATATACGGGACCCCTTCAAATTCGTGATCTCCGAAAAGGAATGACGCACGAACTAGTTGATGCTCCCAGAAACTATCATCAGCTACCTTGATTTTGATAACAGTTGAGTTCTTCATACGGTAAAAAACATTTGATGATAAATTTTTGGATTTGATTATGTTGTTTCTTAGTAGCTGGAGGACTTTCAGCAGTTGAAATAACAAACACACCACCAGAATTCAAGGCTTTAGCCAGATAAAATACTTCGGGAAACCCCACTTTGTATACAGATTTCATACATAGAATTGTTCAAACTAGATATCAGACTATACCTATTCATCTATAAAATCGCGTGAATTGCATGTTTATATATTCATCTGCTACTATCAATCATTTATGAAATCAACTTTATCATATCTAGGTGTGATTTAAGCGTAATATATTATATTATTGGGAATACGATGAAAGAGGAAATGATATACCTATAATCGCAAAAGCAAAAACTCATTGTAACCAATACTAGTCAACAAGCTCCATTTCAACTTTATGCTCAAACGAGTGGACAGATGAAGAGTTGAAGAAGTCAACACAAATATTACTACCACGATCATAGTACGTAATAAAGGAGGAGAATATTTGCAATGACGGCAGGTGGAAATTAATTTCCAATTGATCATGGGTTCTTGTGACCTTGACAAGAAAAAAGGTGTCACATATGCCCTCGGGTTTTTAAACATCAATTCTTAAAGCAACTGATTGTGACTGTGCTACACCTGGATTTCACGAAGAAACTTTTCGCAGCCACTGGCCGCTTGGAGATATCGCGGCAATCTGAGAGTTGCTACAACTTGGAGAACTTTTTTCTTTTCCAATGTTGAAAAATAGCACTGAATGTTACGAAGATAAACGCAGACATCATCACAACTAATATCTAATTTCATTCATTTCAATGGCATGTTTTCTGGAATCCTCGATACAGATGGCGCTGGATAGGAAATAGTTTGACTCACATAACTGATAGAACTCAAAGAGTTCCTTGATTCAACCCCAGATGTCACTAGTTCCACCGGACAGGAGTAAAATGAGACATGGCTACCATTACAATAAACTTAACCATTCAGTTCTTTTGAAGTTTCGAAGAACAAATGAAACATACAGAATCACCATTTTTTACGATGGTGCCACCACATATTTCGAGTTCGCGGAAACAACAAACTCAATAAACTAAATTACTCAACTCATCGCATCAAAATAGTACATGTTCTATCTTGTAAAACTCGAAAAATTCGCACAAATAACATGCAATTTTCTCAAGTTGCAGTGACAAATTGCATCGTGGAATTCAGATGGAACATACGGCATAATCACCGACACCGAATGACACCTTGGAATTTTGTTTTGAATTAAAATTCGAGCTATGGAATAACATGTATTTCTGAAGGGGAAGGGATTCTGAAAATGAACTGATGGTTTGGTAATTGTTTCGACTCCTTTGAACAACCATAATATTGCAACAAGAATGACTTGTCCATCCAAGAAGGCATATTGAGATGCCAATCGTGTTAATATTTATTATATACTAGCTATTCTTGTCAAAAATTTCTTCAGTTTGTTATAAAAATTACGCAATTACAAATCACAAGGAAAAATAATGACAAGCATAATGAAATAATTGTGGCATATTCTTCAATTTCTCTTTTCTTCCTATTAGCCTTGAACATTTTGCCAGAAACACTTAAAAGCCTGAATATATCCGTA
Source organism: Zygogramma bicolorata (assembly GCA_032362365.1). Taxonomy (NCBI): domain Eukaryota; kingdom Metazoa; phylum Arthropoda; class Insecta; order Coleoptera; family Chrysomelidae; genus Zygogramma; species Zygogramma bicolorata. The sequence continues at coordinate 435,501 of JAVJAQ010002064.1, forward strand.
TTTGAAAATGGGGAGAATCAAAATGGGATTTTCTGTAAACCCTAAACGTCGGAACTTGAGCTAGTTAGAAAATAATGAGGTATAATAGTTCAACGTATGATTTCTAGAACAAATGAGGATGAGGAGTAAGAGTATGTTCGTGGCGAAAACTGGAATTCAAATACGTGGTGGACCTCTATTTCATCCCTTGTCCATCTCTGAATTGTCATTTCTGCACCGATTTTCTTCACAAAAAATGATTTCAAGTGTTGTTATATAGTTTGATTGATAAACGACTCCAATCTGTTTTGTCATACAATAATTTACGACCTCCATTAAATACCTCTTCTATTTCAACTACCAACCTTGAGGCAATGTTACCTCCAATACAGAAAATATATTTCACCAAACTTGATGAGTATTCTTGTCACCTGTCACCCCACCCTGGAAAAACCCGAATAACTTGATATATTTACTGTACCTTTGCAAAAAATAACTTTTCCCCAGAAGTATTTGATCTTATCGCAACTGCGATATGCCACAACATAGAAAACACACCGATAATGCCAAGGATCACACACTTCCTATGTGGAACTCGATTTCCCAATATCCCCGTGAGTAGGGGCCAAGCAACGTCTCCCTTTTTTCAAACCATTTCGGCAATATTGTTAGATGTCATTTACTTATTTTCAAAGAAGAATAATTCGAACCTAAAACATCTCCGATGTAGAAGAAATTTTGCATAGCTAATTTGCCAAATTTCATATTTAGAACAATGTTTACTTGAACGCCTATATGAATATTTCCGCTAGTGCTACAGTTCACCAGGAAAAGTATTGAATAATTTTATATAGGTACTATCATAAATTTCCCACCAATGATAAAATAATTTCCAAATACCTTGATGCATTTTTTGGTGTTTCAAATTCTCAGTAATAGAAAACAAACCATTCCTCCTAGGAAGAACTTCTTGAGAATCATCTGCAATAGCACTTTCACCAATGATCATATCGACATCATTCAACACTATATCACACCGCACATTTTCTTTCTGTATGAGTTTCGACGAACCTTCCATCTGTAAAAGAAAGAACGACTTTGAATAACATACAAGAAAAGTCGAATTATTTTCCCCAACAAACAATACAACACTTATGCCTGGTAAATACTCGTACTTTATCTTTTACTTATACTTCATGAATGTTCTCACAATGCTAATCAATGGAGACGTTCATACAAAAATGTTAGAGTTGAATTGTCGTGTTTGAACACTTTTATTGAAGAGCTTTGTGGAGATAAGAATTAAATCTATACAAGTGTAGAAGGGCAGATTTTCAATCTACCCCGAAAAGTTGCTGCGTCCATTGAAAAACAGTTCTCTCTGGATAGAACAAGTCCAATTGGTCAGCATCTTCTCGTTTAACTCAAATTTTGCCTATCAAAGAAATAATAAGAACTAATATATATATGAAAATAGTTATCGTTAACGTTTCCGTTCTCAAAACTTATACGCAAATTCCTGTACAAATTCAAATATCTCTTGAAGGCAATCTTGGTAATTGACATTTGTCAAATATGTCCAATTTGACATAACGTTTTGTCCTTCAGGAGGGGTAGCCATCCGCGATCCATATCAAGCGAACTCATAGATATGCATTCTTCTTCTTCAGCATGATGAAAGCAGATTCCTTTAATTTTCGTTTCCTGCCACTGCTCTCTTTCGTCATAATTTTAGTGTTATTCCATTCTACTGTGTGATCTCCATCGGCAGTAAGAATGTGTTCTGATAATTTAGAACCACCTATCTGTCTGTTCCTGATGTACATCTTACGTTCACTCTTTCGCAATTCCAATGGTCGAAACGTTTTACCGATATATTTTCGACCGCACGAACAAGGAATTCGATAAATACAATTTTTTGTGTTTTTCGTTGTTTTGAATTATTCCTGTTGCCGATCCGTTTTATCTTTGCAGACGAACGAGTGACATAAGGTATAATGTTTGATACAGGTTTTATGTAGGTTGTATGTCTTCATTGTGGACTGTGTTCGAATTTTCAATTTCTGTAAAATTCTGTACAATTTTTGTTCTATCATAACCACCACACAAGTGTCAAGAAAAGTATAGTAAAATGCCTTCATGATAGAACAAAAATCCAGAAGAATTCATAGAAAAAACTTTTACAGAAATCGAAAATCCGAACACAGTCCATAATGAAGACATACAACCTACACAAAATACACAACCTGTATTAAACATTATTATACCTCATGTTCCTCGTTTGTCTGAAAAAATAAAATGTATCGCAATAGGTATAATATTAGAACAACATTCAAAACAACAAATACTTCAAGGTTAATACTGACACATTCCAAACCAGATAACACAACGGAAAACACAAAAAATTGTATTTAGCAAATTCCTTGTTCGTGCGGTCGAAAATATATCGGTAAAACGTCTCGACCATTGGGAGTGCGAAAGAGTTAACGTAAGATGTACATCAGGAACAGACAGATAGGTGGTTCCAAATTATCAGAACAAGTTTTTACTGCCGATGGAGATCACACAGTACAATGTAATAACACTAAAGTTATGACGAAAGAGAGGAATGGCAGGAAACGAAAATTAAAGGAATCTGCTTTCATCATGCTGTCTGGTGAAGAATGCATATCTATGAGTTCGCTTGATATGGATCGCGGATGGCTACCCCTCCTGAAGGACAAAACGTTATGTCAAATTGGACATATTTGACAAATGTCAATTACCAAGATTGCCTTCTAGAGATATTCGGATTTGTACAGGAATTTGCGTATAAGTTTTGAGAAGGAAGCGGATTTAGTTTCCGAAACGTTAACGATAACTATTTCCATATATACATTAGTTCTTATTATTTTTTTGATAGGCAAAATTTGAGTTATACAAGAAGTTGCTGACTAATTGGACTTGTTTTATCCAGAAAGAACTGTTTTTCAATAGACGCAGCAACTTTTCGGGGTAGATTGAAAATTTGCTCTCCCACACTTGTATAGCAGATAGAATTCTGCGTAGGCTAAAGGTCTCAAACCACGGGCTCAACACTCACCTCTGGACGGTGTGGGGTAAAACCCCATCGGACAAAGGTCAAATATGGGCTTTCTCTATGGACAAAGAGTCCCTAGAGGAAATCAAGAAGCTGGATATGGCTCCCTACTATAACCTAGGAAGGCTGAAATTCAGAGTCAAAGGGAAGCAAGGAACCAGCAAAAGCACCGAGGAAGGGGTGGACGAACCAATTCCGGAGACCGAGGAGGTACAGGAAGAGGATGAGACTACACCTCCCCGGAGCGGGGAAAGCCCTCTCAAAAGGCTAATGGCACAAGAGGGGGCTGGGCCTATGGAAGAGGAAGACTCAGAGAAGTCAAAGGAGTTTAGTTCACAGAACTAAACTCCAAGAACAGGATCAGGGTACTGCAGTTGAACCTCCATCATGCTAGAGCGTCCAGCGCAATGGTATGTAGGAGGTTCGATAAAGAAGGGATAGATCTTGCCCGCTTGCAGGAACCCTGGCTACACGGAGGGAGGATTGCAGGTCTAAAACCCAACCAAGGTAAGGTACTTTACAAGGAAGGTAATAATAAACCTCGTGCATGTATCTTATATAGTAATAAGGTTGAATGTACACTAATACCGGTGCTATGCACCGGTGATGTTGTTACAGGTCTCCTAACCACGCCGACGGAGGAAGGAAGCAGAAGCTGGATAGTGAGCTCAGCATATTTCCCAGGCGAGGAGGCATGCCCACCGCCGGTACTGAGCGAGGTCATCGCCTATGCGGCAAGGGTAAACCTCCAACTCATCATATCATGCGACGCAAATGCACACCATTCATTGTGGGGAAGCACAGATGTCAACCCAAGAGGTGAGTCACTATTACAATTTATTCTCACAGAAAGATTGCTAATAGCCAATGTAGGTAATGAACCAACCTTCGTCACAGCAGCGAGGAAAGAGGTTTTGGATATAACCCTAACGTCGGAAAAAGCTGGTGATACCATTGCCAACTGGCACGTGTCGGACGAACCCTCGTGTTCGGACCATAGACAGATTAGATTTGATCTAGTTACCCCACCTCGTACTTTAGTCAAATATAGGAACCCAAGAGAGACCAACTGGGAAAGATACACAGCATCACTCAGTGGGTCTCTTGAGAGGTCCATGACTGAAATACGTGACAGAGAGAGCCTTGAGAGGGCAGTAGACCAAGTGGGCAAAGCAATAGCTGAAGCCTACGAGGAAAGCTGTCCCGAAAAAACAAGGCAACAAAATAACAAAACAGTCTGGTGGAACAAGCATCTAGAAACCCTCAGAGGTGAGGTGCGGAAGCTTTTCAACAAAGCTAAATTGAACCAAGATTGGACCACATACAAGGTTAAACTCACGCAGTACAACAAAGAAATAAGGAAGGCCAGAAGACAATCGTGGAGGAAATTCTGCGAGGAGGTAACAGATACCCCTATGTGCTCGAGAATCCATAAGGTTTTAGCCAAAGAAGGTACTGTAAACCAAGTAGGTTTCTTGAAAAAGAACAACAACACCTTTACCACATCATTTGAAGAAAGTCTACGGATGCTCACAGAAGCACACTTTCCGGCATCAGAAATTCTCAATGGCCCGATAACAGTAGACAGTACCAGAGGCAGGCCAAACAGGCCAACGGCTCTAGAATGGAGACTGGCTACGGAAATATCGAGACCAAATAGAATCAGGTGGGCTATCAACAAATTCAAACCATACAAATCCCCTGGAGTAGATGGAATATACCCCATATTTCTCCAAAAGGGACAGGAAATACTTATTCCACACCTGTGCCGTATATTCAAGGCTTGCATAGCATTACGGCATATACCTACGATGTGGCAAGAGGTGAAAGTCATATATCTCCCAAAAGTAGGGAGAATAGGCGACAAGACACCCAAGGCATATCGTCCCATAAGTCTAATGACCTTCCCACTCAAAACGCTGGAAAGGCTGATAGATAGATACATAAGAGACGAGGTATTACAAACAAACCCACTCAATGAACGCCAATATGCGTACCAACCAGGCAAGTCAACGGACTTAGCACTGGACGACCTCAACAGGCTACTAACGAAGTCCTTGGAAGACAAAGAGATAGCCATAACAACATTTATAGACATCGAGGGTGCCTTCAATAATGCATCCACCGAGTCTATAACAAACGCTCTAAGGAAAAAAGGGGTACATCCCCTACTGTGCCAGTGGATAAACGCCAGCTTGAAAAACAGGGTCATTGTATCAGAAATTGGCGGAATAACACTAACAGCTAGAGCAAACAGGGGATGTCCTCAGGGAGGGGTGCTATCGCCCCTACTTTGGGCCATCCTAATTGATGAATTAATCGAAAAGCTAGTTTCCAGAGGCTTTCATTGCCTAGGATATGCCGATGACCTCGCAATTATTGCAAAAGGCAAATTTGCAAGGACAGTATCGGAGCTTACACAGTCAGCACTAGATATAGTCGACAGGTGGTGTAAAGAGGAGGAGCTGACAGTAAACCCTCACAAAACCACAATAGTCACATTCACACGAAAAAAAGTACTGGAAGGGCTCAGGTCACCTGTACTGAACGGGATAGAAATTCCATTTGCCCAAGAGGCAAAATACTTAGGAGTTATCTTCGACCATAAGTTGACCTGGAATCAACACCTACAAAAAACCATAGAAAAAGGTACTGTAGCCTTCAATCTGTGCAGAAGAATGTGCGGAAAAAATTGGGGGCTACAACCAATAATGACTACATGGCTCTATGCCAGAGTTATCAGACCAATGATAACGTATGGATCGGTGGTATGGTGGCCAAAGACCAAGCAGGTAGGAGTGGTTCGACGGCTCGGAGGACTGCAAAGACAAGCATGTCTGAGTGCCACCGGGGCCATGAGAACCACCCCAACAGCCGCTTTAGAGGTCTTGCTCAACCTGCCCCCACTACACATATACATCCAAGCCGAAGCCAGGTCTGTCACGAGCAGGTTGCTAAGAGGACAAGCTCCCATAAGCAACATGCACGGGAGAGACTACAACAAGCTATATGAGGAGTTGGAAAACGACCCGGTTACAAGAATGCCATCAGATGGCATACTTACCAGATATAGCTTTGACAAAACTTTCAAGACAAGTATAACGGACAGGGATGCGTGGAAGCGGGGGCCTCCCATCAATGCGGAAATCGCTGTCTACACCGATGGCTCCAAAACGAATGAAGGTGCAGGAGCCGGCATTTACGGAACCAAGCCGAAGATGAAAATCTCATTGAGCTTGGGCAAATATGCGACGATATTTCAAGCGGAAATCGTTGCAATACACCATTGTGCACAAGAGCTAATAAGGCATGATTTTTCAGGAAAAAACATTGTCATATACTCAGATAGCCAAGCTGCAATAAAAGCAGTCAACTCAATGCAAGTTACCTCAAAATTTGTTTGGGACTGCATAGACGCCCTAAAAGAGCTGGGCAGTCAGAACAGACTGACCTTAGCCTGGGTACCAGCACATACAGGTTATAGAGGCAATGAAGAGGCCGATACACTAGCCCGAGAAGGAGCAAGTAAGGCCCTGAATGGCCCAGAACCATATTGCGGTATAGCAAAAGCTGTACTAAAAACAAACACTAAATCATGGATTCAGCAGAAGTCTCAAGATTGGTGGAACAATGCACCAGGAATGAGACAGGCCAAAGAGTTTATCAAACAACCGCTGCCAACATTCACAGACTATCTACTAGGCCAGAAGAGGAACACTACTAGAATAGTAGTAGGACTTCTCACAGGGCACTGTAGGCTCAATAAACATATGAGTACAATAGGCCTGGCAGAAGAAATGCTATGCAGGTTCTGTCAGGAAGAAGAGGAAACATCAGTACACATACTATGCCACTGCGAGGGCTTGTCAAGACAAAGGTTTCTAACGCTGGGAGAAGAAAAACCAAGAGCTCCCAAATTCATGGGAGTTCTAAGAACTAGCCTGTGGAGTCTCGTAAAGAAGACAGGGTTAGACAAAGAACTCTAAACGATGTCGAGGACAAACACAATAGATCTGTAAAGGTCGCGGTGTAAAGGCTCGTAGCACGAAAGTCCCTAACATATAATCTAATAATCTACACTTGTATAGATTGCAATATTGATTCTTATTCTATTTCAGATTGTGGTAGGTTACAAACACAAAAAACTACGAAACAAATATTGATCCACCACAAAATAATGACGTTCAATTAGTACTCTGTGAAGGAAAAAGATGAATGTTTGGTCTATAAGACTATGAACCAGGCATAAGGATTGAATAATTTTATAATAATATCATCAATGAAATAATTTCCAAATACCTAAATGCCCTTTTTGTTCTTTCAAATTCTCAGTAATAGTAAACGAACCGTTTCCTAACAAATAACAATTACACGTTCTTAGTATACTTGTAAATATTCAATTTTCAATCTTGTAAACAGAAATCAATTGTTCGAAGTTTGTTTCGAGCCAGAAAATTCTTGATTTGTGTGAATTGAAATTATTTTGTTTATTTTTGCTAGATTCAGTTCACTTATTATTTGTATACAATTCAACTTCATATGTTCAATTCATTCATTCAAGTCATTGACTTTCTGACCGAATATTCATAAAAGGGTTTATTTTCTCTAATGGAATATTTATCTCCATTGAATTCAACAGGGCAGTCAAACATGATGTCTCAGAATAAAAATTATATAGAAACTCTTTCTTCCATCATGCTCATAATATTGCTAGTTATTAGTTATAATTATGGCGAAATAGACATCGAGTGCGAGCGGTTTTGCTTTGGTATTTGGGTAATCGAGCTCAGTTAGCAAAGGATTCACCTTCACGCCAAAGGTGTCATTTATATCTTCGGATCCATAATGGATATGAAAGAATAATAAAGTGAACCTCCCTATTTTATTGGTTATGTTCATAGAGAACACACGTGAAAGGATCGCAGTTGTTTTGTATAATCGACAAATATATTTGATCTCTACATTCTAAAATAGTAATAATTTGAGGGAATTTAATTGAATATTTCAATGAATGTACTAATTTTTCAATCGTAAATGCAGTTCTGTTATGGTGTATGAAATGTTTGAAAAATAATAAAAAATATTTCCTGAAACTCTGGAGATTTTTTTCGATTATGGAATTTCAAAGCTTTGAATAGTTTTCAAAGGTGATCCGCTACACGTGTTTCACTATACAAAAGCTTCTTCAAGTGTTTTATGGCACCAGTTCAATACTAGTATAGAACCGTAACACGTCCGAGGGAGCTATTGTATTATGAAAAAAAATGCTCTCGATGATCTCAATGGAGACCTGGGGTACAAAAATTCATTTTGAAAACCATACTGTTCCACAAAAAAAAATAAACGTGAAAAATGTTGTGCCCTCAGAGAGGGAATGAAAGGGAAGGGAGGAAACGAAAAAACGAAATCATGGTGAATATTTTTTCAGATCTGGGTAGCATTATCGATGGGTCACATCGTAATTTTATGATAAAGAGGTTCCATCTCGGTGCACTCAAATCGTTAATACAAGGCATAGAGTTTGTCTAATAACGTCACTACTGGTATATTTTTTGCGTTCATTAATAGAACCATATTCTGAAAATTTAGTTTCCATTGATAAATTTAAATTTTAGAAAATGAACGTAAGATTCCGTGAAATCAATGAATTTCAGAAATATTCGTATTTTTCAATCGATTTTGAAATTTCAAATCTATTATAAAAAGGCACGCATTTGACTTTCATATTTAAAGTTGAGCATGATTTTTACTAAAAATAATACTAGTAGTGACGTGATTACACAAATTCGATAATTTGTTTTTCGAATTCAGTGAGAGCATCAATCACTTTCATTTTTTTATCGAAATGTAAATTTCGAATTCCGGAAATACATTCAATTACATTCATCTTTGTGGATAACAGAGTTTCATGCGAGTTCGGTAGACAGCTTCTTACGGACATTTCGACTATCTTAACCAGTATTAAACCTTTTGCTTTCCAGCGACTCTCATCAATAACGTACCGACAAATCGTTTCCGAATTCATGATCAAATACGATTCCAACTTCCAACGGCAGAAAATACCGCTCTTTATGGAATATAGTAGCGCATAAACTAGACAACCAACGTTACGACATGGTCGTTTGTCGGGATGTCGGGTAACCTGATTCGGTACCAATCTGCAATGAGAATGAGAATGGGCGCCATCTGAGATGAAAAAATAAAGGAGTAACTTAAACTACGAGAGAATATTGAAGACACGGTTTTGGAGAATGATTTTTTGTTCTAATGATGGGTGCAAACAATATTCTAAAATTCGAAACCAATCCCATCAATCGAAACAATTTTATTTGATGAACAAGAAATCAAAATTTGTGAGGTTGATTGCAGTGAATTTTGTATTCCAGGTAGGAATCGCTTCGAGAAATGATATATCAAGCCCCTAACAATAAAATCTTGTTTAACCAAGTTGAGTAAAGGATGATAGTAATTACCCACGAGTGGAAAATTAGCATTCCATGAGAGCAATACACTATACTTTCTCTACAGCTATAATATATGACAGCGAAATTATTTAGCTAGCATGAACTTCAAATTTAGTGTCATTCAAAATTTCTATTTAGGATCAATTAAATAAGTAAATAGGGCTGTCATTCCTTTAAATTTGACATTCCATGGAAGATCTGATTTATTGTGTTATAACTCAACTGTAGTAATGTCATTGTTTCATCAGGTAAGGAAATTAAATTGAAGACTTACAATGTACCTCAATGTTCTATCAAGAACAGTTAAGATAGAGCAATTTTGTGTTGTAGCCGTGAAAAATATTATTATCATTCATTGCAGATTTCATTCGCATAAGATTTAAAACATGTTCGCATTCAGCTTAGTAAGATGGTGTACTTGTCAAAATGGCTGATTGACCGGTAGCGGTTATTTCTGGGCACTGATAAGGTCGAAGTTATCAAAGAGTTGGATGGTTTTAAATTGGATGTTTATTATGTCTGTTCGGTACTAATATAGAGTGTTTGAAATATCATGCTAGAGTTAGTTTGTTTTGCATAATTACATTAGGGTTCACGCATTAGCGCAGGTCTAAACACTAGATTCGAATGACAGAAAAGTGTCAAAAGGTGTGTAAAGATTTTTTCTGACCTCCCCATTTTTCCAAACTCGAAGGTAGCTTAGTTGAGTGCGTTTTGACAGATTATAATTAGAGAATTACACTATTATTATTGATCATTTTTTCTGTTATTAATTTGCCAAAGTTTCTTGAGAGTTACGGTTGAATTTTTTTCTCTTCTGCTACATAGTATATATATAGTAGGTAATAATGATCAAACGAACTTCTCAGGTGAATCTATATGATATAGAACAATTTTATTTGAGAACTAATTCACAATCATTTCAATAATAATTTGGATAAACCAACATTTGAAAGGCACAACCTGTTTGTTCTGTATCTTTCAACATATTCATCGATTAATATCTATAAATAATGTCATGAGTATGTAAATCAAATACTTGGATGAGAGGCTGACAAATGAATGGGTTCTAATATTAATCAAAGAATTCTATTTTCAATTACTTTCAATGACGAATGTCACCAAAAGTGATTCATAAATCGATAGTTCAAAATCAAGCAAGAAAATCTGTTACTCCCTTCTATTCGAATTCAGTTGTTCTCGTTGAGTTGTATTGGTTCGAACTTCCATTGTCCAACTTCATTGAAATCTGTCGAAAAACTGAACCAGAACAAGAACAAATGATTTCAAGAAGGAAACTGAAGTGAAACAGTTGATCAAAATATAAAATAAAAAATTTAAAGAATCAGAAAGAAAAACCAAGTGAGCATTAATTAATTGATAATATACAAATTTTCATGGAATATCAAACCAGCAAACAAATCGAAAATTAAAAAAAATAGAAACAAAGTGCCAAGCACAAGCAGCTTATTGTTATAATTTAAAAAAATCCAGGTGGAGACTAGCAGGTGGTCTCTCGAAAAATTCGTGTTTATTTCAACTTTCATTCAGTTTGATTAATTGATTATTATCAATTCATCATTAAAATCACACTCAGTTCTTACCATTTATATTCGAAAATAATTCCGGGATACATAAAATCCAAAACCGAGTATATTTTCAGATTTGAACTATGACTTCAACACGCTCTCAATAAAGTTTTAAATAGACTGAAATTTGGTTCCGCTGAAACTGAAACGAGCAGCTGTGTCTTTTTCAGCGAGTACATAGGTTAAAGTTAACATACACACATGACCTGGGGCGACCTCCACAATCTAAAAATGAACGCTTCGAAATAGATGACACCTTTCAGGAACAATGAAACGGATATCTGGATTTTGATCAATATAGTGATCTGAGAGATAGTATTTTCGGTAAGTATATGATTGTATCAAAATCGAATCGTATATCGAAGATCAAGTTGTTTCATTGAAAAATGATGTGAAGAAAATAAGTTGCGTGACGGAATGTTTTTTAACTGAACTACTATTTCGTATTTTTGTTTTCATTTCCCTTCAAAATAAAATGGTCTTCTGGAAGCTCTATGCGCGAATCAGTTGAAATACATCTACTTTTTTCATCTTATTTGACTTCTGATCTCATTCATTTTCGTATTGTATTTCTCATTATGACTGAGGCTTTGAAACAATACAAAATTTTGCCCGAAATTTGAATGGAATGTTTGGAGGAGTTGTTGTTATTGCTGAGAATCCAATGACTGATGATAATGCAAAAATCCAGTTTGAATGGATATGTAGATATCGAAATAATTGATGATTAGGAACTTGGGTGTTTTTTTTATTTCACTTCTTTCACAGGAGTTGTAATTTCAGTTTTTTGATTCGGAGAAGACAAAATGCAAGAAATAATTCCTCGATGATCGAAATCATTTCTAGACAATCAAAGGACTATATGAATTCACCGTCCTGAAATAATTCAGTCTCCATTCATAAACGCCCTATCAAATCATAAATATACCTTCTATACCTCGCTGCCATCGTTCTCTGGGAATGTGAAAAGTTCAACAAAGAACCAGCTTTGTCACCTTATAACAGCCTACAAGAAATTATCCAAGAGACCGCAGGTATCCGCTCACTGCTATCATTCTTACGAGATATTGGTGCAAAAGTGACAAGTGTATCTATGCTGAAAATGGAATCGTTAAAACGCTGAATGACCATGCCTATCCCGCTCTGTGGGAGCTCATTTTAATGGTACATCAGGCTTTGGCCACATTGATTCGGGAAATACTTGTATTCACCACTGAAGCTCTTTCTCTATCTCAAGCATATCAAATATTGGTGGTTTTTCGAACTGACCATCTGGAAGAAGAAGTCTTCGAAGGACCGTTATGACACTTCAACACGATATGCAGGAGCGCTCCAACACCAAGAAATTTGAGTTCAATATTACATGTTAACTATTAAAATAACTGAAAACTCCACCAGGAATCAATCAGAAAAGATGATATCATTTTCTCACTCTGCTGGACATTAGCTTCATTAAAAGAGTTCTCACTTATATACACCTATGTTTCAAAGACAAAATAATCTTGTTCCAGAAATTCACAGGGAATTTGTTTCACTATCCGAAAGTCGAACAAGTTTCGGTTGGGAATAAGATTTCCATATATATTTTCCCAATTTGGAATTTCGTAAATTCCAGAAAAAATTATAGATTCCATTTGAGATATGAAAATTTGATACGCTTCCGATCAAACCGCAAATGTCATATATTTTGTAAAAAAAATTGTTCTAAAATTGTTCGTTCCATTACGAATACTTCTATATCCTGTGATCGTATCAATTTTGATGTCTATGAACTTGGAATATTAAAAGATGGAATTGTGAATATTGGAGGTTGTCGTTCTAGAATATTGAAGTTGAGGTTGAAACATTTTTCAATTCATGTATTTTGAATTATTTGATAATGATTTTACATATTTGACACATCTCCCCTCCACGATGAAGCTGCCCCCAGCTTCCTGGCTGTTCCACGGTGATTGTTGCATGATATAGCAACATTTGAAAACTGAGTACTTAATTAAAATTTGTACAATTTAAAAATTGTTGCAGGTCATCAGGGGCGTGGTCAAATTTTGAAGCCAGATTGTCATATTATTATGGAATATCAAATAATAATAAAAGTGATTTATTTATTATGAAAGGAGTAAAATCGAAAAAATTACCTGACTACGTGTGTATTATTCATTAAAATATGGAAGTTCATCCATGAAATAGTTCTTTCTCGTGTAATTTTTTCACTAGGGGCCAATTTCGAAGAACCGAGATTTTTCTGTTCTCAAAAACCAAATACTCATTACGTTCATACATTCTATGAATTTTGCTACGAGTAACATTCGTATTCAGTACTTCAGCATTTGTTAGCCTCCTGGTTTCACGCATTCGAGGTGATTCAAGAACTTCGGTATTTTTATTCTATATACTTGAAGTCAACTTCTACACGCAAGAAGTGCATATCTAACGGTAGATTGGGAATACAATTTACTATGTTATTCTTGATTTGCCTCTCTAACAGACGTTCAATCAACGGGTCTCTATTTTCTCTTTCAAAATAAGCAAGGAAAGACGCCACCAACTCTTCGCAGCGCTCATTTACTTGTTTTTGCACTTCCACGAATAGCTTGGGACTGATATTTGCTATATGATAATCGGAATACACAGTTTTTGATTACAATTTTCACTTTTAAATAACAATTGTCAATTGATTGCTCTCGAATTTCAAATGAAGTGCGGCGACATCGGAAGTGCTGCCTACTAAATTCATAAGAAAGGTGCCAAATTTGAGTTTCAATGCAAACAATCCGATGCATTTCCATCAATGGATTGGTACCACTGTGTTGATTTTTTGTCCTCATCGATGACGTGCAATAGTTTTTGAATTGTATCAACTATTAACTGTAGGTGTGTTCGGGTTCTTCAATAATTGGGTAGGTGACTATTTTGAACCGTCCGCGTCCTAGATAAGTATTTATTGCGAACCCGAATACGGCTCATATATACCTTTTCTGTCCGTTTGGTACTCAGATAATGTGTGATAAAAGTGGATGCAGGCAAGTAAAATTTTAAACCTATATAATTTTTAAACTCAATGCTATATATAAAACCTCGAAATGTTATGTAGGTGTTCATGCAAGTACCCAAACAATTAAAATTTGAATTGAAACCAAGAACAACATACAGCTGAAAAATTAATTTCTTCCATAATTTACAGCGCCTGTGTAAAATAACAACTTGCTGCGCGGAAAAGGATCATTGTTGAGGTAGGATCGTTGTTGAGGTTATGTTTCCATATTTGCTTGTTCAATTAGTCAATCCATATAAGGTGACTTAAGAATGGCGGTTGTTGTTGGCACACAAACTAGTAGCAAATTATCGCAGAACATTGACTCATGCCGAGTCAGTGTAATAATCTCTTTTCTCAACACTCCACATATTGAAGGATTAAGATACAGGAGTTCTGTCGAAAATTGCACGAGTTCTCACAGAAGAATTCGCTACCATTTGCCAAACAAGTACCATTGTGTTGCTAGTCCTTAGGTGGTAGATATTGAGTTTCTGACTTTTTTCGGAGTTCAAGTGATCGAGGTGGAAGATATTTAAATGAAGAGTGATTACCTAAAGACATTAACGTGGAAAAACCGAGACGTTGGTGAAGAGGATATGCTTGAATATAAATATGAACCCTTTTTTTACATATTGATCATTATTTGTTACAGGTGAAGAATGAAATAGAAATTATTCAATAATGCATATCCTAACGCATTGATATTTGTGGGTTGAATTATACAATTGATGGTGTCCATCCTCTGTTACAAATGTCGGTATTGTTTTATATTTGGTTTTAAGTCACAGCTTTTATTCCCAAGTGCAGATGATATTTTGAATCAGTTGAAATTCTTACTGCTTTTATGAGCAGCAAAAATGGTAACAAACCACAAGTTGCAGTTGATATTTTTTGTATTTTCTGCGAAAACGGGATCATAAAAACAGCTGTGGATGCAAAATAATAAGATAACTCGTTCTCATCGATTGCAACCTGTGTTATACAGTATTGGAAACAGAGTAAAACCCAACTTCATCCATAGCAAACAACAATGCACAAGATGCATTTTCCTTCAGCTCAAATAATTACCCATAAATAATTGAAATACGTACAGGAAATAATGAAATTAACAAGTTTTATCAACATTGTCGCTCATGGGAAATTCCTATGTTTTCCAACAGCCTCCATAATGGTTTTGATTTTACAGGTCTCTGGATTGCTTATTGATACTTTGGTCACAGTGATAGTTAGTTACTTTTTAAGTTGGAGCTATATCATTTCAGTTTTATATTGAAATCGAATAGTATATCAGTTCGGAATGGATACAGAGGGGCAGCTGACTGAACTTGTTGAACAATTTCTGTTCATTAATTGATGCTGCATGAACACCGATATATTCCTAATTTAAAATTTATTGTAATCTTAAATTCATTATAATTCATTTGATGTTGCATGAATCTATCTTGGCTGTAGTAAAATACCACAGGTTACTCTTTTTGTGTAACTGCGCTCTTGTGAACACATCATGAATTCTGATGGACAGGATTCGTTTCGAATCAATTAGGAAGACGAAGTGGAGAAGGTGCCAATAGGTCGGCAAAGTGTTTTGCCAACTTCGTCTTCTTCCCGAGTGAACAATTTCTTCCTTTTTCAACCGGAGAGGAGGTTATATATGAGCACATTTCCGAATGATTGTGAATAAAATAAGTTAACGTTCACAGAACACGGCAATTGCAATTGAATTCTCACTTCTTTAATATTATTCAAAGCTTATCTCGTCCTTTTTTGAACGACTAAAATATACATTTTCAAATAAGTCGTTGATGTTCAATGGTGTGAAATGTTCTCACCGAATACCACGCGGGTTTTAATCATCCTTGGAATTGTTCTATTGCTCACGAAAATTTTTCAGAAAATATCCTCGGCCCTCAGCTCTTGATAATTTTCAAAACATCCCTGACTCCTTCAATGATTCAAGCACTAGTGGTATTACAAGTTAAAATTGATAATGAATATAACGAGTTCATCCAGAATCAATTCAATTTTGTTTTCATAACAAAGAACCTTGAACTTTCACAGCAGATAATACCTCACTTCTATTTGTCATTTTACGTTTGAAATGAAACGAAGTTATGTGGGTTTTTCCGTAAACCAGATGACCCCCCCCCTTACGAACGTCAATCCTCATTAAACGTTGTTGAAACTTGTGCGTATGATTCCTTACAAAAAAAGGACATGGAGTGGACGTTTTTCTAAGTTCGGTCGCCCATCCACATGGTAGCTGCTCAGAGCATACATTTATTTGCTGAAAGAGCGGAAGTTTCCTAAAATCCTGTAATCGACTTTTTTCGTTTTAATTACCTATTTCAAAAAATGAAAATTTCCCATATCTTGCTCTGGTTTCCCCTATTCATTCAACGATTTGGAATCAGAAGTTGGTGAATCGGTTCAAGATAAGATATTATATTGTCTTTATTTATCTATACCAGTTACCTTAGAAATATGATATCGCTATGTAATGATAAAGTTTATCATAGCATTTTTGAACATATTTGCTAATAGACAACACCACATGGAATGCCATTGATTATATGGATCGAGATATTTGATGATGTAAGTCGAAAAATTCAGCAAAAGATAAACTTTTACAATTTTATTGAAAGATCACAATGGTCAGTGTCTGTTTCGTTGAACACTCGAGGCAAAAATTTCTAAAAACTTTCAAGGAATTCTGCGTAGCGTATACAACTCTCATGTAATGGTTATTAATACAGTCGCATCAACCACACGAAATCCACTTTCAGCTCATTTCGTATCCCGGTTAATGCCAGTGTATCAGTCACCATTATTATATGATCGTTGCATAATGTACTATTTTCTTCTTTCACTATTCGAAACCATTCATTGCGTATTTGACTACTATTGGGTAATGTCTCATGTAGAATACAGGCATATTCTAAATTAATGGCGGCTGCTTCCGGATTCTTTCTTCAAATGATGGGATATGTAACATTTAACCTGATCTCATGACCACATTCTTCCGAATTCTTTCTTTAAATGATGGGATATGTAACATTTAAATTGATCTCATGACCACATTCAATTGTCCAAAACCGAAATTCAGCTCCAAGTTCTCAGTGAAAAGGAATGTTCAACAGTTTGTGGATAGGTACTGAATCTAGTTATATCCATGAATTGACAAGCAATGGTTTTACATACATAATTAAAAAGGAAACCATAGTGCGGATAGAACAGCCAAGGAGACGGCGGGTCTCCGGTACATCGGACCTGGTCTCTCCAAAAACCTAACTCTGTCTGCGGTATCAGACCCCACTGAAGGACATTCTCACCGAAAATCCATAACAACGGGCTGCAGACTTGCCAGGGACCTTGTTCCACACCCCAACAACAAAACTGAAGAAAAAAAAACAATGACCAGACAAAACCTCCGCGGTTTCATGATGAAACAAGTTCACATGCCCCTATGCCGGAGATGTGAAAGAGAAGATGTGGCAGAGGAACATGTACTCTGCGACTGTTTCGCCTCCTCTCAAATCCGCGGATCCATGTTCGGCGAGTACTGTGTGACACTAGCCGACGTCAAGAATATCCCCCTCAGCAACGTCGTCTCCCTCTTCAAAACGGCAGGCCTGACGACGACCTGAGGCTGTTATCCCACCTTTTTCCGGGAGGATGTACAATGGACCTAATGGGATCTAAGAGCTGGCTGAGCTTGGGCTCGCCGCTCCCCACATTGCAGATCCAGATGTGTTTCATTTTACCTTCGCTTTAATGAATGGCCAATCATATCTCATTCATTTTCGGAATGTTTCACGAAGGTTTATACAAATTAAAAACGATCATTTACTGAGGTATCAACAGCATTTCTGACAATAAAAATGGACTGCCTTTGAGCGACGGAAATCATTGGATCATGTACTTGAGAAAATGGTTAATAACACGGTAACGTGTTATTTATGGAAACTTGGGTCGTAGTTATTGAATAGGTTTGGGGTGTTTAATACAAAACTGGGTCCCTATATTTTTTCTGTCCGTTTGTTTTTGAGAAGCTGTGTAATGAATGTAATATTTCATTTATCATTTCAAACATTTCAACTATTCAGTTGATTTTATTTTTTAGCTCACTGTTCAACATATTTTTCATATGAGATGTAGTTAAAGCCCCCATGATTTGATTTGCTAAGCTTTATATGACTCAATATTCAGGAAACCCATGCGCAACCCTAGGGTCCTCAATGGGTGCGCCTGATTATTTGGTTATATTTCATAAAAATGGGCAATATGTACACCCTTTCATCATACACCCGCAGCCATGTAACTACGCAACTGCGGTTCATTCTCTTATTATTTGCAAATACTTTGTATTGTTTTATGTATATTCTTTGAAATGATGCAAATAAATTTATTATTATTATTATTAAAAATAAAACTGTGTTGGTGTGTGTGTGTGTGTGTGTCTGTACGATTGCACTTCATAAATTCCCATGAGCAGAATGAGATGTCGTATAAAAGTAGAACACGAGGTCAAGAAAGTGCCAGAGGAGATTGGTAAAGTTCTTTCCCAACCGCTTCCCATTCTGAGTGAACAATTGTGTACTCTTCAAGCACATTTTTGAATGATTGTGATTGAACATATATTTCACTTCTACGTAGATTAATAACTTTTACCAATAATGAAATCCGATGAAGTTGCCTATACTTGAAACACAAAACGTATTACTGAAATATTCATATTCTGTTCTTGTATTGAATTATTTCGAATAATAGTGAATAATAAAACAGTATAGAATCATGGGTAAAAGATAAAAATTATTTCTCGAAAAATAGCTTATCTTTGCTTGCGAGTTTGTAAGTACATTCATTTTTAGTGATTCAATAGACAATATTATAGAAGTATGCTGAATAAATTTGAAGTTTCTGAAATAATTCAAGAGATAGGCATAATAAGGATACCGTCTGGGCCACTTTCCTTTTGGAGATGCAATTTCGGCGCTATATAATAATAATAATAATAATAATAATAATAATAAGCCTTTATTCCATACAGGTACAAAAAACCCACTTACTGGAAAATAAAAACAATGCTAGCAATATAATTGGATTTTGGATACAGAAAAAAAATCTTACAACTTATTATTCTGAATAACAAGAGTATGAAAACGACCAAGTCATACCATCCCAAGTGAGTTAAACTCCTCAGGGAAATGATTCTTCGATAGTCCTGCGTAGTTCATTCAGTGAACAATAATTCAGATCACAAAGATCACAGTTCCTATTGAAAATATTACACATATTGAAAATTGGATTTTGGAACAAAATATTATTTCTTGCCATATTATTGTAAAAAGTTACATTTCTACGCGACCCATATCTTGGAACAAGTAAATTAATTTGCGCCAAGAGGAACGAACAATCAATAAAGTTATGCCACAACTTGAATAGGAATGTTACATACATAATTTGTCTCCTACAAAATAGTGAAGAAAGAACATTCAAACCTGTCAAGATAAGTGGAATAATCGATACCTCTCAAGGGAAAAACCCCGTCTTCACGAAAGCTGAGGTGCTTGAAAAATCTTCTCTGAACTGCTTCGATTGCATTTATATGACATTGGTAAAAAGGGCTCCAGATTATTGATCCATATTCCAGTTTGGTCCGTACAAAGGAAAAGTATAACATCCTTACTGTCGAAGAATTTTTAAAAAATCGGGTGTTTCTCAAAATGAAGCCAAGTACCCTCGATGCAGATGCAATGACCTGATTGATTTGTGGAATAAATGTCAATTTGCTGTCGTAGAGGACACCTAAATCTTTGCATTCGTTGCATCTCTCAATAACAGAGTTCTCAATCATATAATTATAATGGATGGGATGTTTTTTTCTCGTGAAAGAAACAATGAAACATTTAGAGATATTGAGATTGAGTTTATTCCGATAACACCAGGAGCTTATCGAATTCAAATTAATCTGTAATGAATGACAATCATCTAATGAATTTATTTCGGAAAAAATTTTCATGTCATCTGCGTAGACCAATTTTCCACAGTTGACTGAGGTTATGAGGTCATTGATGAATATCGAAAAAAGCAGAGGTCCTAAATTGGACCCTTGAGGGACTCCAGAGGTTGGAACAAAACAGGGTGACTTATAGTTCTCATATTCTACGAAAAGCTGACGATCGAAAAGATAGGATCTGAGTAATTTCAGCATATTGGGAGATAAACCCATACTTTGTAATTTGTGGAGAAGAACATAGTGATCTATCTGATCGAAAGCCTTCTGAAAGTCGGTATATATGACATCTGTTTGACCTTGCGTGTTAAATGTTTTGCTTATTTCTTGAGAAAGACATGCAAGGTTTGTAATACAAGAGCGTTGAGACATGAAACCGTGCTGATTCTCAGAGATCAAAAAGCGTGTTTTTGAATATAAGGAATCGTACATAATAATCTCTAATAGTTTTGAAAAATTACACAAGATGGATATCGGCCTATAATTATTCAGAGAATTTGGATCGCCTTTTTTCAGAACTGGACATAACCTCGCGGTTTTCCAGAGCTGAGGAAATGTACATGACGTTATAATAAGGTTGAATATATATGCGAGAGGTTCAGCTAACACTGATATACAATCCTTCACGAGAAAACTGGGAATTTGATCTATACCGGCTGTGAGTTTATTTTTCAGTTTGGAACTGGCTTTGATTATATCAAGAGGGCTCACAGAGTGCAAAGTTATTGTGTCATTATAAACAGATGTCATTTGGATATCTCCAGTTGAGTTGACATCCGATACACGATAAACGCTCTGAAAGTAACTAGCAAAGGCGTTCACTATGCTTTGGGGAGTGTCAAATATATTATCTTGGGAATCTCTTATTGTTCCAGGTATTCTAGATTTCCCTTTTTTACTTTGAACGTAGGACCAGAACTTGTTTGGATCGGATAAAATTGATTCTTCTGATCGTATAATATACTTCTTATATGATGCATTTATCTGCGATTTTAATATTGATCTCAATTCAGTGTATCTTTGAAGGGTATATTCGTTTTTGTTTTTCTTATATAATTTGTGAGCTTTCTCCTTCTCCCTAATTTTATCAATTATTTTTTTATCGAACCATGGAGGAAATCTTCGTTGTCGTGACAATTTCAGAGGAACATGAGCATCGAGGTTCTTGCCTAGGATATTATAAAATAATGTAACTACATTGTCAACATTGCGCTCGTGATAAATTATGGACCAATCGATATCAAATAGTTTACTATATAAGGTACAGAAGTCTGCTTTGCGGAAATTATAGGTTTTTGTTATTTTGTTCCTGATATCAAATGACTTATAGTGTTTAACGGTGGTTTTGAACGAACATAGAACAGCAGGGTGATGGGGATCTTCAGAAAGCAGTGGTACATTCTCTTTTTCGACTGTACATTCGAATGAGGAAAAGATTAGGTCGAGAACTCTGTTATTAATGTTCACTACAGAGTTATATTGCACAATATTGAGAAGTTCAGAGAAGTTCCTCAGTAAAGTTGATTTATTGTCTGTAAGAGTATCGGAGACATATGCTGGTATGTTGAAATCACCAAGTATAAGAATATTATCGTTATGAAGATGATGGAGAAGAGAAAAATTTTCAAGAAAAATTTCGTAGCATTCTTTAGTAGTTGTGGGCGGTACATACAGAACAAACACATATAATTTGAAAAAATCGAGAGTCATTTGACACCCAACTATATCTATCGTGGGACAGGCAGATCTAACAGGAGATACATCTAAAAGTACAGAACTAAAATTTCTCTCAATATTAAGATGGCGAGACGACTCTACATAAAGTAGATGGAACACATATTTCAATTGTCGCGGATTCGTCGTGAAAGAAATATAATTTCCTAGCACAAAGTTTTCAGTTTTCAATGCCGCCTTCATATTACTAATTCAAATAACAAAAGTCTCACATCAATATTTTTCAAATTATTGTTGTAGCTTATTCATTATCAAGCATCTTATGATTTGATTACGGATGATAACGATCATATTAGTAATAACACATTCTCGATAACTTTCATTCCTGAAGATGATATTGATATTGTAATGAGGAAATTGGAACCGAAAAAAGTCGCGGGTATATATGGAATACCACCATATATCCTAAAGGGTTGTAGTGAGTGGCTAAAAAAAACACTCATCCACATATTCAGGAGAATTGTCTTGTCGAAGGTATTTCCAACTGATAGGAAAACAGAGAATTATCGACCTATCTCAAATACACACACACACAATATATAGTGAGAAGTATATCATTCCTCAACATGCATCTATGAAGTATAGATCCATTAATACAAATTTATTTATCTTTGCAAATGAAGCATACGAGGCATTAGACCAGAAATCTCAATTGGATGTAGTTTTTACAGATTTTTTAAGCGTTCGATCGGGTAAATCATGTTATATTATTAAGAAATCTATAGCAGTTTGGAATCAAAGAATTAATCAAAAATTATTTGAAATATAGGATATATATTCGTGGTTCACTACAAAAGAAATGCTTCTCTCTTATTCACTAAATTCATCAATGATCTATTATTCGCAGATGACTGTGAAATATATAAAAAGATAAATTCAGTAAGGGGCTGTGTTAAACTGCATAGTGTCTATGAATGGAGCCAGGTCAATAAATTACATTTCAATGTAGGCAAATGCAAAATCCCATTTTTTTTCACTCCGACATGGCAAGAGAGAACCTGACGAGAGGTATAGAAATCAAAGATCATGGTGTTACCTACAATACCTCCTTTTCTTTCGCCTCGCACATTAAAAATATCATCTCTTCAGCTAACAGAGTACTAGGCTTTGTTATTAGGCATACTAGGGTTTTCAATAACTTGAACACAATAAAACTGCTTTATGTCTCATTGGTAAGACCTATATTAGAATTTGTTAGGTTTACAGAATATGCATATCTGCTGCATGAAGTCGAAAAGGTCCTACTGAGATATTTGTATTTCAAGAAAAATAATATGAGTCCCGATTACAACACAGTTTGATCAGAAAATTTGAAAATAGATTCAAATTATTATCTTTACATCAACTCAGTAACAAAAACGCATAATGTTTCTTTATAAATCATTGAGTGGTAAAATTAACAGCCCTGAAATACTTGCATTAGTACCTTTTAATATTCCGGCCAGCAGTACACGCTCTATGGTGATATTTAATACGTCAATGACGATATGAGCTCCTCTCACAAGTATTCTAAAATTAACTAACAATATAAATTTGTTTATCGATATGGATATGTCTCTGTCTGAAAAAGTATTTCACAATATGATTTTAAGCCATATCTTGACTACCTCTGCATAAGATCTAATTGGGAGAGATCAGCTCATTTTCTATTGCCACTACAGTTCTAGAATATGATATAATAAAATGTAGTAGCTTGCATGGTCAAATAATGTAATGTGAAATGGTAAGTCTATATTAACCATGTAATGAGGCTTTTAGCCTGGTTGATTATAAATAAATAAATATCGAGATATCAATAAACAGTCATCAGTACTCTCTGTTGTCTAGCAATGTACTTCTGTAAATCTGCTGATTTTTTTTTCCTTTGATGAAAAAGGATTCCCTTCGGCAATTTCGTGTACTTGCACACAAACAATTGTGCAACTGATTATTTATGAGTATCTATTGGAATAAGGAGTGATAATGATGTTTATATTGTTTGATATGTTTATTCATGAATGCGGCAATTGATCGAAAATTTGTTAATTGAAAACAGATTTACCCAACAGAAATATGCAATGCTAGTTATCTCCAAGAAAATGTCAACTGGTCAAAAAAAATTCTCAGCAGGACCTAAGGTGGGCATCATAAGATGAATGATCATTTTTTTAACACAAATAAATTGTACTGGTGGAACGAATTGAGAATTGTCGCTATGCGCGGTATAATAAAAAATCTTGGGGGAAATGTATGAAATGGAAGATGTAAGTACGGTTCATTGCTTGGGTAGATATTAAAATGACGACTCTACGGTGATATTTATTACGTCTATGACGATAAGAGCTCCTCTCACAGGTATTCTTAAATTTACTAACAATATCAATTTATCGATATGGACATGTCTCTGCCTGAAAAAGTATTTCACAATATGATTTCAAGCTATATATTGACTACCTCTGCATAAGATCTAATTGGGAAAAAAGATCAACTCATTTTCTATTGCCCCTACAGTTCTAGAATATGATATAATATATTTTAGGGCGATCACTTAATGTAATGTGAAATGGTATGTTTATATCAATTAATGAGGCTTTTAGCCTGGTTGGTTATGAATAAATGAATATATATCGAGATATCAGTAAACAGTCATCAGTAGTCTATGTTGTCTAGCAATCTACTCCTGTAAATCTGCTGACTACTTTTTTTCTTCTAATGAAAGAAAAGGATTTCCTTTGTCAATTTTGTGTACTTGCACACACACAATTGTGCAACTGATTATTTATGAGTGTCTATTGGAATAAGGAGTGATAATAATGTTTATATTGTTTGATATGTTTATTCATTAATGCGGCAGTTGATCCAAAATTTGTCAATTGAAAAAAAGAGATAGTCAACAAAATATGCAATGCTAGTTATCTCCAAGAAAATGTCAACTGGTCAAAAATCAATTTGCTCATGAGATGAATGATTGTTGTTTTAAGCACGAATGAATTGAACTTGTGGAACCAATTGATAATTGCTCTTTCGATAGCAATTTACCATTAAAAAAAATGTATCATATTTAGAATTATGGTATCGCTATGCACGGTATGAAAAATAATCTTGGGGAAAATGTATAAAATGGAAAATGTAATTATTTTCAGAGGAAGTACGGTTCATTGCTTGGGTAGATATTACAATGACGACTTGGACATCTGGTAAGTCTCCAAGTCCAGAAATGAGCACCAAGAATAACTATAGCACTAATCCCGATTCCACTTACAGTAAATATAACCCCAAATTTCTATTTACTTAAAGTTCACCCTAGTCGAAAAACAACAAACTCTCTACATTGGTGAAAATAAGTATAACGATAATATATCAACGCACTAGAGGGCCAGTAATTCAATGAAAATACAAGGCCTCACAAGATCCGCACTCGGAGAAACAAAGAAGACATTTTATTTTTTTAACATAATAATATATATAGTGAGGTTTCTAGTGTCTTGTAAATGAAGATGAGAAATAAAGATGTGACTCAGCATTGTATTTTCATTAGTCTGCTGAATTGCTCCAGAGCCGAATTTAAACGTTACATTTTGTTGAGTTCTGCTCAAAGTGGGTGAGTGTGAGTAAGTTCTTATGTCAAACAAAATATTATTCTCTGCTCATGTCAAAGAAATCCACTATTATTCGCTGTAGGTTGTCCCAGCGGAAAAAAAAATACCTGATTTGCCATGGAAACGCAAAACAAAAAAAGCATTTCATTGGTCGAAAAATGTTGATGTAAAATTTATTTAACAACTTTGCTAGGGTGTCTGTGCTGACCAGATAGCAAATTATGTTGTTTCACTTGTTATAGATAGATTCATATACCTCGCATTCACGATGGATTGTTGTAGAAGTCATCAACAATTCCTATATACAGGGTGTTTCTTAAACACATGCTAATATTTAAGGAGGTAATTCTTAGCCCATTTTAAGAAAAAAACTTCCTATGGACGTATGTCCCGAACGCCTTAACTTTTAAGATACAGGGTGGCAAAGTTTTAAAAAATTATCAGTTTTTTAATAATAACTGAGATAATTTCGTAGACATCTTTGGCATATTTGGTACATATATTCCATGCCTCAAGGCGCATTTTCTGACGTACACAAATTTGTATTATTTCAAACAGTGGCGTCCCTACGGGTTTCGCATTGAATATTTTTGGGGAAAAAGTATTACGCCAATGCTTTCTTTTCAAAATAAAATCATTTTCAAAACCCCTCATTTATTTTTGAGAAAATTTGATCTCTTGGTATTTCTTTGTCGGGCGCATGATCTTCACTCAAAAAAATAAAAATCGACAGAAAGCAAATTAAGAAATAAGATCAATTCTAAAATGAATGAGAATCTGAAAATTGCTTCATAACGCATTACCAATTCCCTAATAATATTTTAAAACATAATCTGCAAAAAAATAAATCTTTCACTAAAACGAGTTTTATTTTATTTTGTGACAGTAGGTCTTAACGAATAGCACAAATTTGTTAATTAGTAATAATACCAAATTTGATTATAAAAATTGTTGGAAGTGGCCACCTGCATTTAGTATGCATGCTTTCACCCTTCTACGCATGGAATTACGCACCCGTTCAAATATTCCCGGCGTATTTCGTATAGTATCACACGAGGCAACTATTCGCTCTCTTAAATCTTCTTAAGTATTAACGGGAGTTTTATTCACAAGAGTTTTAAGGTGACCCCATGAAAAAAATCTAAACTGGTGAGATCGGGGGATCTTGCTGGCCATTGCTGAGGTCCTCCGCGACCTATCCAACGATTAGGATAAACTGTATTTAAATGGTTTCGGAAATTACACTGAAATGAGCAGGGGCGCCATCGTGCATTTACCATATTCGATTCCTTGACGCAAGTGGCATATCTTCCAATAACCCAGGTAAGTCTTCGTCGAGAGAGATTATTATTATTTGATGATCACCTATAATTCCTGCCCATACATTAACCGAAAATTGGTGTTAGAAATGGGTTTCGGTTATTGCATGGGGATTTTCTTCAGCCCACACATGATTGTTATGGAAATTTTGAATGGCATTCCGAGAAAAATTTGCTTCGTCTGTGAACAAAATTTGTGTCTCAAACTGCGGATTTAATACTTTGTAGATACCACTGACTGAAGTTCACACGCTGTGGGAAATCTCTGGGAAGTAATGTCTGCACTCTCGAAATATGGTATGGGTATAACAAAAAATCAACCAAAATACGCCAAACAATTCGATGACAAATATTCAGAGTTCTAGCGATCTTCCTCGTACTCGTCTCAGGATGTTCCTCAATTTCTTGCAGCACCGCTTCCTCAATTTCAGGAGTTCTTACTACACGAGGTACTTGGGGAAACTACCAGTTTCAGTCGATGCACGATACCGCATCAGATTTTTAAGGAATTTATCCTTAAGTAAAGCGATTTTTAATTTTTTGAGCGAAAACCATGCATCGGACAAAGGAAACCCAGCAGATCAAATGTGCTCAAAAATGTATGGAGATTTTAAAAATAATTTTTATTTCAAGATAAAGCAGTGGCGTAGTATCTTTTTCGCCAACAACATACATTTCAAAACTCGTACGTACGTCACTGGCAGAGAAAATTAATCTCAGTTATTATTAAAATACTGATTATTTTTGACAACTTTGCCACCTTGTATCTCAAAAGTTAAGGCATTTAGGACATACGTCCATAGGAAGTTTTTTTCTTAAAATGGGTCTAAGAATCACCTCCTTAAACAATAGCATGTGTTTAAGGAACACCCTGTATATTCGAAGAGGTGAAGGTTTGAGGAAGAGAGTGCCATTTGCGTCATTTGCATAAGGCACTGGTTGAAAATATATAATCTTACGTTTGACAGCATAATGCAATTATTATTATTATTATATTAGGAAAATATCAGAAAACGTCAAGATCCAGAGGGGCATATGAAGCAAGAAGCAGAGATTAATATTTTTATCATTCATTGGATCAGTTTATTAGTGTGTTTTTTGATATAGAAAGAGTCACATAATCGGTAAATAATTAGGCGTATATTTTCTATCCGGAATTCCCTTTTTTTACCATCATCATTTTTGCGAAATTTTTTGAAGAAGCTGGATTCATAGTATATAGTCTTTACCTCGTGCTGAAATCAACTACAAAGCTTATTGCTAGATTTCCTATAAATATCGAAACTAAATTAGTTTTTTGAGTTACCTTTTTCTATTTCCGAATTCTAGTTTCTTACACCTACAGTGCAGTTTATGAAATTTATACAAACAGGGTTGCAACCACTTTCACTAGAATTATATTGTTCACAAAATGTAACCACGATTGTTTACAAAATATCCACAAACCCGATTTCGACCGTCGCGTCAGTTTAATTTAGTTTTCGGTTCCTGTCAGAACCAAAACCAAACAACAGGCTCGTATGTTTCACAGGTAACAACAAGGAACGAGGTGAACCATGAGCTTATCAGGGGTCACGACTTATCAGCTTCACGCTCTTATCGCAGACATAAAGGTTACACCACATGCATTACGATAAATATTTAAACAATTAATAATAACGTCAACGTGCCAGGTGTTTCCAGTTATTATTTATATTTTGTCGATCGACATAATTAGTTCAACGAATTCTTGTACGAATACCGAGTTACAACACTTTTGTAGGAAAATGATGATCACGAATTTATTGAGCATTTTCAACAATGTATATGAATTGATTACATTACATTAACGTTGGGTCTCAAAGTTCCCCAAAAAAAAAGCTCCAGATCAAAATCAAATAACTCGTACGTAATTAGCACTATGAGGGTAGTAATGAAAATTAATCAAATCGCAGTGTGCCATTAATAACAAATTAATTATAGGTTCAGTTGATGACCTGCTTGTTTATATGCCGAGGCATTGAACATTCAAACTATTCTAGACTGATGTCATGACAAAAATTGATCTTTTAATCTTATGGTTTGCTTCCTCAGTTGTGTGCTTTGTTGAAGAGTTTCTTGTCTGATATAGGTCTCTGTATGTGGTTGTTGATGGAGTATCATCTGATATTCTCCCAATAAATGCAGGTGTTCCACAGGGTTCAGTTCTGGCGCCCACTTTGTTTTTGCTTCATATCAATGATTTGCTCGAGAAAAAATCTTGTTCAATACATAGTTTTGCGGACGACAGTACTCTTCATACCGGTTTCTCTTCCAGAGTCCCCATACCAGCTCGAGAAACAAAAATTCAAAGAAACATTCACGTCAATAAAATTAACGACGAATTGTTAAAAATAATAGAATGGGGTAACATGATCTTGGTGAAATTCGATGCTACGAAAACCGAAGCATGTCTCTTCTCAAGAAAAGCCGATCTATCTTCATCAAATATTCAGATGTCAGGAGTAACTGTTCCTACAAAATCAAGTATCTCGATGCTAGGAATTACAATCAATGATAATCTCTCATGGGAGAACCATGTGAGATCGATCGCTAAAAATGCTTCCCAGAAATTTGGATTTCTATTCCGTGCAAAGAAATACTTCACTTCTCGTCAGCTTCTAATGATCTGCCAGGCTCCATGAGCCTGGTAGGTCATGGAATACAGTTCTCATGTGTGGAGTTCGGCACCAAAACATTAATTGAGGCTTCTCGATTCTATTCAGAGAAAGGCAATTCGTCTTGTTGGTGATTCTTCGCTCACAGACTCGCTAACTTCATTGGAACATCGCAGAAGGGTCGGAGACTTGTCTCTCTTCTATAGATACTTTCACGGTCGATGTTCTTCCGAATTGTCATCAATCTTTCCCCCCTTGGCAATATCTACAAGGATGACTCGACGAGTACAGAATTCCCACTCTCTTGTTGTAAATTTGGAAATCTGTCGAACCTCTCTTGCTCAGGGATATTTTGTCAATAGAAAAGCTGAGCTTTGGAACTCCTTGCCAAATAGGTTTTTCTTGAGGCTTACAAACTTCAGAAATTCAAAGTATTGTTAATTCGTATTTCCTGCCCCTTGATTCACGCGGTGTTCTTTGAACATTACAGGGCTTTCTTTTCGAGTGAATCTGCATATAAAAAAAAAGATATCGACCAACGACACCTGCTTAGGTTAGGTATAACATAGCATGTGACTTGATGCCGAGGCCTCAATCTGCAATTGAGTTAGTTCTCTCTAAGGTCTCAATCTACCTACTCATTAGATCGAATAGTTCGATCCAGTCAGAAATTGCTGTAATGCAGAAACGGTTCATTCTTTATTAGACTTTTCAATTTACCGAACTCTCCGAACAAACGCAAAGCGCATCATCTTCTGAACGAGTCTTGTCTCTTGGCCCTACAGTCTCTAATCCAATAGTTTTCGTTTGAAATTTTTGTAAAATGAAAAATAATAATTGTGACAGATAATCCAGATTTGAATTTGAATCACGACAGAAGTAATTAATTCGAATATTTATGCATCGAGCATTGCGGAAAAGGACAGTCCCCTTCAAATGCTCATTTTATCCACTACGCGCGCAGCCGTCGATTCAACCCAATAACGCCCAGCGATACCATATGGTATCAACAAAGTATGTTTTGCGACTGAATTGTATGGAATGGTTTTTTGTATGGTGTTTATAACCACTTTCAGGAAGGCACTTATAGTCTTTCCAACAATCTGAACATATGGTCGTACATTTTTCAATGTATTGATAATTGAAAGCAGAGTGTTATATCTATGTGCTCCACTGCCATAATAAGGATTTTTTTCGCTACCCCTCTCAGATCAGAATTTGCCTAATCGATTTTTTATACAGATTTCTACTTATTCACATATAGATGGAAGTGGGGCATTTTTCAAATCAGAAATCAACAAAAGATAGAATTTGGAAGATGGATATCTTCGATTCAAATATTCGACATAGTCGATGGGCATACTTGAAGACGGCGTTAAATCAAATCGTCTTTCGAAGAATTCGTTCGAGCCAGTCTAAAGTCTAAATCTACTCCCCTGGCCAAAAGCAAATGCAGGATTTTCTTCTGTGAATAAACCTGCACTGGTACCGGTCGGATCTAATGTAATGCCCTTGGTGGTATAAGCCAGGGTAGTAGTTCACCACAGCTCTTCTCGATTCAATGCATTCAGGCAATTCCACATATCCCCCTATTAGGAAAAGTTTGTTGCTTCTGAGCTTGTTTAGCACCCAAACTCGACACCAAAAAAATTCGCAAAGGGGAAATCTCTTCATGTAATCCTTTTTGCAACCTTGAAGTTTAATTCATACCTTCATTCACTGATTTTGCTTCTGTTTCTAATAAAAAAGCTGTTTCTTCATACGAGTTTCCACCAATTGACGATGGTTTTATAGGACGTACGACATCACTGTGAATCAATTTGAAGGTACTAGACGTTCTCGTCATATTCTGAAAAAAAATTCTTTCTGATTATTCCATGGCGTTCGATGCAATGAATCATGAAATTGTATACTCTGTACTGAACTTCATTTGATTCACAGAAATAGGTCTCGGTATAATATGAAGTTTTCCGGAATTTCGATGGGCAAATCAGATATAGGTTTTGTCAGTCTCTTTCAGGTTGAACCAACATTACAGAACTCCATATCGACAGCATGTACTACTGCAGAACCCTAAGGGATCATGAGTGCCTCTTTTTGAAGGCATATATGAAAATGGTTGGTGACCTTCTGCCTTCGGTCTCCAGGGGTGCTGCAATAATATCCATGATTCTGCTTGAGGTCAATGTATAATGGAAATTTTTCTTTCAATCGATGTTATGGTGGAGCGAGCCTCCAGACCATTTCTGCTAGTATATTCGTTATACAAGACACACATAAACATCTTGTAGCAGGTGTTCACGATTGCTATCGATTTCTAATTCTTAGGATCCGCCAAATCTCTGTATTTCGGGATTAGCACGGTTCGCCGAATCATTCCGGAATGAGCCGCACCCCATTCAGCCAAGAACTAAATATCCTGCCCAAGTAGTGGTGGGTGCTTTGCTCCACAACTACTGTTACTGAACTTTCTGAAATTTTAATATTATCTCGAACAAAACTAACTTGAAGTCATCACATCTATAGCACCCAACTCCTTCTTAAAAACAAGTATCTCCGTGCCGTAGAGCGTAACAGTGGTCGACAATAATATCTCCATATAAAAGGTCGAGAGTTCAAGCCCCGCAGCAGCCAGGTCTTTTTCCAGGTAAGTATTCGGTTAGATGGTTAGTACACGTGAATGAGTAAAATTTCCAACTTGACTATTTGGTAAAAAAGAAATGAATAATCCCGAATATGAAAACTTAGATTAATTAAGTGATATCATATGATATATCATTACGTTGTTTTCGAATATTGAGCTAATATCGCCGAATGTTTACATTTTTTTGTGGCCACTATTGATATCATCTACAATATAAGGTTGATATTCCCGTAATATTGAACCAATATTGGTCAAATATGTTTGTTCTACTTGGGATAGCGCATACAGAATGGAAAATGTACGTTTTCGTAATGTCCCAAACAGTTCCCCTTTCTGTACATTTCAGGTCCTGTGTGGACTAGAAAAGTACGTACCTGGGATTACCGACTATGCGGAAACGGTAAGTCGCAGGGAGGTCTTATGTACGTCTGTCGGAGACAAAAGTACGTCCTAAATACGTACAATGCATCCTCACCGTACATATGCAGTACGTCCACTGGACGTACTTGTGCTATTTGGGATGGTCAAATAATGTAATGTGAAATGGTAAGTCTATATTAACCATGTAATGAGGCTTTTAGCCTGGTTGATTATAAATAAATAAATATCGAGATATCAATAAACAGTCATCAGTACTCTCTGTTGTCTAGCAATGTACTTCTGTAAATCTGCTGATTTTTTTTTCCTTTGATGAAAAAGGATTCCCTTCGGCAATTTCGTGTACTTGCACACAAACAATTGTGCAACTGATTATTTATGAGTATCTATTGGAATAAGGAGTGATAATGATGTTTATATTGTTTGATATGTTTATTCATGAATGCGGCAATTGATCGAAAATTTGTTAATTGAAAACAGATTTACCCAACAGAAATATGCAATGCTAGTTATCTCCAAGAAAATGTCAACTGGTCAAAAAAAATTCTCAGCAGGACCTAAGGTGGGCATCATAAGATGAATGATCATTTTTTTAACACAAATAAATTGTACTGGTGGAACGAATTGAGAATTGTCGCTATGCGCGGTATAATAAAAAATCTTGGGGGAAATGTATGAAATGGAAGATGTAAGTACGGTTCATTGCTTGGGTAGATATTAAAATGACGACTCTACGGTGATATTTATTACGTCTATGACGATAAGAGCTCCTCTCACAGGTATTCTTAAATTTACTAACAATATCAATTTATCGATATGGACATGTCTCTGCCTGAAAAAGTATTTCACAATATGATTTCAAGCTATATATTGACTACCTCTGCATAAGATCTAATTGGGAAAAAAGATCAACTCATTTTCTATTGCCCCTACAGTTCTAGAATATGATATAATATATTTTAGGGCGATCACTTAATGTAATGTGAAATGGTATGTTTATATCAATTAATGAGGCTTTTAGCCTGGTTGGTTATGAATAAATGAATATATATCGAGATATCAGTAAACAGTCATCAGTAGTCTATGTTGTCTAGCAATCTACTCCTGTAAATCTGCTGACTACTTTTTTTCTTCTAATGAAAGAAAAGGATTTCCTTTGTCAATTTTGTGTACTTGCACACACACAATTGTGCAACTGATTATTTATGAGTGTCTATTGGAATAAGGAGTGATAATAATGTTTATATTGTTTGATATGTTCATTCATTAATGCAGCAGTTGATCCAAAATTTGTCAATTGAAAAAAAGAGATAGTCAACAAAATATGCAATGCTAGTTATCTCCAAGAAAATGTCAACTGGTCAAAAATCAAAATGCTCATGAGATGAATGATTGTTGTTTTAAGCACGAATGAATTGAACTTGTGGAACCAATTGATAATTGCTCTTTCGATAGCAATTTACCATTAAAAAAAATGTATCATATTTAGAATTATGGTATCGCTATGCACGGTATGAAAAATAATCTTGGGGAAAATGTATAAAATGGAAAATGTAATTATTTTCAGAGGAAGTACGGTTCATTGCTTGGGTAGATATTACAATGACGACTTGGACATCTGGTAAGTCTCCAAGTCCAGAAATGAGCACCAAGAATAACTATAGCACTAATCCCGATTCCACTTACAGTAAATATAACCCCAAATTTCTATTTACTTAAAGTTCACCCTAGTCGAAAAACAACAAACTCTCTACATTGGTGAAAATAAGTATAACGATAATATATCAACGCACTAGAGGGCCAGTAATTCAATGAAAATACAAGGCCTCACAAGATCCGCACTCGGAGAAACAAAGAAGACATTTTATTTTTTTAACATAATAATATATATAGTGAGGTTTCTAGTGTCTTGTAAATGAAGATGAGAAATAAAGATGTGACTCAGCATTGTATTTTCATTAGTCTGCTGAATTGCTCCAGAGCCGAATTTGAACGTTACATTTTGTTAAGTTCTGCTCAAAGTGGGTGAGTGTGAGTAAGTTCTTATGTCAAACAAAATATTATTCTCTGCTCATGTCAAAGAAATCCACTATTATTCGCTGTAGGTTGTCCCAGCGGAAAAAAAAATACCTGATTTGCCATGGAAACGCAAAACAAAAAAAGCATTTCATTGGTCGAAAAATGTTGATGTAAAATTTATTTAACAACTTTGCTAGGGTGTCTGTGCTGACCAGATAGCAAATTATGTTGTTTCACTTGTTATAGATAGATTCATATACCTCGCATTCACGATGGATTGTTGTAGAAGTCATCAACAATTCCTATATACAGGGTGTTTCTTAAACACATGCTAATATTTAAGGAGGTAATTCTTAGCCCATTTTAAGAAAAAAACTTCCTATGGACGTATGTCCCGAACGCCTTAACTTTTAAGATACAGGGTGGCAAAGTTTTAAAAAATTATCAGTTTTTTAATAATAACTGAGATAATTTTGTAGACATCTTTGGCATATTTGGTACATATGTTCCATGCCTCAAGGCGCATTTTCTAACGTACACAAATTTGTATTATTTCAAACAGTGGCGTCCCTACGGGTTTCGCATTGAATATTTTTGGGGAAAAAGTATTACGCCAATGCTTTCTTTTCAAAATAAAATCATTTTCAAAACCCCTCATTTATTTTTGAGAAAATTTGATCTCTTGGTATTTCTTTGTCGGGCGCATGATCTTCACTCAAAAAAATAAAAATCGACAGAAAGCAAATTAAGAAATAAGATCAATTCTAAAATGAATGAGAATCTGAAAATTGCTTCATAACGCATTACCAATTCCCTAATAATATTTTAAAACATAATCTGCAAAAAAATAAATCTTTCACTAAAACGAGTTTTATTTTATTTTGTGACAGTAGGTCTTAACGAATAGCACAAATTTGTTAATTAGTAATAATACCAAATTTGATTATAAGAATTGTTGGAAGTGGCCACCTGCATTTAGTATGCATGCTTTCACCCTTCTACGCATGGAATTACGCACCCGTTCAAATATTCCCGGCGTATTTCGTATAGTATCACACGAGGCAACTATTCGCTCTCTTAAATCTTCTTAAGTATTAACGGGAGTTTTATTCACAAGAGTTTTAAGGTGACCCCATGAAAAAAATCTAAACTGGTGAGATCGGGGGATCTTGCTGGCCATTGCTGAGGTCCTCCGCGACCTATCCAACGATTAGGATAAACTGTATTTAAATGGTTTCGGAAATTACACTGAAATGAGCAGGGGCGCCATCGTGCATTTACCATATTCGATTCCTTGACGCAAGTGGCATATCTTCCAATAACCCAGGTAAGTCTTCGTCGAGAGAGATTATTATTATTTGATGATCACCTATAATTCCTGCCCATACATTAACCGAAAATTGGTGTTAGAAATGGGTTTCGGTTATTGCATGGGGATTTTCTTCAGCCCACACATGATTGTTATGGAAATTTTGAATGGCATTCCGAGAAAAATTTGCTTCGTCTGTGAACAAAATTTGTGTCTCAAACTGCGGATTTAATACTTTGTAGATACCACTGACTGAAGTTCACACGCTGTGGGAAATCTCTGGGAAGTAATGCCTGCACTCTCGAAATATGGTATGGGTATAACAAAAAATCAACCAAAATACGCCAAACAATTCGATGACAAATATTCAGAGTTCTAGCGATCTTCCTCGTACTCGTCTCAGGATGTTCCTCAATTTCTTGCAGCACCGCTTCCTCAATTTCAGGAGTTCTTACTACACGAGGTACTTGGGGAAACTACCAGTTTCAGTCGATGCACGATACCGCATTGGATTTTTAAGGAATTTATCCTTAAGTAAAGCGATTTTTAATTTTTTGAGCGAAAACCATGCATCGGACAAAGGAAACCCAGCAGATCAAATGTGCTCAAAAATTTATGGAGATTTTAAAAATAATTTTTATTTCAAGATAAAGCAGTGGCGTAGTATCTTTTTCGCCAACAACATACATTTCAAAACTCGTACGTACGTCACTGGCAGAGAAAATTAATCTCAGTTATTATTAAAATACTGATTATTTTTGACAACTTTGCCACCCTGTATCTCAAAAGTTAAGGCATTTAGGACATACGTCCATAGGAAGTTTTTTTCTTGAAATGGGTCTAAGAATCACCTCCTTAAACAATAGCATGTGTTTAAGGAACACCCTGTATATTCGAAGAGGTGAAGGTTTGAGGAAGAGAGTGCCATTTGCGTCATTTGCATAAGGCACTGGTTGAAAATATATAATCTTACGTTTGACAGCATAATGCAATTATTATTATTATTATATTAGGAAAATATCAGAAAACGTCAAGATCCAGAGGGGCATATGAAGCAAGAAGCAGAGATTAATATTTTTATCATTCATTGGATCAGTTTATTAGTTTGTTTTTTGATATAGAAAGAGTCACATAATCGGTAAATAATTAGGCGTATATTTTCTATCCGGAATTCCCTTTTTTTACCATCATCATTTTTGCGAAATTTTTTGAAGAAGCTGGATTCATAGTATAGTCTTTACCTCGTGCTGAAATCAACTACAAAGCTTATTGCTAGATTTCCTATAAATATCGAAACTAAATTAGTTTTTTGAGTTACCTTTTTCTATTTCCGAATTCTAGTTTCTTACACCTACAGTGCAGTTTATGAAATTTATACAAACAGGGTTGCAACCACTTTCACTAGAATTATATTGTTCACAAAATGTAACCACGATTGTTTACAAAATATCCACAAACCCGATTTCGACCGTCGCGTCAGTTTAATTTAGTTTTCGGTTCCTGTCAGAACCAAAACCAAACAACAGGCTCGTATGTTTCACAGGTAACAACAAGGAACGAGGTGAACCATGAGCTTATCAGGGGTCACGACTTATCAGCTTCACGCTCTTATCGCAGACATAAAGGTTACACCACATGCATTACGATAAATATTTAAACAATTAATAATAACGTCAACGTGCCAGGTGTTTCCAGTTATTATTTATATTTTGTCGATCGACATAATTAGTTCAACGAATTCTTGTACGAATACCGAGTTACAACACTTTTGTAGGAAAATGATGATCACGAATTTATTGAGCATTTTCAACAATGTATATGAATTGATTACATTACATTAACGTTGGGTCTCAAAGTTCCCCAAAAAAAAAGCTCCAGATCAAAATCAAATAACTCGTACGTAATTAGCACTACGAGGGTAGTAATGAAAATTAATCAAATCGCAGTGTGCCATTAATAACAAATTAATTATAGGTTCAGTTGATGACCTGCTTGTTTATATGCCGAGGCATTGAACATTCAAACTATTCTAGACTGATGTCATGACAAAAATTGACCTTTTAATCTTATGGTTTGCTTCCTCAGTTGTGTGCTTTGTTGAAGAGTTTCTTGTCTGATATAGGTCTCTGTATGTGGTTGTTGATGGAGTATCATCTGATATTCTCCCAATAAATGCAGGTGTTCCACAGGGTTCAGTTCTGGCGCCCACTTTGTTTTTGCTTCATATCAATGATTTGCTCGAGAAAAAATCTTGTTCAATACATAGTTTTGCGGACGACAGTACTCTTCATACCGGTTTCTCTTCCAGAGTCCCCATACCAGCTCGAGAAACAAAAATTCAAAGAAACATTCACGTCAATAAAATTAACGACGAATTGTTAAAAATAATAGAATGGGGTAACATGATCTTGGTGAAATTCGATGCTACGAAAACCCAAGCATGTCTCTTCTCAAGAAGAGCCGATCTATCTTCATCAAATATTCAGATGTCAGGAGTAACTGTTCCTACAAAATCAAGTATCTCGATGCTAGGAATTACAATCAATGATAATCTCTCATGGGAGAACCATGTGAGATCGATCGCTAAAAATGCTTCCCAGAAATTTGGATTTCTATTCCGTGCAAAGAAATACTTCACTTCTCGTCAGCTTCTAATGATCTGCCAGGCTCCATGAGCCTGGTAGGTCATGGAATACAGTTCTCATGTGTGGAGTTCGGCACCAAAACATTAATTGAGGCTTCTCGATTCTATTCAGAGAAAGGCAATTCGTCTTGTTGGTGATTCTTCGCTCACAGACTCGCTAACTTCATTGGAACATCGCAGAAGGGTCGGAGACTTGTCTCTCTTCTATAGATACTTTCACGGTCGATGTTCTTCCGAATTGTCATCAATCTTTCCCCCCTTGGCAATATCTACAAGGATGACTCGACGAGTACAGAATTCCCACTCTCTTGTTGTAAATTTGGAAATCTGTCGAACCTCTCTTGCTCAGGGATATTTTGTCAATAGAAAAGCTGAGCTTTGGAACTCCTTGCCAAATAGGTTTTTCTTGAGGCTTACAAACTTCAGAAATTCAAAGTAATGTTAATTCGTATTTCCTGCCCCTTGATTCACGCGGTGTTCTTTGAACATTACAGGGCTTTCTTTTCGAGTGAATCTGCATATAAAAAAAAAGATATCGACCAACGACACCTGCTTAGGTTAGGTATAACATAGCATGTGACTTGATGCCGAGGCCTCAATCTGCAATTGAGTTAGTTCTCTCTAAGGTCTCAATCTACCTACTCATTAGATCGAATAGTTCGATCCAGTCAGAAATTGCTGTAATGCAGAAACGGTTCATTCTTTATTAGACTTTTCAATTTACCGAACTCTCCGAACAAACGCAAAGCGCATCATCTTCTGAACGAGTCTTGTCTCTTGGCCCTACAGTCTCTATTCCAATAGTTTTCGTTTGAAATTTTTGTAAAATGAAAAATAATAATTGTGACAGATAATCCAGATTTGAATTTGAATCACGACAGAAGTAATTAATTCGAATATTTATGCATCGAGCATTGCGGAAAAGGACAGTCCCCTTCAAATGCTCATTTTATCCACTACGCGCGCAGCCGTCGATTCAACCTAATAACGCCCAGCGATACCATATGGTATCAACAAAGTATGTTTTGCGACTGAATTGTATGGAATGGTTTTTTGTATGGTGTTTATAACCACTTTCAGGAAGGCACTTATAGTCTTTCCAACAATCTGAACATATGGTCGTACATTTTTCAATGTATTGATAATTGAAAGCAGAGTGTTATATCTATGTGCTCCACTGCCATAATAAGGATTTTTTTCGCTACCCCTCTCAGATCAGAATTTGCCTGATCGGTTTTTATTTACAGATTTCTACTTATTCACATATAGATGGAAGTGGGGCATTTTTCAAATCAGAAATCAACAAAAGATAGAATTTGGAAGATGGATATCTTCGATTCAAATATTCGACATAGTCGATGGGCATACTTGAAGACGGCGTTAAATCAAATCGTCTTTCGAAGAATTCGTTCGAGCCAGTCTAAAGTCTAAATCTACTCCCCTGGCCAAAAGCAAATGCAGGATTTTCTTCTGTGAATAAACCTGCACTGGCACCGGTCGGATCTAATGTAATGCCCTTGGTGGTATAAGCCAGGGTAGTAGTTCACCACAGCTCTTCTCGATTCAATGCATTCAGGCAATTCCACATATCCCCCTATTGGGAAAAGTTTGTTGCTTCTGAGCTTGTTTAGCACCCAAACTCGACACCAAAAAAATTCGCAAAGGGGAAATCTCTTAATGTAATCCTTTTTGCAACCTTGAAGTTTAATTCATACCTTCATTCACTGATTTTGCTTCTGTTTCTAATAAAAAAGCTGTTTCTTCATACGAGTTTCCACCAATTGACGATGGTTTTATAGGACGTACTACATCACTGTGAATCAATTTGAAGGTACTAGACGTTCTCGTCATATTCTGAAAATGAATTCTTTCTGATTATTCCATGGCGTTCGATGCAATGAATCATGAAATTGTATACTCTGTACTGAACTTCATTTGATTCACAGAAATAGGTCTCGGTATAATATGAAGTTTGCCGGAATTTCGATGGGCAAATCAGATATAGGTTTTGTCAGTCTCTTTCAGGTTGAACCAACATTACAGAACTCCATATCGACAGCATGTACTACTGCAGAACCCTAAGGGATCATGAGTGCCTCTTTTTGAAGGCATATATGAAAATGGTTGGTGACCTTCTGCCTTCGGTCTCCAGGGGTGCTGCAATAATATCCATGATTCTGCTTGAGGTCAATGTATAATGGAAATTTTTCTTTCAATCGATGTTATGGTGGAGCGAGCCTCCAGACCATTTCTGCTAGTATATTCGTTATACAAGACACACATAAACATCTTGTAGCAGGTGTTCACGATTGCTATCGATTTCTAATTCTTAGGATCCGCCAAATCTCTGTATTTCGGGATTAGCACGGTTCGCCGAATCATTCCGGAATGAGCCGCACCCCATTCAGCCAAGAACTAAATATCCTGCCCAAGTAGTGGTGGGTGCTTTGCTCCACAAGGTTTTCCAGTAGTAGTTTTTCAGGCCATATGAGAATGAGGCAGCTCATTATCATTACTATATGATTATAAAGAAAATAAAAGTTCAAAGTGATACCACACATCAATAATATTGTTGTTGTTGTCAGTATGTCGTTGTGATCTTTAGTATAATCTCTAAATTGTAAAGCGGAGCGTCATTCCGCCAATGACTTCAAATTCCTGAGGTTTGGGACGAAAAAGGCGCCGTGTATATATTTCGAGCGGATTCGCTGCTCTTCTAATAGATACAAGAGGTCACCCCTCGACTAAAAAAATCCGTTGTCATTGCAGACGTTATCGTTGACCTAATCTATTGGGGTCGGTTGTGAGGGGGTTCCTCCTTAGACATTAGGAACCAATGGATTCACAGTGAGGTTAACCTGATATACAAATCGTTCCACTTCAG
The DNA here is from genome assembly GCA_032362365.1 of Zygogramma bicolorata. Lineage (NCBI taxonomy): Eukaryota > Metazoa > Arthropoda > Insecta > Coleoptera > Chrysomelidae > Zygogramma > Zygogramma bicolorata. The sequence continues at coordinate 476,807 of JAVJAQ010002064.1, forward strand.
AAGAAAAGCAACTTTGCCGGTCCGGTCCGTTTTTGCTTCTAGTGCTCGGGTGAGTGGTGGCGAAACTGACAGAATGCCTGCTATGATAGTTGGCCTCCCTGCCATTTTTTGTTTTGATTATCACCAATTCTTTTTTAGTCGGGCCCGTACGTCTCACTGCTTCAACCCACTGAGCGGACACGCTGGGTTCATTAAACAGTGACAATTTTTTGTACAGCAAGGTCGGTGATCATTGGCTCCAAAAATCAAAATTTCTGAGTAGACGCAACGAACCAAGGATGAATGCCATCTGCATGCGGTCGGCCGAGAGGTCTGGCATATTTTGATATGCCAGTGAGTAGTGTTGGTTCAGAACCACCAAAGGCATCAATCAAAACTGTCCAGTTCGGTCTAATTCTTATCATCTTCCTCGGGTGCGCTAGTTACATTAACTATTGACAGCACTACATGTTGTCTGATCACTGGCTCCAAGACTCGTGAGTCCTGAGCAGAATCATGAGCAAGAGTTATGCTCTTCTCCATGCGACCGGTAAAGATTTCTGGCGAATATTAGAATGGCGGTGTGTTTTCAAGTAGCTTCGATTTGAAACCACCATAGAATAATGTGGGTGGAGTCTGGAAAAATCTTGATATTTTTTCCGGAGTTTTTCACCTCTTGGCTGGGGCCAAAATATGTATTACCCTTGGTCGAAGAGGACTACATAAAGCTCATTGGTCCAAATACATCTGAAGGAAATGCTATACAAAATACCCAAATAATAATTAGTTCAAACCGAGTTCATGACCTAATGACTTCGAAAGATTCATTCCCTGCTTGAGTCCACGTGAGTACTCAATCAATATTCTGTCAGTTCAAATTTAAGGATCAAAGCTGTGACAAGCGATGAAAAAGATCGAATTTCGCGTATTTTTCGTATTGAAATTTTCATGATTCTTGAATTATATGAATGGAAAACTTTTTTCTCAATGAGATTCAATGTAAACGCTGACATAGGATCGTTTGGTGTAGAAGTTGAAAATGTTTGCAGAGATCAATTGAAAAATTTCGTAGATTTCAATTACCCTTACACCAAACTCGACGCGTGTTTTGCTACCAACGTATGCATCTTCAGGAGAATGAAACTGATACTGAATCTGAAGACTAGTGAGCTATTAGTATCAATTATTTTCTCCTGAAGATGCTAACCTTGTTATCAAAATGCACACCGAGTGCAACTAATATGGTCCGTATTTTAAAATTGTGAAGTCGACAGTGGCCAAATCAGCTGACACAGACACGAACGCATATTCTGAAGGTTCATTGAAACTGGCAAAGTATAAACAGATTATTGAAATTTCTGCGAACAATGATCCTTGACATCACCTGTGTATTTCATAATCTGAAAGCTATAATCAATTTTTTTATCTTCATTCAATCTCTCAACATTTTTGACATCCATATGCATAAAAACCAATATATGTCATGATGAAGTTCTCTATGTCGGGCAAAACGTTCACGGTCTGGAATAATGTTTAAAATGTAAAAATTTTTTTTCGTTCGGTTGGCCGCCTTTCTTGGAATAATAATCGCATTTATTATTATTGAGAAATATTTAAAAATTGAACCAAACCAACTACTGACACATGAATTTCGTCTTCCACATGGTAGATATCACTCAATCGAAGATTGCTGTTTGAAATTATTTGCATAATACAAAATCAATATCAGACGATCACTTGATGCCATGATTTTTTATAATTTCATATGCTTCGTTTCTGTTGAATCCAATCATCATTCGGCTAAAATGTGAATAGTGTTAGGAATAACAGTCCTTCAGTTCGGCTCGCAGCTCGAAAAATGTTTTCCAATAAAAAAGATTAAAATCAAAAATAAAGAGAAAAAGCCCTGGATAACTCAAGGTATAAAAAAATCGGCAATAAACTTGAGATCACTACATACTATTAAAAAATTCATAACTGATGAATTTTTCATATCATATTTCAATTCATATAGGACGATTTATAGAAAACTAATAAAGCTTGTCAAACAAAAATACTTTGAAAACAAACAATACAAGGCTGAAAATAAAACAAAAAACTGGGCTATAATAAAAAATTACGTTGGAAAAGTAATATATTGCCTACTAATTCTGATATAGATCCTGACGTTTCAAACAACTTTCACTGTACGATAGCACAAAAAATAACATCAGAATTACAACCGACAATTCATCCAACAGAGTTTATGAATAATATAAATATTCCAGTTAACTTTCACCTATTTGATACTGACATATATGAACTGAAGCAAACTATAAATGAAATAAAGAACAAAACGTCATCTGGTTATGATGAAATATCAGTTATGATTTTAGAAAATCTCACAGAATACGCTTCAAACATTTTTGTTGAGGCCATAAGTAAATCATTTCATTCTGGCAGATTTCCTCCGTCTGAAACTAGCAATAGTTATTCCGATTCATAAAGGTGGGGAAATGAATGATCCATCAAACTTCAGGCCCATATCATTGCTTCCGACAATCTCAAAAATAATTGAAAAACTTGTTAAGAAGAGAGTGCTGAAATTCTTGAGTAATCATAATATACTATGCGACTCTCAATTCGGATTCCAAAACCATAAAAACACAGGCGATGCAATCTTCTCTTTTCTGGAAGATGTGTATATTGGTTTAAACAATAACGAATCTATTGGGGCAGTATTCTGCGATTTCTCTAAAGCGTTCGACTGCGTGGACCATGAAACACTATTATTTGAACTTCAGTGCTATGGCTTTAGAGGATTGTCATATAACTGGCTTTGCAGTTATCTAACAGACAGGAAGCAGGTAGTAAAACTCCAGGGAAATAAATCGCGTATTGAGAATAATACAGCAGGTGTACCACAAGACTCGGTTCTGGGTCCTATTCTATTTCTGCTTCATCTGAATGATCTGGTGACTGTTGATATCAGAGGAAAGTTCACTCTTTTCGCAGATGACACCACTATCCTTTAGCGTGGGACAAATGAAGATAATCTCAGAGACATCATAACTCTGGATCTCTATAAGATTAAACAGAGGTGCGATTCAAATTCTTTATGTTTCAATACAAATAAAACAAACATATTTTGCTTCAAGTTCAATTTCGACGACCTACTCATAGGCAATCACGCTATAGTTAACAAAACTCACACAAAGTTTTTGGGAATATTTATAGATAAAAAATTGAAATTCGATGAGCATATAACAAATTTTTGCAAAAAAATAGCATCTGGCTGCTATGCTGTTCGAGTTGTTTCTGATGAACTCAATCAATCCTCAGCCAGAACTGTGTATTTTTCCTTGATCGAGTCGCACTTGAGCTATGGAATTGCCTTTTGGGGCTTATGTGATCAGCAATTATTGAAATCAGTATTCATTCTACAAAAAAGGGCTCTCAGATACATATGTAACGCAAAACCTCAAGACCATTGCAAACCGCAATCATCAGTCAAAAAATCCTAATTGTACCTTGTTTGTTCCTTTTAGAAACCGTGTGCCTAATACACAAAAAATGTTATAACTCAGCAGTAAATAATGACAGACGTTACGATACAAGAGGAAGTAGGAATATACCCTTGCCAATCCCTAAATCAGAAATTACCAAATTTTCTCTGATATATGAGAGCAAGCTTCCAATGTGCTATAGGGCAATAACAAATTATAAAAAATTCAGAAAATCAGTTGAAGGAGTACTTCTGCAAAAAGCCTATTATGACTTTAGGGAATATTACAATGATGCAATTTAACTTAGTATTTTCGATGCCCACTTATCTGTGATTGTTTATTTATTTAGTGATTATCTACAATGGTTTAAATATTTGTCTCATTTTTGTGTATTCGTCTATGTACATATGTTTTTAACCATATAGTGATGGTTCATTGTATTTCATAATTTTAATATTATATTTTAGCACTTAGACTTCATAAAGTTGCAGTAGCTTTGTCAATGAGGATTCCTTAGACAATAAAGCATATTTGATTCATTGATTGATTGATATGCTTTGTTACTTGCAGTTATAACAACACTACTATCGTCACGCGCGAAAATTACTAGATTGTTTTCAAAAGAAGCAGTATCTTGTTCAGAATACATCACTTTCATTAATCAAAGATATCTTGACAGCTCATATACAGGAAAAATTTTTATCTTTAATTTCACACGATGGAAATCCCTTGCTAATGCGTGAACGAACGAACGTAAGCATAAAATTGAATTTGACATCTTGGTGGAAAATTGTCACGGATATCACTATTGTGACAATTTCAGATCGATTTTGATTGGACTTTACCCAACAAAGTAACAAACGAAAAATTAATTTTGTAATTTGTTCGTAACTCTTGAAGGCTTTCATCAAATGAAACGCTTGCGCAACTGTCACAATCGCCGTAGCGAATGATCCTCATGAAGCAGCCCTCCCATAGTCCTGAAAATTACGTGGGATGCTATGTCCAAATATCGATTCTCCTCAGTCACCTACTTTTTGCGCCACAATAAATGATCGATTACCTAATAACCATATCATACGTAATAAACACAAAATATAACTTTTAAATATGATGCCTGAAAGTGAAAATACCCAGACTTCCCCTATTGTCAATGAATTTGGTGTGGTAGTGATAGTTATAAAGATCGTGATTCTTGTGATATTTTTGGTGCCCTTAGCCCAGTACTCGATGGATCTGAAAGATGAGAAAGGAATTGATAACAATGCAACAGATTTGCCCAATATTACAGCTGGTAACATTTCTAACCAGCTCGCACTGAATACACATGAAGAGATCAAGTCGAGAATTGTAAAAAAAAATTTAGTCGTACAGCCCTCCTGTCCCATTTCAGATATAATAGAGAACTTGAAGGATGTTTACAAGGAACTAAAGAACAAGCGAGAGCTATGTACTCCTGGGAATGTTTCTAATGAGAGCAAACACAAAATCCCGATATACACTGCAAAAGACAAATCTTTAAATAAGGAAGCAGAGCGTGAGTATACTTCTAAAAAAAATCGGTTGCTGCTCTCGCACTAAAGGGCATTGCTGTAGCTGAAAAAATTATTTCGGTGATGGGGATGTTGAACCAAATATAGTCAATCAAGGTTCTTCGCAATAAATGATTACAATCAGAAACATCGGGCAGAATTGAAAGCACATTATAGGAATAAAAAATGTATTGATGAAAGGATATCGATGCCAGTGGAATACACTAAAATTACTTGATTCAAGAACAAATTTCATGATTTGAACTAGTATTAAATAAGACTCCAGTCATTCAAATTTTGTATAAAGCTATAATACAATATAATGATAATAATAACATGTATCCATCACAAGAAACATTTACAGTTTATAAATGGGGATATTGAATATATATAAAAAGTAAAATAGAACAAAATATGTCTATATAAAAAATTACTTGGAAAAAGACTATTGAAATGTTGAATTAATATAATTGATCTCTAAATATATCATTTTGATGATAAAATATACGGGTCGTCTTGCTACGTCGAATTCTTCCTACGGCGAATTCTTCCTACGGCGAATGTCATCCCCTCCACTGACGTCATTATAACACGAACGTTTCCGATGATGGTCTATACACCCCATTGTGGAAAGTTCGCCGTTGGAAGAATTCGGCGTAGGAAGAATTCGCCGTAGGAAGAATTCGACGTAGGAAGAATTCGACGTTGGAAGAATTCGACGTAGCAAGAATTCGACGTTAGAAGAATTCGACGTAGGAAGAATTCGACGTAGGAAGAATTCGACGTAGGAAGAATTCGACGTAGGAAGAATTCGCCATAGGAAGAATTCGACGTAGCAAGAATTCGACGTAGGAAGAATTCGCCATAGGAAGAATTCGACGTAGCAAGAATTCGACGTAGCAAGAATTCGGCGTAGGAAGAATTCGGCGTAGGAAGAATTTGACGTAAGAAAAAATCGGCGAAAATACACGCCCTTCCCTCTCGAAATATATCACATCGCAGACAGAACATCTCGACAACAACGTCATCATATGAACGATTTGTACCAGAGAATTACTTTTTCGCATTCACAGTGGGATTCATTCATTAATACTCGAGATTTCATAACTTTCTGAAAGGCATCTTGTTGGCCACATAAATGTGCAACTTTCCCCAAATCAACCGTCTTCGTATTTCTTATTTTATTCGAAAACATAATAGTGAGCGTTAAAGTTGATAAACCCGATATAGTCTGTAATACAACATGTAATATTAATAACAATGGGTTATTTTCGACCTCGTATTTGAATTTGGAAAGTAAGAGGGGTCCGAAACATTTGCGTTCGATATCCTTCGAAGTAGTGAACTGAAATGAAAGGAAAGCTACAAGCCAATAACACTTTTTTGGGGGATATCAAATGACCTATCATGAAACATATTCAGGACGATGTTGCTATATATGTAACAATAACTTGTAGCACTATGTCGTCAGTTTTCACTGATACAATCGACTATTAACAAGGGATAACTGATTGTCTCAGCGAAAAAAAATGTTACTGTCGAATTTTCTCGCACGTCTTTCTTCAATATGATTGATCCAGAAAACTCATTGAGGAAAACCCAGTCCCATATGATAATGACGGTACCAGGAGCTATAATTCATACAAAAATTATCGTCTTATGAATTTCACCGTGAATGTGAGAGAGGAATACCTCGGTGCATCCCGTTTTATTGATAGAGTCGTTGACGAGATAATTTGGCGGCGATGTTAACTAATTCTGATGAGCAGGGAGTGTTACTATGGCAAATTCTTCCTACGCCGAATTCTTCCTACGTCGAATTCTTCCTACGTCGAATTCTTCCTACGTCGAATTCTTCCTACGTCGAATTCTTCCTACGTCGAATTCTTCCTACGTCGAATTCTTGCTACGTCGAATTCTTCCTACGGCGAACTTCCCCCTATAGGGTGTATGGATCATCATCGGAAACGTTCGTGTTTTGATGACGTCAGTGGAGGGGATGACATTCGCCGTAGGAAGAATTCGACGTAGGAAGAATTCGCCCTAGGAAGAATTCGCCGTAGGAAGAATTCGACGTAGGAATCCGCACCCAAAATATATTCTTCACGATTGTGTTTGAACTTTTTGATATTTTCAATATAAGTTTGATTGAATTTGGTAGTTCATTTGAGAGGATTGTTCCCTCATGAGAAACTGATTCCTCCCCAAATCTGGTATGTATGGAATATACAATGAGTCTGTCGAGTGCCGTGAGAATGTGTTGTATTGATTTCATTGAAAAGTATATTAGTGTGTTTCATCTTATGTTTCACACAATGAATTGAAGTACATGTTTTAAACTGGTATACAGAATTGATGAAGAATTTTATGTGGTTTAGAATGTTCAAATTCAATTCAGTTCGAATTCTTTATTTCCTTAGACTTTTCACAAAAGCAAGGACACAGTCAAGTTTGTAATATAACCTTAATACTAACGAAAATTGATTCTCAGTAGGCTCCGTGTTCATTTATAAATGCATTCAACCATTTTATTTCAGCGGATTCAATATCAAAGCGGTTGCCGTTGCCCATATAGATGTTAAATATTGTAGATTAGAATATACCAAACAAAAATATATAAATATTTCACTGAAATTTCGTTTCTTATTCTGAATAGTAGTCCAAGTAAAGGTGAAATTTTCTTGGGTGATTTTTCATTGTGAGTTGCCCTTGAGATGAGATTTTGATCTATGTAAAGTCCTAGAAGTTTGGTAGATTTATAAAATTTCATAGAATTATTTTCAAACTTAAGTGGGTCAGAGTGGTTTGAAATGTTTACTTCTTGGAAGCATGTCAGTCGATTTTTCATAATTGAGACTCAATTTGTGATTTTGTAACCAGGTTGATATTTATTTATTTCAAGTATCTATCGAACTAAAGATGCCTATATTGTCAAAAAACTTGGAAGTGAGATTTTATTGTCTCAAGAAATATTTTTTTTATTTTGATTTGTATTCATTTATATTTTTTATTTCTTTCAAGTTTTTTGGCAAGATATTATAAGTAAGAACTCCTGAGTAAAGCAGAGATTTTCCACCAAAATTGCTTTTGATTTCAATCAAATCGAAATCATTCAACTGTCTTGTATTATAGTTTTGAATACTCGAATTTGAAGTTAATTTTAGGGTCGAATGTTTATTGTTGGATGATGTCAAATGAATAAATAAACAGGTCTTCAATTTATAAAGCTTTTCTAAATTGAGTAAATTTTTTGGTGTATACAAATTCACAGTGGGTTCACGATAATGCAATTTGTAAATACACTTGATTTCTTTATTCTGTAGTGTTTTCAAAGGTTGCAATAAAGAACTAGATGCTGTTCCCCAAACTGTGATCAAATACTGTAATTTTCAATATATTAAACTGAAAAAGATCCTTCAAAAACTAAGAAAAGTTTGTATATTGTTTCGCACTTCATTAATTTTTTTGACAATAGCGTCTTGAAAGATGGCATAGACGACTCCTGTGCCGAAATTTTGAGTGGAACTGGACACTTGTGGGGGGAGATGCATGTGCTCCAGGCGGCAGATTTCAGGGTGCGGCAAAATGTCAACTTGATTAAAAAATAATAATTTTTCAGAATAACAACGCAATTAATATTGAATAATTCTGTTGATTTTGTTCCTGATTTATTTTGTGATTAATGAGATACGACAAAAAATTATCGTTATTGATATTGATCTGGAGTCTTGAAGCGAAAACAATAGACGAATGCGAAATACAAAGTTTCAAACACCACGCTTTATTAGTGGACAATTTTAAGGTAGCCACATTGAGAAAAAGTTGAATTTAATTCATAAAAATAAACTAGAGGAAGGCTACCCCAAAATTAATACCGCACTGAGAATGTTTCTCAGGCTACCGGTTACTGTGTAATCTGGAAAACGAGTAGTAGCAAACTCAAAATCATTAAAAACTACATAAGAAGTGCAAGGGAACAGGAGAGATTATTTATTAATTCAAGCATAATATCAACTAAACACAAACGAGCATCCTATCAACTCTGACGATATCATCAGTACATTTGCAGATAAGAAGGCGCGAAGAATTAGATTATGAGGTACAATTCTTGAACTGGTTATTGGTGTATTAATATAAGTGTCTTTCTTGAATTAGTAGAAACCTATTTTTCAGTGTTTTATTTGTCACCATAATATTTAGCTGGCCATCATGGAATTTGGTTCTGATATATTAATAATATACTCAATTTCCTTCTTGTGAAAGTGTGGCTTTCACGATTTTAATAAACATAGAGTTTTGATTAAACACATTCGAAGTTGTTGTCATACAAGTAGTTTTTCAACATGGAACAATCTTAATAAAGTTGTTCGGTTTTCCACCGCGACGTGCCTAAGGGTTTTGCATAAATAAAACTTCTCAGTCGTATAGAATCATAATAGTTTTCGTCGGTATTATATATTTTAGTATGGGAGAAATTGGGGGGGGGGGGCAAACTCTTCTTTGCCCCTCTGACAAATCTCCAAGTTCTGGGCCTGCATTCAATATTTTTGACTTCGGTCCACTTCCGCCCAAATGTGGTGTCTTGATCTTAAATGCAACACACCCTGATACACCGTTTAGAATCACATCACATGATTAGCCTGATATTTTATTCTATCAAAGGCAGGCATATTGGTGTATTAACTTTTCTCAAATTTCAGTTCCAGCAATCATAAATTATGCACTGGGAGTTATCTTGATGGTATCGCTTGGTGCGGCTGTCGTTGAACTTTACAAAGCCAAGAAGCAACCCTCAAAAAAGAATGGAAAAAACCCGCTCAGCCGAAAATGTTCTTTAGCAGAGCTGACAGTCCTAAAGCACCAGAGGAAGGAGATGCTGAGACGAGACTCATTGATGGAGCTGCCAGAGGAGAATCTCTACGCACTTGGTAGGAAGGTGTCGAGACCACCGTTGCGTTTTAATTGAAGGTAGCGCGTTTGGTGGTTTTTTATCTATTTTTATAATGAATAATTATACGTGATGTACAATGAAAAATCCAGGTCGATTTAATTTTCATAATGATATGTAAGTGATGGAAAAATCAGTCCGATTTGATGAAATATTCTTTTATTTACACAACCATATATGTAATGATGTCATTACTGTCATTGAAGGTAGGGAAGTGTCACATTACACACCTCTACTTCCCGCCCTCATTTCATCTATTCTAGACTTTATCTGTCATTTAATGACTTATCTGACATTTTTTTATATTAGTGACAATTGTATAGCCCGTAGTCACGGTAACGATATATGTATTTGATTATTCTGAGAAAACCACGTTCTTGGTAATTTGTCGTTAAATGCAATATTTTAGATATGTTCAGAACGAAACAGAGATTTATTAATTTCAATCGAAATATGATGGTTGTAAATAAAATAGTATACAAACCTCGGTAGGACACGACAGGAATGAATCACTTCCCACCTCGGTGGGTAATATAGTATTTCCGCACATCGCTAGGAAATTTTAACATTCCAGTCAAAATTCTCAAAGAAAAAGTCAACATTTTCTCACTGTGAGGAAATCATATTTCCTTACAGTTGTTAGTGTTCTACATAAATGACTGAAAACAGTGTCCAAGTAAGTAATTTCAATAGGCATTTCAAAGCACCATTTATTCATGAATGAAATTATTGGCGATTTTTTCGAAACTAATTGGGGTCGCCTTACAGTTCGCAAGTCTTGAAAGTATCGCAGCAATTTTTTTTGTCACATGCGCCGTAGAAACTCTTCGATCAGCTGTTGCAATGATCATTGCAATGGCAGGAATGGATTCGTACCTACCTATAATTTATTGCTGCAATACTCATTACTCATTGCCGGTGCAATTCTAGTGATATTTTGGTTACTTTCGATATAACCAACTTCATTAAATGTTACTAAATAGTCACGCAACCAACAATTTCAGAAAAATAAATGAATTCGTCCCACGTTGCCACAAGTTTGGGAAAGCTAGGGTTTAATCCAGCAAATTTTTTCCTCTCTTAACATAAAATCGATGCCATTTTACTTATATTATTCGAAGATGTAGGTACTATTTCCAATTATTATTTTCTGTTAACCTAACAAATTGGTAGGCCTGATTGATGACAGAACATTTTGACAGTATTTATATTTCCAAGTGTAAAACAGACCTGCAAGTATAATTGCCGGCAATAAAACTTTCTTCAATGGATTGCCACAATAATTATTGAGAACTATAAAGCGGGTCTCAATATCTGTCGAATTTTAAACGATTTGCAGGAAAATTGTATGTTCACATCGTAGGAAAAGACACATTCCTGGATTTTGAGATACCGTCTCGACTTAGAAATCTTAACAATGGCCCAGGAATGTTAGGCTTTTCCTACCTGGTAAAGTTCAATTCAATTTAAAACTTGTTTCTATTTGATAAATGCGTTGGCTTGCTAATCATATCCCAGCTGTTTCACGAGGATTGCTAAAAATAATTTGATGGAAGGAATACTTACTGAAATATTCGACAATAAATAAAAAATCTACTGGTCCTGAGCAGGAAACCCACGCGGCACAAAAAGTTATAGAGTGTTTTGGATAGTAAGCCACCCAGACAGTACATAATATTCCATGAATATTCTCACAACGTTCAAATATAATTTTTTCAGAATATTTCAATGAAATGTACTCGGAATAATTCGAGAATATTTTCATTCTGTAACAAATATTATATGCATGAACATTCATTCGATATATCCCTATAATATTCCTTTCGAATATCCGGAGAATATACCGAATCGCATCAAAAAAGTTCTGACAATGTTCAAAATATACTTAATAGAATGTTCTGGGAATGATCCCAGAGACAAATATTCTGAGAAAATACATTTCGATATTTTCCTAATATATTTTCTTCAAATATTCTGAGAATATACGGAATCGTATAAGGTGAAGTGGGGCAAGTGTGACCGTAATTTTCATTAGTTGGAAATTATTTGATTCCATGTTATGAACCTGAAATAATAGAACAATGGAATTCTTCACGTATTCACTTCTAAAGTCAACTTCTATACTACGCCACAGAAAAGTAATAATAAAAATATAGCATGGATGTTATTCATTAATTCATATAGACGAGACCATAGGTCACACACTTTGCAGGGAATTAGGGGCAAGGGTGACTCTGGCCAAAATTGAAGTTATTAATGCACGTGAATCTCTCTTTGGGGCAAGTGTGAATAAACAGTAAAAGAGCTTTCACCACAATTTTTTTTCTGAGGTATCTTCATTCAAAAAATATTTATGAACTTTTCAATATTGAATTGGAAATGCCATATTGAACAAAAACAAACAATACTCATTAAATTGAACATTTCTGGAAAGAAAAACATTACAAATGGAAGTCGGAAAAATCGAATAGGAATTTCATTGATCCCCATCTGGTGACGAGTGGTGATGGAAGTACGGTTGTTATTTCATCATCAGAGAGTGTATCAATGTCTCCCACATCTTGCCAGGTGAACTGGTTGTCTCTGAACTTTGTAAATTTTACACACCACAAGTTATCCTTGGTATATTGTTTGGCTCTCTGAGATTTTCGAATATAATTTCGTACAATAGCTGAAAAAATATCACTATTCAGACTTGCTACATGAAACAGTTTCACACTTACCCCGACAAATAGGTCACACTTTCTCCAATAACATTTTATCACAGGGCAAGTGTGACATGCATTCAAAAAAATGTTTAAAGACAATGTCAAGAAAAAACGGCACTTCTATAGTCTAATTCATTGTTTGAGCGGAAGAATTGTATATAAAGATGGATCCTTACCTTCGATTTCAATTATAAACTGACAGCTCGAAATATACACCACGTACTCGTTCAGGGTTATAAATTGTAGGTTAAGAAAATAAGGAATATATTTTGAATTCACAAGATCCCTTTTTCATTTTAGATGATTGTTATGGATCCATTATGAGAATGAGCTATTCCTCACTAAACGGCATTAGGCTATCGCCTGGTTTAGCGGGGATAGTAGACAAATTCACACTTGCCACCTTACCTTCAAAAAATTTTTTTGTTATTTTTTTTTGTATTCCATATTAGCTGTAAGTTCTCCCAGCACAATGGGAGTTTCCAATTCCGAAGTAGTGATATCAAAAAACCACTGTCCTATTTCCTATTTGTTGTAGGGGTAGATGGAAGTCTACCCTTCTACACTTATATAGATTCCAATATCATTTCCTGATTTTTTTCCGATTGTGGTAGGTTAAAAACCCAAAAAACTACGAAGAATGTATATTATTAATATAGATCCCATTTACCCTACTTGCACATCGCAAGTCGTATCTGCGGCTTCAGACTATTGGTAAGGACAAAAAACGGAAAATTGGCACGTGTTGCTAGCTCATCATTCAAGATTCAAATCAGTAAGATGAGCACCACTGAATAAAATATGGAGAAAACTATAAATAACAAAACTACGATAATAATATTAAGATGTCTGAAAACCCTGGTGTTGTAATTGATGGGATATTGTTTGGAATTTTATGGCGACACTTATATCATTATGTTATCTCAATTTCATCGCTAGATGACGCCAATTGTCAGACTTACGAACGTCGTTAATTTTTTTCAGAAAATAATATGGGTTCCTCCTACAGCTGAATTCGAGTTCTCCTTTTGTTCATCTTGGTTTTAGAGTAGTTTTTGAATCTTATGTTATGTTACCGTTTTTTCTATTGTGGGTAGATAGTCTGAGGCCGCAAATAGAATTTTCCATTTCTGTGTAGTATAAGAGACTATGTGGGATATAAATAATATCGATAATTAAAATCGATTTTGAAATTTGTTCTTTTTCGAAGAGTTAGCTATTTGCATTTCGATTCAAGGTAAAGTTTTGTTATCATGTATCGTCATATCTTAAAAATATTTTCACAAGAACTTCTATTCCGATATATACTATACAAATTAGAAGGCAAAGCGCGATGCTTTACCTCAGAAGTTATCGCCTTTCAATAAAAACACTTGTGTTTCAGGTTTCAAACCCCCTCCACTCCAGCGGCGTTGCTCTTTTCCGTTAGGAACAACATCATCCCCTTTCAACAGCTGGGGAGGAATGAACGGCAGCCGTAAACCATCTATGATGAGACAAACATCGGTTGGTGACACAAGAAAACTCTCACTTATATTCGACAGTAGAAGGCAGTCCATTATGATAGATAGCCGAAAAAGTTCTATAGATTACGGAGGAGTTTCAAAAGAGGGATCTCCCGAACGAAAGCATCGTGCAAGGCTTGTAACTAGGCACTGAACGACTATACATGATGCATTGAACTGAGCTGACTGATACTTGATGAAAATGCATACAAAAAATAACTGCAGTTTCCTGTGTGATTCTAACAGGTTAAAAAAAAACACAGCACGTGTTTCGCTATACAAAAACTTTCTCCAACAGGATTAATCCTGTTAATGGGAAAACTGTAGTTTTTTTGTCATGCATGACAGTCAAAAACGGAAATCCATTTCAGGAAGTTTAAATATTCTTACAGTTTTGGTAGGTTTGGTTATCCAGAATTGAATTCTTCAATGGTGGTATTGGGATCGATTTGATTAGAGAAAAACTATTGTTTCTTTGCCAACGTTTCGAATTTTAATAAATTCATCATCAGAGCTCTATAACAATGAGTTTCGTGTTAAGATAGTAGGATATAAAAGAAATAAGAGAATGCCAACAAACTATTGGAACATTTTCAGGGGTTCAAGATGTTGAATATTGAAAAAAAATGTCTGTTTTTTACATAATTTTAATATTTTTACTAGGAAAAACAGATTTTTGGTATTTTTCGAATATAAATTTTCAATCATCTTGAACCCCTGAAAATATTTGTATCCTACTATCTTAACACGAAACTCATTGTTATAGAGCCCTGATGATGAATTTATTAAAATTCGAAACGTTGGCAAAGAAACAATAGTTTTTCTCTAATCAAATTGATCCCAATACCACCATTGAAGAATTTAAATATTCTGTTGAGAGATAATATTTAACATATACTATATCTTTGTATCTATTTTCAGAAGCTGACTATGAATGTATGACATTTTGGCAAATAATTGAAAGTGGGTTATTTCATTCAAACCTAATTTGTTCAGTATAACTTGTACTTGGAAAAAATTGGTATTTCCAAAAAACAGTTCACACTATTTGCCAAAAAGTTACACGTTTTTTCCAATTTCTGGTCACGAAAAAAATGTTATTCAATATATTTATTATATGTCTATATTATTCCTTTCAGTGTTTTCTTCCATTTCTCAGTATGCTACCCTTGGAAATGAGGCCATGCCTCTTCAAAAATGCAGCTTTCAGAAAATCATAATCTCAGTAGATTGGAAAAGAAAGTAGGTATCTACCAACGTTGGTATATGGGAGGAAGGTTACGAAATGTCACTGATCCCTCCATATTACTGGGGCGTCAATGAGGTTAAGGTGAAATTCCACTATATACTAATATGCAAGTGGATTTCAGTTTCTGGTATCTGATTGGCAGGTTACAACAGATAGCCAAAAAAATACCTACTTCCCTAATAAGATCTATGAATATTCGAGTATATTGAAAATCTAACTTTATAGTGTTCAAGTCTGAATGTCAGTTGGGAAAAAGTGTGGATATTCATACTCTTCATATTTGTGTTTGACAGATCATTCAACTCGATCTCGATATATGTGAAAATTGAAAACGAAAGCAAATGAAAAATTGATGAATGTGTATGGTTGGTGAAAATCCGAAAGGAATACCTTTGTTTTAAAAAAAAGTGGGTCTGTTCCTCATGCAGCAAGAAGTAGTTTGCCAGAGTAAGATAATTACTGGTATATGAAATGGAAAGTATTTGGGATTACCAGTCGTTCAAGGATATTTTTCCGAGGCCAAGAAAATGCTTGAGCTTTGTATTATACTTTGAAAGTTATCTACGTCTTCTAACGTATTGTGTTCAATTTATATAGGAATCCAAATGAACTAATGACCAAAATGCCTTTTCAAAGATGCTTTGTGATCATGCAACCAATTGTGATATAGTCCATTCATAAAAAGTGAGTACCATGATTATTCGTGAATGAAATCATGTAGTGTATTTGAAAATAGCCTTACTAAAGAAACTGATGTAATTATTTGAAAGTAACATCGGATTATGCAGCAGTTTTGAGTAATAAGAGATGGAAATTATCCAACTTTATTATGACTAGTGCTTAAACGTTCCCATGGGAAAGTGAAGGTTGAACTTCCCATTACTCAAAACTGCTGCATTAATCATGTGTCAGTTGTCAGTTTATGATATATTTAATATATGATGACACTGCACAAACATAATAATTTGTTTTGAAAAGAAAGGCTCTACTGGAGCCTAATAGCGTTTCTCAAGTGTTCAAACAGTCCGTTATACAGCACTTGTTTCTTGGCATAATAAATGATCAAGAAGTTTTTTATACAACACAACTAAAACGAACAAGAACCCAAGAAAAAACTCCAACAACTTACTCTAAAAGACAAATTTAGTAAAATATCACTCTAAGAAACTCCTTACACTAATGAAAATTGAACAAACGACTTGAAATACTCAAAAAATGATTCCCCAAACTCCACAAAGACAAAACTGAATACACAACGCAACGCAGGTATACTGTGGGCTGTTAGAACGCAACAAACCTTGATAGTCTGTTTCGACGATGCAAGTTTTTCGCTGCAACTCCAGAAAATTGCATGTGTTCATGCAAGTTTTTCGAGTTGCATGAATGTTTTTTGGTGCAATAAGTTGCAGCGACTTAGTTATTTCTAACTAATATGTGGTGGCATCATTGTGAAGAATATTGATTTCGAAAATTTTAATTATTTTTCAAGACTTGAAGAATCAAGTTGAGTAATAAGGAGATTCAAACACAATATCAATTATTAGAAATGAATGAAATTATATATCAGTTGTGATAATGTAGACGTTCATCTTAGTAACATTCAGTGCTAATTTTATGTATTGGCAATGCAAACTGACAGCTAGATGACATATCTCGCAGCGACAGGTCGCCGCGAGAAGTTACAGCGACAAAATTGCATCGTCGAAACGGGATGTTACTTTCACCACAAAGACACCAAGAGACCAGAGACAATCAGTAATCAGCCACATAAAACATATATGTTTGTGTTTTCTGTGATAATTTCTTTGCACTTTTTCTGTTTATCTTTAGTTCTATGGGGTTATGCCACCAATAGAAATTTTTAATTTATCCAATTTACCCCAGAATTGCCAACCTCGATTTCACCGAACCCTGCCCATAGCCTCAGGTACCCCTTCGCCCATAAACTCGTGACATTTCGTAACTTTTCTATATATGAACGTTGGTATTTACTTGGGCGGGCAACGACAAATTCAAAATTCAATTGATTTTCTGAAAAAAATTAGTGTCCACTCACCGTCTTTATTACACTATTAAATGACTTGTTTTATCAATTATGTACTTTGATGTTTGATGTACATTGGTTTCTCACAACCATCGTTATTATTTCTTCAAGATGTAGCCCCAATTTTAAATGAAACTCAGCACTTCAATAAAAAGTTTATTACACTTCAATTTAAAAAAATAATTTAGTGAATTTGATACGACACAAAAGTTAAAAATATATTGGAATGAGTGTATATGTAAATGCAAATAATAACAAAAACATGAAAATACAATAAAATTTTCCTGACGAGATGAGCATTTCAGATTTTCTAAGGTACTTTGGACTAGTGCACTGGTGGGTGTAAAACTTGATATCTAAAGAGGCTCATAGGATTACCAAAAAAATGTTTCATTGGAGAATCTTTTTGTTATGAAATTACAACCCACCAAATGAATTGGGAAATTTGCTTCATTTCCAATATGATAAGTGAAGAATGACCAGACTTCATTGTAAAAATACTTTGGTCATTATGTGTGACCTGTCTTTCCTAAAGTAATAATATCGTTTCGCTATTTTTAATAACTAATTCCTACCTTCCCCACTAAAAATCTAATCTTCTGGAACTTTCCAGTTAAGTACTTTACCCGTTTCATATAGCTCAGATAAAGCATCTCCTACTTTGTTCTGCTTTTCTAGTTGTTTGTACTTCTTATAGAGCTGAAGTGCTGCTTTGGCATCTTCTACTGAGTCATGGGTCTCAGATTGAATCTTTATTCCTGAAAAATAGAAATTGTTCATCGAAATATTAGAAAATAAAAGTTTAACTGAACAAGCATCTTTCAAGACATAACGTACATACATTTGAAGTTTATGTAAAAGAACAACATAATATTTTTTTTTCATTTGATAATAGTAAGTAAACATTTATGTAATTGATACTTGTATTTTTTAAAAGAATAGTTCATATAAAATTGAAACTGGCAATAATATCGGGATTATTTACACAAGTGCTTCAAAATTACCTATAATTTGCCATGAAAGCATGTTTTCTAAAAAACTGCATGAGTTTATTTCCATATTTTGTCGAAAGCAGTTTTTTTACTGACAACATGCTTGAATGGAAAATTATCAGGTTTATTTTGATGCACGAGTGTAATTCGGTAGAATATTTCCGGAGTTAAAACAACGACGTTCAAAATTCAGTATTTATGCCTGTCAAGATGACAAATGTACATTTTAACAATCGTTACTATAGATACATATGGGATTTTTAACATACGATTGAAATATTCACTGTAATTGCACCAATCCACAAATTAATATAATGGAACAATCATATTGGATTCGGAATTTTGCGTCTATTATTATATTTTGTTGGCAATATACTCGATGCTACCGCACCTATTTATATTTTATCGATTCTTTTTGAAAAAATACAAAATTGTTAAACGTACGCAGAGACGAGTTGGTGGCAACAATCGTTTGTTTCGAAAAAATCTTATGATAATCTGGCTGTGAGGTACTTTTAAATTCAACCACATCCCTCGTACCGTACAGTTTTTATTTGCTACAAACCATTAGGTATTCTCAAAAAGTTTAATTTTTTTGCAATTTTCAGAATTTCTATTTCTTCCATTTCAAGAAAAGGAAATAAGGCCTTGATGGGCTCGAAATTTACAGTTAAATAAATGTAAATACTTATTAATTAATCCCACGAAACATATAACAGGGAATATAAAAAAAAGCGTAACAATAAGGTATGTATCAAGTTAGTATATATAAATTTGATTTTGAACTGATCTGCAGTGAATAAATTGACATTTCGATAACACATTCACATGACTAAGATTTGAGATGATGAATTATCAAAAAGTCGTTTATTTAGTGTTAAACATATATATCGAGATTTATTAATTGATTTTCGTAGTATTTTTCTTTGGCTTTCCTATTCAATTGTTTGACCAAGGTGTTAGATGAATTACATGAATCAATTACCTATATTTCAATACAGCTTTCCTTCTATTAAAAAAAAACTTATCCCTCAATTGCATTACAAGAGCAATATTCTCGTTGAACCATGTTTTAGTTTGGCCTTTAATTTTTATATAGTTTTTCGATGACCTCTCTTCGAGGATTTTTTTTTTATTTCTTCCTACTTTCATCTGCATTTTCATGATGATGCATAGTGTCGTTTAGTATATTCCATTTCTCTCATATGACAAGAATATTGAACTTAATGGAAATAGTGACAATTATAGCCCTAATTGAGGAATACATTGGTCATTGGATTAAAGTTGGACAGAATGTGTTCTAATAGTCTCGAGTTATTCATTTCTCTTGTTGAATATATTTCGAAACACAAACTGAAATTATTTGATGAATAAATATCATTTAATTGTGAGATCATGTTACAGTTAAAATTTCCAAATAGGAAACAAGTTTTTCAAAAAGATTTGAAGTTCTTCATCCAGCAAATAAAAAATAATTTCGAGTCTGATTTGGAGGCCAATACTGCGGGTAAAATATATATTAAGTTTCATAATATTCACAGTAATATATGATAGATCTGTTTAAATAATTTCAACCCCAGCATATTCGATTCAATATTTCAAAAAAAAGCGAAGCCTCCAACACGTTTCTCTTTGGTGACAGAGATAGATTCAAAATTTGTTAAAATTGTAGTATAATCCGGAATATTATAATGTCGGTACAAATCTCTTATGCGATAATTTTTAACTGATCTGAGTTTTTTCAGATAGTATCAATTTGTAATTCAACATTGTATGTAATTCTTGAATATTTATATCAGGTTTAAAAGTCATATGATTTATTTGGGATTTACAAATTTTCATAAAATTATATTGGGCAACTTTTGTAGTTCCGTATTTGCAATTTCCACTAAGTTGTTTCAGTTTATCAGAATGAGTTTCTGAACAAAGGATTTTTTGTTCTTTTCTCCATTTACAGAAAACATTATTAAACCCCAAACATTTATAACACTGCGTGACTATTCCCCCAATTTTTTAATTCTCTGATGAAACTGATACCAAAGTTGAAATTTTTCAGATTTATTTTCCTTTATAGATCGATATGACTGGAGATGAAACATTTTTCTTAATTTATGGCATGCAACAAATATCGCAAATGAATTTGCTCTTAGTATTTTCAATTCTAACGCCTCGTTGAAAACGATTTCTAAACCTTTTTGATAAATTGAAAAATTTTTGAGAAAATTCCAAGTTACTGTATAGATTTATGGAGTAGTTATAGCTTACCTAGAAAATGCCATGCTAAAAATCTGAGGGAGACCATTCTATGATGTGGCAAATGAAACAATTGCACAGTGTCTACGACTTGATCGGTACTAACTACCAGATTGATGACTCTAAAAGAAAAGAGGTTACAAATGGTATTATTTCCTTATTGTGAAATTCTACCTGAAATCATTTTTGAGTCCATGACCAACAAAAACTACACCACTCTCCTGCAAAAACCTCAACTTGGTGTAAGTGGATTTGAGCGTTGTCAAGTGCTTGGAACTGAAATTAGCATCTAAGTCACCAGGTTTTATTCCAGAGAACTTGGTCAAATAGTCTACCACCTGTTCTTGAGTCGAAATATAATCATCTATGAAAGGTGTTCCTTCTAGTGGGCCACTTCTGTAAACAGTTAAATATGTTTAGTTTGAGTGGAATCTTCTGATATAGTAGTAGTATTTATTTGGCCATGAATAAAGTACATTGTGCAAATGGCAAGTCATATGCTACACTTAAATGTATAGGTAAATATAAAAATACTTATAAACATATAAATAAATACACATAGTTGTAAAACATAATATCAAATAGATCATCATTTAAATGAATCGTTTCAAATAATCAATAGCCAAGAAACTCATCAACAGAGTAGAAATAATTTTCGAACAAATATGTTCTTGTTGCTTTTTTGAACCTGTCATTGTAATTGATATCTTTTAGGGTCTTTGGTAATTCATTATAAACAGATATACAATTATAAACTATTGATTGTTTGAATGTTGGAGTTTTGTGCTTTGGTATCCCTAGAATGAATGTTCGTGAAGGGGAGTAATTATGATTCCTCAGTACATCAAAGTCAGTCACAATGCTTTTCACAAACATTACACATTTTAGAATATATATCGAACAGAAAGTAAAAATATTGTGTTCTTTAAATATGATTTCACAAGATTCTCTCGGTTTCAAATCGAAAATGTGCAAAAAATACTGTTGTCATTCCCCATGTTGCAATATTCAATGATATATGGCTGTAAGCAAATGCATAATATAGATTAAGAAGTCCGTGCCTATTTAGGATTGATTTCATTCGGAGAATCGCGTAGTACGCTTTATTTCATATAAGTTCATGTGAGAAGAAAACCTGGGATCAGAATCCAACCAAGAAATTTTACGTTCTTACTAAATTTCAGATTAGCGAAATCAAAATTATCAAAACTCTTGCCCATCACTATGACGATAGACTATGAGATAGATGAAGCGTGTTTTCCAAGTACTCCTCTCAAATGTCACCGGAGTATTGCATAACCCGAACAGCATAACCTTGCCAGAACACACTATTCAGAACTAGCGTCGAGAACCACTTGCAGTCAGCTAGGATGTTCAAGGTGGTGTCTATTCTGGGCAGTAGTAGTATTGATTTGTGATTCTCAATCGTGGTCAAAAATACTCTGTTAATAATTCTGCAGTTGACATAGTATTATGAAGATCACCACTCACAAAAAACTGACTGCTCTGATTATAACAAGTATTTTCAAAGTATTCGCATCCCGATGAGTGTTATAATGACTTTTCTTCTTCGACCAGTTCCTAGCATTCGTCTAGATTCTCCAAAGTGGTGCTCATTTTTTGATATATACCTTTGATGGCTTCATACTTTATGAAGACTATATGATTTTCTGTTCTTGCTTTTTCGATTTTTACTTGACAAGAAAGGATCTCACTCACTCTGGTCGCTAGGATGAAGATACAGAAGCTTCAAAGTATGAAACTGTTTGCAGAGATCAATCAAACTGATATTACTTGCACTCAACGCGCGTTTTCTAACAATCGAGAGTCTAAAAACAGTACGAATTGTGACAAAGGGCTTATTCCTTTTAGCCCGCTTCTTAATTTTTCACTGAGAAATTAATCAGAATAATTAGTAGTAACAGTTTTTGCACAACCTTAGATTGTAGAGTATATAAATGGCTAACCCTAGTCTTCAGATCTAGTATCAGTTTTCTTCTCCTGAAGATGCTTACCTTGTTAGCAAGACCCGCGTCGAGTGCAAATAAAATCAATTTGTTGTTAGGGTAATTAATCTCTACAAAAAGTTTTATCTTTTATAGCAAAGGTTCCAACCTAATCTTTCATGCAAGGTATATATTTTTTTAATCCCTGGTGAGAGAAGTATTTCTACTTACCCTCTGATACAAGTAATCCTTGCGACCGACATTTGGGATGGTTTGATGGTGGACATTTTGCCATCACTTCTAAGTTCAGCTTCCTCCTGGTTGAGAGTAACGAATTCTGCGTCCATGGCTATCAAATCACCAGACTTCAGAACCTCATTGTCATGAAGAGGAGTGAAAGTAATTACTCTTGTTCCACCGCTTCTGGCAAGAGATGCGTCTTCATTGAAGACATCCTGAAATGCAATGAGTGTATGATTACAATGTTTCAAGGAATTAGCGATGTAATTATAATGAGGTCGTAGAAAACCTCTACCTTCCTAACTTTTTGAACAGGACAATTCAACATAACGAATAATGACGATTTTTTTTCATTCTTGTATATAATTTCCAAGAATAAATGCCATTGAATTATTCATAAGAATGAAGAGGAAACTAAGGAGTTTAACACCTTTATGATTGAATAAGTTTTTCAAATACTTGATTCACTTGGCACTCTCTCCATTACATATGCCTCAAAATACTGTTAATTTCCTCGGTAGAATGAAAAGTATCATTTATTTTAGGGCATATATACAGTGTTTTCACTGTTTTCTGCTCTCTATTGAAACACACCTCAAAATATTTACCCTTATTCGGATATTATTCAAAAATAATATCTAATGAAAGTATGCCAATCAAAAAAAGTATAAAAATATTTCTTACTTCCCTCCATCTTCTTAGAACAGTTGAATTTTTCCAACGATACTCGTAAAAATATGTCATAACAACGTAGGAAATAATATGCACGTCACATTATAATTTTATTATATTCCAAAGTGAGCCCACATACTGTAATAAATTGAACGTAAACTTGGTGTCCTTCCTCTCAAACCGTCAGGACCAACAAACATCTCAAAGGAATCAACGATACTTCTCTGTGGCTTCATATTCTCGGTCTTGGTAATGTGTCAATCAATTAAACCAGTTTGAGCTCGTTTTTATTATAATTTGATACTTGTGGCAATGAAAATGCCACTTGACATTAGGTCTCCGTCAACCTCTGGTAACTTATTATACTTCACGGCCAATTTATGGAATGAAGTTGTGATGGAAAAAAAATGTATCAAATCAGTTGCTGGGTAATCGCACGTTAAAAGGTAAGGCCTCGTTGATCCATTGCTCGCACAAGTTTCGACTTCTGAGGGTTGACGTTCGTCAGCTGGTTAACGGAACGAACAATTTTAGAAACAATTTTTTTTAGTTCGAAACGGATCCTATGACAATTTGTAGTAGAGCAAGTAAGATTTTTGGATTCATTTTTGATATTCCCACAATATCAAAAAACTTTTTTCAATTGATAGAAGAAAATAGAGAATGATTTATATGTTATAAATAAGGCACATTGTTATTATAAAATTAAAAAAAAACATGAAGAAATGCTTTTATAATAAACTGTTGTGTTCTAACTGCGCGCTATTTAAATTTTTCATTATCATTCATAAATTTCAGTAAATCAGATTTCTTACCCTTACCCTTGATAACGGCTGATGAATTTCAGTTCTTCTCCTCAAAATTTCTGATGAAGAATAATACAACACACATGGTGTTTTCCAATCCAAACTGAACCAAGCAGCTTCGTGTGCAGAAACAGGACTAATACTGAAATCATTGAAGAGATACCATCTGTGTTCGGGACATTCTTTGTCTTTTTCTTTGAAATAGAATTCAGGTACCTTTATTAAAGACACTAGGTTACGTTTATCTAAAGAAGTTTGGTCGTTTATGTAACACACAACTGCTGACAATTCATAAGTTTTCTTCGTATCACTATCATCATCATGAGATGTTTCCTGAAAGATAAAGTGTTATCACATTTCACAATTATTGGAACCATTTCAACTATTCCATTACTCATCACACCAAGAGTATCTAATTCATTAAATCGAGGTAATCGAGGCGAAAAATCATAATTGATTCAGTGATTCCATAAACTAGAAATAACTTTGTTTCATATTCTAGTTGGGATACATGCAATTTGTCAGATGTTACGCAGTCGGGCAGATCACCTCAAAAGTTGGCAATAAATAAAAAAATTGTCTAATAGAAATCCAGTTCAGATTTTTCAAGGTCATCTGTCCCAGTGTGTGCTGGTTCTAATCGGATAGAGATTTCTTTGTTTGCAAGATGAAGATTGGCACTGCACATAAATATTAGGGTTGCATATGGAGTATGGAGTTTTTCCTGAACAATTAAAAACGAGTACCGTTATACCTATCCAAAGAGTTTCTAACACTGTGAATTCTTGGAAATTCCGACCAATCAATATGTTGCCAATACTTGACAAAATTCTTGAATTGGCCGTATATAAACAGCTGTTAGAATACTTGAACACCAACAATTTTTTCTTTGCAAACCAATCTGGCTTCCGGAAACACCATTCTTGCGAGTCATCCTTACAACTCACTCTCACTAAATGGAAAGAAAGCATAGATAGGAGAGAGTAGGTGGTTGCAGTGTTCTTGGATTTGAAAAGAGCATTTGAAACAATCGATCGTAGAAAGTTGCTAAGAAAATTAGAGGCTGCTGGTATCGTAGGCACAGTGCTCGATTGGTTCACAAATTACCTGACTAATCGCAAACAAGTTACTAAAATCAATCAAATTTCTTCTGAACCACTCGACAATTCTTTTGGTGTACCTCAAGGTAGTGTCTTGGGGCCATTATCGTTCCTAATTTATATCAATGATATACATCTTTTTCATTCATGTGACTTCATCAATCTCTTTGCAGATGATACTCTGTTATCTGTCTCAAATAGTGATTTGGATATTGCCATTAATAAAATGAACGACTCATTAAAGACTATTCAGTCATATCTCAAAAGTAATAAACTCAAACTGAATATAACTAAAATCAAGGCAATGATATTATCGACGCCATATAAAATTAGGAATATGAATACAGGTCAATATAGCCTTACAATAGATGGTGAAACAGTCACATTTGTGAACGAATTCAAGTACTTGGGATTTATGCTGGATAACACCCTTTCATTCAATGCACATTTCAATTACATTCATAAAAAATATCAAAAAAGAGATTTTTCACCAGAGTCTCATCAAATCTTTCTTTGTATTCTAGGTAAACTGTTTATAACACAATCATTCAACCTCACTTTGATTTCTGTGGAAGTATCCTATTTTCGTTTGAATTGAATAAAATTTCTAGTCTACAGAAATTACAAAATCGAGGACTTCGCATCATATTGAGATGTAACCGTAGTACAAATATCAATTTCATGTTGAACTCAGTCACAGTGTAGCTTTCTGAGTCAAACTCAGGAGAGAAAAAATGGACTGGTGGTTGTTACTGATCAATCGGGTCGTGCCTTTAAGATCTTACCTTAAACTCCGTCTTTCCTTCTCTTGAGATCTTGAAGATGGATCTGTGTTGACGATGGACTGGCCAGTCGTGCGGGGTGTCGAGGAACACAACACTAAATTGTACCGAAAAAGGGCAGCAATTGCCATGCGGGTGAGATATTGCGAATGATTCTGAATGAATGCCGAATCGCCGTTCTTCCGTCTCTCTCTCCGAGAGTGTCAGTAGCGACCTTAAAGGCAAAAACGCGGAAAAGGGTTTAACTGTACGCGGTGAGCCAAATATTGGTGATTTTAACTGATTCTTAAAATTACGAATGAATTATTAATTATAATTATATACATGCACATTACTATTATGAACTATATTTAAATATACAAAGAAAAGTTGAGCGGAAACGCGACATGCCGCCCAACAAAAAAAAACGCAGTTTTTTTTTAGGGTTCGTCGAGCGGTAGAGGACAGAGTTTCGACACTGGCCGCCTAAGTATTCCCGAGGATGTTTTTACTGAAGCCACACGAACTTTACCATCCTTTCCAGGAAACGTCTCAAGAACACGACCCATCTGCCACTTCATAGGGGGAATGTTATCCGCTTTGATCAGTACTAGGGTACCAATTTTCAACGATGGGCTGTCATCAACCCATTTCGCTCGCTGATGGAGTGTGTGTAGATACTCCTTGGACCAACGGGACCAGAAATCCTGGTGCATACGACAGAGTAGCTGCCAGCGAGAAAGTCGGTTCAAAGGAGTATTCTGATAATCGTCCTCTGGAGGAGCGGTCAACGGTTCTAAAGTCAGAAAATGACCTGGAGTTAAAGCGGTAATATCGTTAGGATCGTTACTGAATGGGGTAAGAGGGCGAGAATTTAAAATGGCTTCAACTTGAGTGAAAACAGTAAGAAGCTCTTCATAAGTGAGGATCTGCTCGCCAATGACTCTAGTAACGTGGAATTTTACTGATTTGACACCTGACTCCCATAGGCCACCGAAATTAGGTGCGGAAGGAGGATTGAAATGCCAAGTAATAGCTTCTGAAGAGGCACAATTTTTGAGCATTTCATTCAATTGTCTGTGCGCACTTACAAAGTTTGTTCCACAGTCGCTGAAGATATGATGACAACGACCTCGACGAGCAATAAATCTCCTGAGTGCCGCTAGAAAAGCGTCGGCGGATAAATCTGAAACCAACTCTAAATGGACAGCCTTAGTTGAGGTACAAACGAACAGGCAGAGGTACGCCTTCAGAATTTTTGCGCCTCGTGCTCTGGACATGCAAATGCGAAATGGTCCTGCGAAATCGACACCAACCTGTGAGAAAGATTTTAAACGAGATACGCGAGCGGAAGGAAGATCGCCCATGAGGGGTTGACTCGATTTAGGGTTAACACGCCAACAAGTGACGCACTTGCATAAAATGCGACGAATGGATTTTTTCGAGTTGATTATCCACCAATTTTGAGCGAGCAAATATTGAACCGTTTGAATTCCGGCATGAAAGTATTTCAAATGTATACTTCTGACAAGAAGATCAGTAAATATACATTTGCTCGGTAGAAGAACAGGATATTTCCGAGAATACGGAATGGGAGCATGCCTGAGCCTTCCTCCTACACGAAGAATGCCGTGGTCATCTATAAACGGAGACAAGGAGCGTAGAAATTTGGGAAGAATTTTTTTCTCATTCACGAGGGAAATCTCTTGAGAAAAATAAGATGATTGAACGTGTTTGGCGAATACCATGAGCGATTTGTGGAGTTCAGAAGCAGTAAGGCAACCTGTTTGTTTCAAATTTTCCTTTGAACAATTACGCGTGAACCTGAGAATATAGGCCAAAATCCGAGTAGAGGTGGTCAAATGAGAGTTATTTTCGAGGAGAACATCTATAAAATGGGGAGAGTCAACAGTGACATTCAGAGTTATGCGACGCTCTTCCTCTAGGGTTTCGATAGGTGGGTCAACATTGTTGACCCAGACGTTGTGGGATGAAAGAAGAAAGGGAGGCCCCGCCCACCAGGAGGAACAATGAAGAAATTCACTGGGTAGGAGACCTCGAGAACCGACATCGGCGGGGTTATCGGCTGTGGAAACATAAAACCAGTTTTCAGGGGATACCTTATTCTGGATGAATGAAACTCGATTACTTACGAAAACTTTCCAACGATGAGGAGGGCCCTTGATCCAACACAGAGCAACCTTTGAATCAGACCAGCAGATTGTCTTATCAATACGTAGGGTTTTATTGTAAGTGGTTTGAACAAACTCTGCCAGTCTAGCTGACAAAACAGCTGCGCAAAGTTCCAACTTAGGAATAGAAATTGTCTTCAAGGGAGCTACCTTCGATTTTGCACACACAAAAAATGTGAATTTCTTGCCAGTTTCTGAGTGAATTACGAAATATGC
Source organism: Zygogramma bicolorata (assembly GCA_032362365.1). NCBI lineage: Eukaryota > Metazoa > Arthropoda > Insecta > Coleoptera > Chrysomelidae > Zygogramma > Zygogramma bicolorata. Next base: position 505,435 of record JAVJAQ010002064.1, read on the forward strand.
AACAGAACAATAACCTCTTTCACTTGCGTCTCCAAAGCAGTGGAGTTCACATGTTTGGAAACGATCGATAGCGAGGCGTCGCGGTAATGAAAATTCAGATATACAAGAAAAATCATCCAAATATTTTTTCCAAGTTCTGACAATTTCGTCAGAGGGCTTCTGATCCCAACCAATGCGGAGAGCCCAAATTCGTTGGATTAAGTGCTTGATGAGAAATGTAACTGGGGATAGAATTCCCAAGGGATCGAAAATCCTGGCGAGACTTGAGAGAATGTTTCTCTTGGTGCATTCTCTATTCAGAGGCGTGACAACAAATCGAAATGTGTCTGTAGAAGGGTTCCATTGAAGACCGAGAATCTTACATTGTGAATTCGATTTTATGTCGAAGGAATGAGGATCAACACTCAGATGGGAGGTAGGAAAATCTGTTAACAAAGTTGGGTCATTGCTGGACCACTTTCTCAATTCAAAACCACCCTTGCCCAAAAGAGATATCAGTTCCTTCTGCAAGGACAGCGCAATTTCATACGTTGGAGCAGACACAGCGATGTCATCGACATAGGTTGCGGAATATAGTGCATCGGCAGCTAAGGGATATTCTCGCCCTTCGTCTTGAGCGAGTTGTCTCAAAGTACGAAGAGCTAGATAAGGAGAAGATGAAACTCCAAAGACGAGAGTTTTTAGTCGATATTGGCGAACAGGTTCTTGTGGAGAGAACCTCCAGAGAATCCTTTGGAAATCTCTTTGCTCTTCAGTAACAAGAATCTGCCTAAACATCATTTTGACATCTGCTGTCAAAACGTACGCATGGAGGCGAAAATTTAATAAAATTGAAATGATATCTTGTTGAAGCTTTGGCCCAACTAGCAGGAGATCATTGAGGGAAGGCAGAGAGGGAATCTTCGCGGAGGCATCGAATACCACTCTCAATTTACTAGCGGAGCCATCAGTCTTGACGACACAGTGGTGAGGAATGTAATATGCATTATCATCCTCTTTCGTTTCAAGGACAGGTTCCATATGAGCAAGTTCAAGAAATTCCCGCATGAAAGATTTATATTGCTGATATAACTGAGGTTGGCGAATCAAGCGTTTTTCGAGGGAATAAAAACGCTGTAGTGCGAGCTGTCGCATTCCAAGGAAAGGAGGGGCAGGTTCGCGGAATGGAAGGGACACAATGAAACGCCCTGTTGAAGTTCGTTTCGTAGTGTCAAGAAAATGTCTCTCACAGAGAGATTCTTCAGGAGAAGTTTCGGAAACTTCGGGAATAGCCTCTAGCTCCCAAAATTTCTTCACGGATTCTTCCAATGAACCGACGTCACTCACCGTAGTGAAAAAAGACGTAGAAGGGCGTAAAGGAATGTGACTGCATTTACCCATTAGTATGTAACCGAAAATGGTATTTATCGCATCTGGTTTTCCAGAGGGCCCAGGTATGCGACCGTCTCGAAGAACTTGGGAGAACACATCGGCCCCTAATAAAAGGTCAATGGCACCAGGGCTTCTAAATTTGGGATCGGCTAGACGCAAATTTGATATATGTATCCAATCATTTGTATTGAGTTCAGAGTAAGGTAAATTTTCACAAATGGTAGGAAGAACAACTGTATCAACGTTGATGACAGGAGTTGATGCTTCGAATGGACGTAATGATATAGTTAGAGCACCATGATTGGCTCGCGTGTTTATGGTGCCCAGACCCTGAATAGTGAGAGAAAAGTTTGATGGATGAAGTCCCAAGCGTTTGACAGTTTTCTGACTGATAAAGGAGGTCATACTTCCACTGTCAAGTAGGCATCTCAAAGGTTGAAAAGTACCACGACTGTCCATTACTTCCACCCTAGCAGTAGACAGAAGAACAGTAGATTTATAACCTGAAAAGGCTGCATTAACTGAAGAATCACTCGGTAAAGCTTCTTGACCAGAAACCACACCGGAGGATTCGCCAGCTGTAAAGCCAGAGCCAGAAGATGAGGGTGTGATTGATTCGAAGTGCAAAAGAGTATGGTGAGCCTGCCTACATTTATGACATTTCGACGAGCCTTTGCAAGATTTGAAGGTGTGAGAATGACTTAGACAATTAATACAGAATTTTTTACTCTTTACCAATTTGAAACGCTCGACTGGATTAATATTCAGAAGATCTGGACATTTGTATATTTTATGCTCTGTACTGGAACAGATCGTACATTTATTATTATCATCATGTGTATGGGTCAGAAGAGAAGTTGATGAACGAGAGGGAGGGTGTGGTCTGCTTTGTGAATCGAACTTCTTCACAGTAGCATTTCCTTTGCGGGAAAATTTCAAATTATCTAGGGCTTCACATTGTTTATCCAAGAAATCAAATAAGCTTTGGTATTTGGGAACCTCGGAGGAGTTGTGATGCAACTCGAACCGAGTGGCCACAGACATGTCAATTCGTTTCATCAACATCTGCATTAGGATAAAATCCCACTGGTCCACTGGAAAATTCATTTTTTTCAATGCTGCTAAATTATCAGAAAATATTTCTAATAATTGACGCAACTCTGATGAGGAGTCACTGTTCATTTTAGGTGCATTATCTATAGCAGACCAATATGAAGAAGCAATGACGCGGGTATTCCTGAAACGTTTGATTAATTTATCGTAGGCGATAGGAAAATTAGAATCTGTCATCGGTAAATTCTGAATAACCTTCAAAGCTGGACCTCTTAAGGAGGTGAGCAAATAATTGAATTTTTCGACATCGGTTAACAAAGGATTGTTAACCACCAGAGAATTGAACATATCCATATAGCTGTCGAAGTTAAGAACATCCCCACTGAAGGTTGGAAGTTCAATAATGGGTAACGGAATTTTTTGACATGAATTTGAAGTATTTGGAGCGGCATTGGGCGGTGGGTCGCTAAGAGTCTTCGATAGTTTCGAATAAACAGATTTAATTGAATAATAAGAAGTGTCAAAACTTTTCCGAACTGCATCTTCTGTTTCAAAAAGTGCATCATCATCACCAATCAAACTTATTATGTTGTGGTGGTAATCTGAAAATCTCGTTTTGATTTCTTCGATTGATTCCATGTACATCTGGAGTAAAGAAAAATGAGTGGAATCAGATTCAGCCCTTTTTGAAACGTCTTGCAGCTCTTCAAGCCTCTTGCATTCAACTTTTCTTAGCGATTTATATTTCTTAATCTTATCAGCGGTTGACATTATGAAATATTTGAATAAATAATATTATAGTGCAAAAAATCCAATTGAAATACAAATTATGCGGTGATTGAGTAGAGAAAGCACTTCTTTTGACTCTCAAAATTAGTCGAAACCGGCTAATACCAAGTTAAAAGGAGAATTAAGAAGGAGAAATTCAAAACATTTACTTGTGCCGCCTTATAATTCGAAACAGCTGATTCGAATAAATCCTCTATCGCTCGAGTAAACTTTTTGCGGAGATCTGAACTTTCTTGCGTTTTTTGTGCGGACACCGATTCGGTATCTCGCCAAAAATAGGGAAAAATGGAATTGAATTGAAATCGAAAGAACAAACGGATTTATTGCAACTCAACCAGAAATAATCAGCTGAAACAACCAATACGACTCGAACTGGACCAAATAATGTAGCTTTCTGAGTCAAACTCAGGAGAGAAAAAATGGACTGGTGGTTGTTACTGATCAATCGGGTCGTGCCTTTAAGATCTTACCTTAAACTCCGTCTTTCCTTCTCTTGAGATCTTGAAGATGGATCTGTGTTGACGATGGACTGGCCAGTCGTGCGGGGTGTCGAGGAACACAACACTAAATTGTACCGAAAAAGGGCAGCAATTGCCATGCGGGTGAGATATTGCGAATGATTCTGAATGAATGCCGAATCGCCGTTCTTCCGTCTCTCTCTCCGAGAGTGTCAGTAGCGACCTTAAAGGCAAAAACGCGGAAAAGGGTTTAACTGTACGCGGTGAGCCAAATATTGGTGATTTTAACTGATTCTTAAAATTACGAATGAATTATTAATTATAATTATATACATGCACATTACTATTATGAACTATATTTAAATATACAAAGAAAAGTTGAGCGGAAACGCGACACACAGTGTCATAGAGACTGTATCTAATAACAATGACCTTCATTTACAAAATTTTGAATAATTTAATGCCAGAATACTTTGCTTCATTCATTGTCTTCAGATCTCAAGTTGACAGCTATCAAACTAGAGGAAATACTGAACAACAACCTCACTTACCCAAGTACAATCTGGCCAACTCAATGAGATCTTTATTTTATAAGGGTATAAAAGAATATAATGAACTACCGATATGCATAAAAGAGTCTAAAACTATTAAGGAGTTCAAAACTGTCCTTATAAATTACATAAGATCTAATCGACAATATACTTGTTCATTATTTAACTGTTCATAACTATTTTTATCAATAATTCATGTGATTTTGTTTTTTGTATTACTATGCTATTTGTATACGTGTGTTTTCTACATTTATTCGTTTATTGTGTTTAACTATATTCATGAATTGTAATTTACCAATGTATGTAAATTAGGATTATTTCCTACTAAATAAAGATCATTCATTCATTCATTCATTAATTCATAGATCCTTCCCCAGCAGTGCGGTGGAAACTTCGGGAATGCAGACGACTGGGTTATTACTATATGGAAAAGAGCCGAAAGGAGTAAGATCAGAAAAAAATGTTGCAGGTTTGTTTTCTTTTGAGAATGATTAGGGAGTACCTACCGAGTATACATTTCATTTGAATTAGATGAGACGTCAGCAACTCACTCGAAACTACTACATACTATGAATCATTTAGCCATAATAAACCCTACAGAGTTGTCGTGTAGACCCACTCGCGTTGAAGCTATCCTAACCTAGTATGATTTTAGTTGAAATTTAACATAACTGATTTTTTCGAGTTCAATTCAATAGGATAGCTCATTATCATTAAGGCCCCTAATGCCATTTTTGGAAGGCTAGAATCCTTCCTTCCCTGCAATCATTTATTCAAGCTTACCTGTTCGTCAGAAAGTTTACTAATTTCCAATTTCTCATCCTTCACAGCCAACTTAATAGAATGTGGCAGCCAATTGTTGCTGCAGTAAGGGTTACTGAGGGGTGGTGCTGGTGGGGTATTGTCGAAACTATGTTTAAATCTACACAATGGTCTGGAACAGTGGTCTCCATAACGACAAGGTTTGGATGAACCCATCGATGAATTTGGCGTGGAAGATCTATTGTTGATATCTACCGTTGTTACTTTGGCTACCACTTTATCCATCTGGGTCTGCCAGAACTGTTTGTGTTGAGGATTGTGTAAGCCAGTATTGATCGCTAGGAGATTCGGCACGGACTGTAAAATAAACAATTACAACTTTACTATTTTCTCAACTAAATCTATGAATGTGAATGTTTCTTTCTTCAACATTTGAAGAAAGTTGATTTGAAACACTTAAAAAAACTGTTTTATGGATTAAGGTATATTTTTCTGAATTTTCGGTTTCATGTTCTTCAAATTCAATTATCATGATGTTGAACTTTCATTAATAAGATTTTTGTGAACCCAATTATTCATATCACAATAATAAAGCCACACGTAATAGCGGTTGTAAACTATTACGTGTGGCTTTATTACCACACGTAATAGTTTACAACCGCAAGAATAAGGACTGTGAAATGATTTCAAAAGATTAAATTCAATTGATCAATATGAAAAGATTAACATTTTTTATTGTGCAATTGACAAGTCTATTCAAGCATCGAAATCAAACTCAAAATCTACTTTTATCACCTGCAGTATTCTAGATTGAGATGTTGGGGAAAATTTGGAACAATTTTCGCACCATGCTGGAGTTGTCTGTTGAGGGCACAAAGATCTTTTCAAAATATCACAAAAACTCCATTCATCCTTATCGGAATCAAGAGAAGGGTAAACTAGATTGCAGGCAAGTAAAACAGACTCTTTTCTGACCTGAAAAAAATTTAAATGTTACAACTTCACCACACCTGCAATGATAATCGATACCTCATTGCCACACTTCAAACAAGAGTTGATTTGTAACTGCTTGGTTCCAAATAATTGGCTCAATTCTGAAACATCTTCTCGTTTTTCATCTTCCATTTTGATGTCTACGTCTCCAGCTGAAAATATATATTAATGAACTAGAGACGAACAATTTGCCATTAACATTACCAAGAGACGGGCGTTTTTCTTTGCTTCTATCGGAAATAATTGGAAAATCAGTTTCTTTGTAAACAAACAGTTTTCTATTTACTTTTCGTTCTTCGAGTTTCTTTTTTGTTTCAGATAGTTCGACGTGCATCTGATGGAGCATAAACCTATTCCAACTCTGAAAAAAGTCTATAAAAATCATCAATGAATGCATACGTTTTCGATTTTAACCTAACCTCAAACTAATATAGTTTTTCAGGACTTTTTACATTTCAAACTAGTCAAGTGAGAAATTATTTTTATGTTATTCAGGATGGGGAAGAACGTATGAAATATTTATTTGTGACCAAGAATGAGACTGAATGATCAAGAACTCAATTCAAAAGAATAAACCCTGCCTAGTTTGAAAAAAGAACAAAAATGAAAACGATATAGGATTTTTTGTCTAGAAAATAAAACAGAATGCTTCCGAGGTCGAAAATGTTGTTCAAGCATCTGTCAATACTCAACTGTGCAAATGTTTAGAACTGGTTCAGAAACAGTAAGATGTCTAGAAGGATGGTGCTGGGACCGATGCGATATTGTTTAGAATTTTATGGCGACACTTTTCTGTCATTAGTGTCATTTTTACGTATCGTGGTGTGTTTCTCAATTTCATCGCTAGTTGATGCTAATTGGAAGTGCATAGTCAACCGATAAATCGACAAACTATATTCTATGATTCGAGCAGTCAACAAAATGAGCAAAATCTAATGTCATACTCATAAAAAACAAAATCGAATGAAAGGAACACAATTATAGGGAATTTGGCCAGTATTCTAAACAAATAATATAGGTTGTTGATCAGTCAGCGTCCAAAAGTAAAAGTATAGCCAGCCGTCAGGTCGGCCGTTTATACATTTCCTAGGAAATTTGTGACTCTTTTCGTTGCAAACGCCATCTGAACTGATTTGATGTCGAGAAGCCATGATGCTTATTATCATAGTAGGCATGTGTCGCCAAGTATACCCCAAACATGCCCAGGTATAACTCAGTACACCATCCTTCTAGACATCTTAAGAAACAGACATGACAACAACAAACTTATGAACCTCATATGAGTCATAGAATCCTCCTCATCACATCAACCTTAATAGTATATTATGCAACGATCGTGTAATGATGGTTATTAATATATGAGCATAAACCGGGATACGAAACGAGCCGAAGGTGAGTTTCGTATGGTTTATGCGAGTGTATTAATAACCATTACATGAGAGTTGCATACGCTATTTTATCTACACCCAATAAATAATGAAGAACTAAAAATATTATAATATTAGGTATTTATATTGAACTCAATAATAGTAGGTAATCAATCGTATTTCTTTGAAAAATTCTACAGAATTATAATTAATGGTATAACCACGGAAAATACAACAATGGGAAGAAAAAAAATGAAAAAAAGTCCTTGCCGAGGTCTGGATTTGAACCCGGGACGATTGAGATTACTGCCCGCGCCGCTGACCACTCGACCATGAAAGCACATTCGACTTATACGAAAATAACAACATATGTGTTGCATTTGTCAAATGAAAAATATAATCCTTTCGATTGTATTTTTTTCTTGTCTAAGACATCTGTGGAGGAGTCGCTGGTAATTCTTCTATATCACTGCTATAAGACATTTTCATTCGATTATCGAAAATTGACTGAATTCTTCAAAAATTCAATACCTACTGATTTTGACTTGACAAACGTCAAAATGCAAAGCGTGCACATCATGCTTGATTGAAAAATAATGGGTTTCTATTGGTTGAAAATCTGTATCGTAATGAAAATCTGTATCGTAATGGATTTCATTATAAAACGGGTGGTGGGCATATAAGTGTATTATTAGAGTACGGGTGTAGATAAACGAACAAACAACATAGGACATGACTTAAATTTCAAGTAATCATTATATTTTCATTAGATTCGATTTCAATTCATATGATAGTGATAAAGTCGAGAAAAAATTAATGAATTTTGAAAAATTAGATAATTATAAAACAAGAATCGAAATAATACACAAAATATATACCCATACAATTTAGCAACAACATTCTGTAATTAGTTATAAAACATAGATTTTGTTCAATATAAAATGAGTTAGCAAAAAAGTATTCAACCAAGAGCCAAGGAAAAACTGCAATAATTTCGAATTTTTAATCCAACAGTTGCAAATTCGTCTATGTCACTATAGTCTTGTTATCATTGAGTTATTCTCTCTTTAAATTTCACTATATCTCAACTCACATTCATGTTGATGTTATTCAAGAGAAGGATATATTAGCCCACATAAACGTACACGGCCATTAAATTATTCTTCACTGCCCTAGTGATCAAAAAACCTAAATTCACTTATATTGTATTAAATGATTTAATTTAGTAATCAAAATTGAATCATCTAGTTATAGGAGAGAAAATAATATTATTATTATAAGTAAATGATATAATAACATTAACCATTCATCCAAGATTTCAAAAACTTTGTACATGATTTATAAGTATATTATTTTCATTATTCACATCAATTTTCATTGTGGATACCCAGAAACAAAAGGTTTCATCGGAACTTTGTACAATTCCAAATAATTGCAAAATAATACTGATATCATGATTCATGATTTTGTTTTTTTTCGTTTCCAGGTGACAAGCAAATTTGTTGAGAACTCTTATATCGTAAAACTTTGGAGTAAAAACTTTCACAGCTGATACACTACCTGAATCAGAGAAGACAGCTCAATTCTTTGTTTGGCTTCAGGATGAAGATCACTCAATATCAAACTTAGTGCAGAAGCCTCCGGTACGGTCCTGAAAGCTCTCAGGAAGTTTCCAGGTTGACATGGCTGATTTGGAGATGAAGTAAAGAGCATATGAAACAGGAAACCTAATTCACACGAGAGACAAAACTCTTTGGAACACAAATGAGACAGCAGGGCTGCTCTCAAAGGTTCAGTGTAGTAGAGTACCTGAAATGAGGAGTTTAATGAATATGTGTAAATTTTATCATATTACAATGAATCTTTCTATGTAAAAAAACAAGGGCCGTGACGTTCCCACTTAGAAGAGGCGGTAGTGTAAGGAGGACCAATGGATTGCAAATTGGCCCCTTGTTCACGAATAAAGAACGGTCTCGAAGTTTGTAGGTAGGTGTATATTTCTATAACTTCGTGAATAATCGAGCAAACAGGAAAGTAGTATAAATGGGGAATGTTAGAGTCTTGACAGCGACAATTCCGAATGCAGAGAACAATTCCAAAGCGGTTGGTACGCAACAGTGTTGTCAAGCGAATTTCGTAAAAAAATCCCATATGAAGCGGGACATTTTCGATCAATTACAGCGATAAACTCCCGGCGGGACATTTTCGGGTTGGTAAATACCCGGGGAGTTTTCGAAAAATACCCGCTCGGTTCGTGTATCTATAGTAACGATTGTTAAAATGTACATTTGTCATCTTGACAGGCATAAATACTGAATTTTAAACGTCGTTGTTTCAACTCCGGAAATATTCTACCGAATTACACTCGTGCATCAAAATTAATCTGACAATTTTCCATTCAAGCATGTTGTCAGTAAAAAAACTGCATTCGGTTATTTTTATATTTTGCTAAAAGAGCCCTCCTTTTTCGGAGTCGGGCTCTTTCGACAAAATATGAAAATAAACTCATGCAGTTTTTAGACAACATACTTTCATGGAAAATTATCGGTAATTTTGAAGCACGTGTGTAATTACTCCCGAAACAGTTTCTGTTCGTGTTACTTTAGTTGGCGAAATTTTTTGTTCTGTCGTTTGTTTTCGTTATACCGAGTGTCATTTATTACCGAACCCACAGGAAAAACGTAACAATAGATAGCATTCATAGATTATTTCAACACAAATAGAGAACAATTTGAATTTTTTGTGGTTTCCAGTACCTGTATGGAATAGTTCCACCATAAGAAAAGTACTTTCAACATCCGAATAATAAAGTGAGTACAATCGGCTCATGAAGTTTAAATTGAAACTCACAAAAAATATGAACCTCATAAAAAATTTTCTATGAAATAATGGGAAATGAATCTGATAACCTCTTCACCAATTGAAATATATAGTAACACTGGAAAAATATTCAGCTGGGAACAGTTCAGAGAACTCAAATATATAGTACGGGTGACATAGAACTTCCATTAGAACTTTGAGGTGATAGAGTTATGGCTACTTCTATTGGTATAGTACTTTAATGAAGTTTTCCTACAAACGTGTTAAAAATGCCATTTTTAGCACTCCATAGAAGCCTTAAAAATGTCACTTTAAGGCACTGAGTGCCTTAAAATGTTTATGGCACTGCTGTCAAAAGTGAAACGTCAGATTTTGAAAGCAAACGTCAAAATATTTAGATTTTATTTATTAACATTAATATTAATAGTACAATTTGTGCAATTTGACAAATTAATTTCTTGCACTGCTATTTTACCATTTTCCATGGCTAAGGAAGAATGATGCGTAGAAATAATTGAATTTCCAGTCGAAGTTGATGCCACAATTTCTTCGGATGTTTGTTGTTGGATTGATGTTGTTGGTAATGTTCGCTGCACCGTTAAAATTTAATTCAAACTGTATAATTACTTTATTTGAACGTTTGTAGAAAAAATATTGTATGATATACGTGTTAAAAGTACCTTTTAAGGCACTCATGTGAATTGCAGAATTCGCTTCGCTCATTCTGCAAACCTTCACATGCGTGCCTTAAAAATGTACTTTTAACACTTATATCATAAATAACTATTTCCTTCATTTGACAGATACGCACGCGCATTCAATATATCCTCCCCATTTTTTTTTCATTAAAATACAGTCTTCCATTGTCTAATTTAAACAAGGAAATAGTCCCTTTCATTCAAGTTGCTTTTATTTCGACAATTTCTGACAAATATTTGTGAATCATGTCTTTTAAATTTGAAGATGCATTAGAAATAAATAGTTTGCTTGAAGGTGGTTGACAATGTTCCTTGCTGAATGGTAATGGTTCGGACTTCCATTGTCTATATTTTCAACTCTATCGAAACCTGTTGCTAAGAACGAAAGGATAGAAATAAAAATCAAATCCAAACAAAAGGTTGAAATGGATTTTTTGGTCAAAAATAAAATTAAGGGTTTGATTGATCGAAGAAAATAATTTTGTGAATTTTGTGGGCGCTTCAGCAAGATTGATATCTAACCTGCTTTGGTTGGAAATCAGCCTTCAGGTGCTTTTGCTTCCTTTTTGTCTGTTATTTTGATTTTTGCCTGGATCTACTTTGTTCTTTCCAAAACGTAAATAGTTATACGAATTGGTAAGATAGTTATACCAATACCAATGAAAAAAATTGGTATAGGTTGTTATAGGTATTCCAGCATGCACTATGTTCTCCAAGGAACGATAGAGATGCTAAAGATCTTGCGAAATTATACAGAGCATTAACATTATCCACTGGGCGATTACTGAAAGAAGTCTTCTGGACGTACTTATAAATTTTGTGAAACACATTAATGAGGATTCAAGGTCCAGAATTTCCAGCAAAAAGAATATTCAAAACAGTGAAACTAAATTTACGAAAAGAATTGTATTCCTAGCAAAAAGAAAATTCAAAACAGTGAAACTAAATTCACGAAAAGAATTGTATTTCTATTGGGCAAAATAACAGTTACTAATCACCGAAAAAATTATTTCTAAACTGATAAAGGGAAGTATTGCCAAGGCTCACGTCCCTTCAGAGCTTTTCACGTTTCAAGTGAAGTAGGGTAGTTTTACTCAATATCAGGCTATTAGCAGCCTGAAGATATCAAAAATATGGCTTCGATTCATAAACCCAGGAATGTCGACTGAAGTTTTTTCTGACAAGTTTAATGCGTTTTTTACGAGAACAATAACTATTATCGGTACATACCCATATAACCCTAAATTTTTAGAGAGTCCTTATCAAGTGTGTTCAATCCACACATGAAGTGAAATATAGAGTGTTCCTTTCGAAAAATCCGAGAAAAATTGTTCTCGAGTTCTGATTCACCCAGTATTAATAAAAGACTGTACAGACAAATTATAACTCGACAAAGAAAAAAGTACATTTCTGTAGTGGATGCTGTTGATTGGGATTGCTTTTTCTCTATCTTTGAATCATGACTTAAAAATCGCTCGGTATCCATAAAAACCTATATTTTTTATAAAAACATAATCTTCATACACTACGCACCTATTCAGTACCCTATATATTGGCAACCCTGAACATAGATAAGCATAAAATAACATTAAAATGATGACAACGTTCACTAATAATAAAAATGTACAAAATATACTCTAGTCAAAAGGAATTATATCACAAAATATCACACTCGTATAAAAAAGAAAAAGATTTCTGTAAATTTCGACAGTGAAGACAAGGAATAGAATGCTCTAACGACTAAATATAATAAAATAATGAATAAATATTGAAATATATGGAATTTCCAGAAACTAGTTGAATTTCTGAGATTTGGGTGGAGGAGCAAAATTGAAATGAGGATATACTGTCAGTAAATGCAACGCGATAAGAAAGGACACTTCGTCCATTGCCGCATCGCCTTTGACAATGTCTACTGCAGTTTTAGACAGGGCGAAAGCCCCAAAAACCTGCAGACCACAGCTAACAAACCCGAAAACTGCCATCAACTCAAATATCCATTTTCATAACACAGACAAGAAAAGAGAGGTGACGGCCAAAAGAATATTTGCACCGGGCGCATCGCACCCTAGGAGAGTCCCTAACTGAGCCATTCTTAGTCCTACTAGTAAGATATGGAGGTTGAATTAAGGAAACTGCGTTGTGAGTTGGAGACGGAGATGACTAGTGGATTTAGTCGAATATCTGAAGACAAACAACTCTAAGGAGCCGCTATGATGTAGACGAGCGACCTCGATCAAGCAGAGTTTTATTCTTAGTCCTTTTCCGTTCTAGGTATCACACGTCAACAGGTAAGACTTCGTCAGTTCTTAGCTCGCACAAGTTTCGACTTCTGAGGGTATAGTATACAATCGTAGATAGACGCCATCTAGTTAACGAAAAAAAAAAGATTTTATAAATCCCAATATCCCTTTTTTCTTTTCATGAAAACTCAGTCAAAAAACGTAGACCTTTCAAAATCACTGGTACTATACTAAGTTTTGAGCAAACTAATCGGTACACGATTTAGAAATATTCAAAATCATTAATTCGGAGAATTATAGAGTTTCAAGATTGTTACTTTTACAATATATTCATGAAACAAAACTTCCATCATCGCATTATCGACTAACCTGTATCATGGCATTGCAATAAGCATTGGGCAAAGTTGCTTCTAGACCAGAGAAACCACTTTTGTTGTATTGGTCGAACTGAAAATCATCACTTCCCAACTTATTGTACCTCACATCAATTTTTCGATATCGCTTAGGAATAGCTATGAACGTGCCATTTTCTTCATGGTGCTTCGGACTCTTTTGATTAGATGCAAAAGGTGAGCTGTAGCCATTTTGACCGAAACTATAGAGTACCTAAAAAATGAAAAAAAAATTAGGAAAATAACAATACGAAGCGTCCCATAAACGAAGCCACGCTTATGACTTGAACTGAATCATAAAAAATATTATGTTGTAGGCTGAAGGACTTCGGTCGATGGCCTGTTGGGTGTTGGCACTCAATAAATAACGTTATTTATTTATTTTATAATGTGGAGATAAACATTTCCAATAATAAAAAAGCAGAAGTTAGTAAAAAACAGAAACTTTTGAATAAAGTCATGAAAAACACCAACAGAAGTTGGACCTTTTTAAACGATTTTTCACCTTGTGTTATCGAATTATAACGCCCTGTTTGTATAACTGAAGCTGAATGGTTTATGCTGGAATTAACAAATTCATATTAATAAGAACAAATGGTTTATGTGGTTGAAAATATTGATGCTGGAGTCAGATAAGAACAAAACAACTGCACATATGAAGAGACTGGTATATTAAAAAATAAAAGATTTTTTTTTTCTTATAAAGGAAGCGTTTATTTTAACCCAATAACAAGTTATCATCAGTCCATCATCACTCAACCAGAAAAATTTATAACAATTCCGATCTGTAATAAATATAACAATTATAAAAAATAGATAATTTGAAATATCTAACAGAAATAAACAGCTTTTAACTTATCGAATCTCACTTGATTTCTCCTAGTTGTTTTTGGATTCGGAGCATATCCAATAGGACCCTGCATTTTCATTGTCCGCAGAATCTCAGGATCAATGCCCACCGAACGTCTGAAATGTAAAAACGAAATTGAAATCGTTTTGAGTCTATCAAAAATTTGGCTCTCGTAAAATTCTGTAGTACAGCAATGATTGTAATGCCAGGAAATAAAAGTATTTCTCATATTGAAAAGGACATGTCTGTAGTAGAGAAAATGCTCTCCTGAATAAAGTAACTCAAAACTGAAGCCAATATTTTTTTAGGGCCGTGTTTTCTATTGAATTGATTTCTGAAAGGTATTCTCGATTCATACAGTATTTCCCGAAAGTAAAGTATGCATTCAAAAAATCGTTAACAAACTTATTCAAAGGCCCACATCACCCCAAAGGGTATACCGAAAAAATTAAGAGCGGAGAACATCTTGTGGTCTCTGTTTTGCTAAATGTTTCATAGTGAATACAGCAAATATATGGCTTACTGCCTCCTCCGGATTCAGGCTGTAATAATACATTTAGACAGAATAATCAATCTTCAATTGATATTGTTTGAAACCTTACTGGTTAGAAGCGGTATCTGATCTTTTTGAAATAATAATTGAATTTGCCAATGAAATGGATATTCGAGAAGAGAGCCGGTTTGTAGCTCTTGCAGTAAGTTGACATTGTCACAAAAACAGATTCTGAGATCAGATTTGATCAACTTCATCACTAATGTAAAATTTTCAACACATTCTCATAAAACTGAAATTTTCATAATGGACCGATACTTAAACGGTCATGTCATATGAGGTTCCTGTCAGTGGTAGGTTTTAAACTTGACCTATGGCCCTGATCTCAGGTTCGATTCTTCCACAAGAAATCTCAATTTTTAATGACGATATTCACAACTAATCCAGGAAAAAAGATCTTAAATGAGTTTCTACACATTTTCATGAAAAGCCCAGAAAACACAAACCTGGACCACCACAAAAAAGGAATTTTAGGAAAATACTTCGTTTGAGTTTTCATCTCTTTGAGAAATTTAAATTTTTATAAAGAGCAAACACAACTTTAATGTTAGAGCGCTACCTATGAACGCCCCTATCATGTCTGAAAATTCACTCAATTCAGTAATTCTATCTGATTCAATCATCAAATAAGTTTATCAAGTTTATCAATTATAATTGTGCATTATACCGAATACACCAATTACACCCGCTGATAGAACCAAATAAAATCCAATGAGAGTTATGTATTGATTCTTGTCGAAAGTAGTAACTTGCCTATAAACTTTTTGCGTTAGATGAGGCGGCCAGTACGAAGCAAGCTGTCTCTCGGCAGGTACTATAGGCATTGGGATGACTGATAAAGGTGTATTGTAATCATCAATACCAAAACTGGGAAAGGTGGTAGGAGGATCTGGCATTTCACACGTCCTCGAGTAGGTATTAATCACTGGTTCAGCCCCCGTAGAGAAGAGGTGTATGTGACCTGTATTGTCGCCGCAGGCCATAGATTGACCGCTTGATGATATGTCGAACGTCAGACACATGGCTCCTTAAAATATATTGAATCATACTTTATGCTGCAAAAATCATGTTTTTATCATTTGAAATTATTGAGTACCTATTCTATGACCTAGCTAAATGTCATTAAACCCAATGCAAAAGACATCAGAAAATTTAGTAACACATTTGAATGAGATGGTGAGTTCAGGCTGTGCTCTCCAAAATCCACACATAATCTGAATCATCTTGAGGTTCACCAGGTACATAAAGCCCTGATTATTTTATTGTTGGGGGATCTAGCCCAAATTGTCCATATGTTTTTGTGCCGGCTTCGCGCCGCCCCGTCAGTGGAAGTGGTGCTTCCCAAGCTCTGATTATTACTGGAACTCAATTATTGAGGTCTTGAACATTGATGAATCTTATAGAAAAATAAATTGGGACGGCATTTCCAAAGGCTAGCCCAAGCCCCAGACTCAATCCCTTAGACTTCATCTTCAGGGTTTTACTGAGTCATATTTCTCTAAATGCAATCTGGGAATGTATTGGATTTGTTAAGCTAGTTGTACCATGATAATTTATAATCATTTTTAATTTCCAAGAAATCATCACGAAGAATAGAAACAATGTAGATTGTTTGTAGAATGATAGAATCATGCAAACTCCTTTCAGGAGATAGACGAATAGCTATTTTGACACAAAAAATCTGAGGAGCATCAAATACTCTGTTGAAGTCCGTACAAAACGATAGTTCGCATTTGCCTATTTCATGGGTCATAATGAGTTCAAGAATATGTTTTACCAGGATTCTCCATCTGCAAGAGACACAGACGGGGTTCGGCCAAAGCAATAGTGTCAAGAAGTTGAATTTGTCCCAACGCTGAAACAACAGCTAATCTGGAAGATATGGATGGTATGAATTTCAAGAAAAAAGGATCTATGACCGTTTGCATCGGTGATACAGCTCTGAGCATTCTTAGATCATAGACCATCAAGAATCTATCGACTGCCAAATTGTTATGCCTGAAAAATGATATTCATCAATACATTCATCAAGAGAATAATTTTTTCACCTATTGCTGAAACCACAAGTTACCAAAAGATTTCCTTGTACGTCAAAATCGCTCAGGCTCCCTGTATGTGTTTCAATACTATGTTCAACTTTGAGGCTGTTAGGATCTCTCAAATCTATCCGCCCCAAAGGATTTCCTGCACACACAAATCGACTGTGTGGTCTTAGCATTACACAACCCTCACCAACGTCAGTCTGAAAAATCAACAAAAACTTCAGAGAATCTCAAGTCCTGAGAAAATACAATTATGTATTAATTAGGAACTTGGATATTTTTGTGGAGAGAATAAAGAATAAGAATAATTTTTTAGCTTTCTTTTTCTCCGAATCCAGAAGAAGAAATTACAAATTCCATGAAAGAAGTAACATAAAAAAATCACAAACACTATCTGTTGATATGTAATAACTAATGTAAATTCTACACTTTCTAATGATAATAAACTAAAATACTGAATTTGGTTTCTTTGGAACTATTAGAAAATTCAGGAAAATATATAAATTGCAAAAAACTTACACAACTATAAGTACAAACATCGCTATAAATGAAATTAAGTATCAAATGTGGATATATAAGTATGTGAATTATGGTATTGAAAAAAAATTAGTAGCTTGATGAAAGTGGAGATAAAGCAAAAAATGAATGAACTTTTGCATAATACAAAGTTACTATAGATTGAAAAAAATGTTTCGTGTGCTCCCTCACTTCTGATACTTTCAGTGAAATCGTTTCATGAAATAGTTGCATATATAATTTTACAAACATGATATTTCCCAATGTTTCACGATACAAACATGAAACTATTATTGGGCAGATGGGCAGACTTGTTCAATCTCTTCTTCAATTTCAACTAGGCTTTCAGGTTCAACACAATTAATTATTCTGCCAGTGCAGGTTTGTTTCTCTTCCACCCCACTTGTATTTGTAATGTAAAAAGGCTAAACTCACCACCATGCTCTCTTTACACAGACTGAGATTGAAATCGATGAGTTTGTCTTGATGACCCCCAATTAAAAATCTACTTGGTGACATTTGGAGAAGACATTGCATTTCATTCATGTTTCCCGATCTGAAATAGTGGAAAAAGAATATGTCAGTTATACAACATGCTTCAATAACTGAGGGCATGTCTCTAATAATAAAATAGGAGCACAAATTCAGTACACCTATAACACTGCCTCTACTGTCATTATATTAACGGATTTTTTTATGCTGACTGATGGAAAATGAAAACCATTATGAAGGAAAATAAAACCCATTATAACTACTGGAACAGTAAACGAATCATGAGGTGACTAAACATGCTCTATTTTGAAAAATAAATCTCATCAAGAAGGTTTTTCGAAACGAGGAGGCTATAACAGAACCGAGATGAATAGCAATAAAGTAAATGACAAGATTGGAAACTTTGGTGTAAAAGTGCAGACTTTTTCTAGAGATCAATGAGCCTAAGTCAAGTTATTGATTCCACTGCTGTTCTAACCTCTTTATGCCTGATAAATGATGTATGAGCGCAGTATGGAACATGCAGTACTTTGAAATTTTTTACCAATTTTGCAGCCACTCTAGGAGCAGGGCTAATATCGACGTAAAGAAAATCTGATATCACCGATTGAAAAAGAAGGCCCCAGTAAATGTTTAGTCATCTGCAAAAAACAAAGTAGAACTCTTTCTGAAACTCAAGAATTTTACTTGAAAGTGGGATCCCATTTCATGGATAGAGAGGAATATATACCTAACATTGAAAAAATGTCAAGTATCTCTTTGAGACAAGAAGAGATTCTTACTAATGCCTCATCACAGCAAGCCACCTCACCTCTGCGGGCTCCCAAGAATCCGTATTACGGATGTACCTCCTCGGACGATCATCCACTCCAGGAATTCTGCAACCCAGACAGGCGAAATTTCTACTTTCTGTCGTTCAGCCACTCCAAGACAGAGGTGACCAGATTTGATGTAGAAAACCTCTACATCAATTTCCCGCCAGAGACGCATTCTAGATCATCAACAGGAAGCTGGGATAAAAAGAAGAAGTCTGGAAAAAAGAACATCAATACCAGTAGGAGGCATCATGGAGATGCTGGAATGCTGCGTTCATGATTGCTACATCCACACCGTTTCTTTACCCAAGATGAAGGACTATGACCACTATCACCAGTTATAGCCAACACATCCTTAGAATAGTTTGAAGCATTCGATTTCGAACACGCAAAGAAGCCCCGCGTCTGGTTAAGATACGTCAACGACACATTCATAGTATGGAAATACGGAAATGCAGAATTGGGCGACTTCTAGAGTATACGTGAAATCCACAATCAAATTCACGATGGAAACGAACTACAGCACAGTATCAAATGAGCAAATCATCAAGCATTAATCTTTGAAGAGAAGAATCGTCAGGATTCCGATTAATCGTGCAGTCAATCTCTGCAATACCAAAGAAAGTATCGGCAAGCAACTGACCAATTCAAGAAAGGGATCTTCAGAATAACGGCTACTCGAAGAAATCAGTGGATCAGAGATTTGCCTACATGAATCAACCGAAAGCCAAAGAGACATCGCAGAACGACAAGTTGTTCCCATTTCCTACGTGAAAGCACTTTCAGAGAGGACCAAGAGGATAGAAAAAAAAAGCAACTTCGAAGTCTGTTTTCGATCAAGGAATATGCAGCCAGCTCACGAATACTCAAGCACCGAATAAAAACAGAGACACTAACAAGTGTGTTTACCGGATACCAAGCGAGTGCGGAAAATCCCACATGGAGAAACCAGAAGACCATGGGAAATGAGAATGTGCAAATACAAGAACACACAACAAAAAACCACGAAATCAGAAATAGCGGAGCACAGATGAGGTCATACACAGGGAGGAACACTGGCTCAAAAGAAAATTCAACGATGCTGCATACATTCTCAACAAGGATGGATTCAGTCACTCCAGCTTAAAAATGCGGAATGTGTGGACACCCTCATCCAAAGGATGGGACAACTTCCGCTCGACGAACGAGAACCTCGCGCCAATTCATATATTTCCTGTTGAAACCAATCAGCGCTCTGTAGCGTTAGCACCCCCTTTCCTTACCATAGGGGATTTGGGTCTTTTTAAATGACCCTACCTCGAAATGTCATCACCTGAAGACGATATCGGATACCAGTCTCGAGTACCTCGGATTCAAGATTTCTTCTTATTGATTCATATTTCATTTTTTAAATGTTTAAGTTCATGTTTGATTTCAGTAGTTCATATTCAATATATAAATTTTATCACAATATTCATTTATTGATAAACTGAATTTTTATTTTCTGCCCGGGATCTAGGTATTTCATTTTTTGTTTGGATTTGAGTGCCTCAATTATTTAATTATTGACACAATTTGAGGACTTTTCAATCCTTATAATTGATTCTTGATCAAATTCTGCTCATCCCTTCTCAAAGTTTAAGAGTTATGAAGGGTGCCCAAACAAGGTCCATTTCTCATAGATGGCATTCAGAAGAAGAAAAAATCTCGAACCCATCAATTTTTATTTCGAGGGGTAAATCTTCATAATTTCAACCTTATCATTGCCATCACCTAGGCGGGGTGAGATACAACGCTTGAATTTTAAACGGGATTATGGATCAAGCAATACCTCATTTGAAAGGTCATCGGTTTCTTTTTGCATTGCTTCGTACTAACAGATACTGACAAAAAAAAGAGGGAATAAAATATAACAAAAACAAATGTCACGTTTTTATTTTCGAGACTAATTGTGCAATGTATAGCTAGCGATGTCTATCACAGATTGTGTAACTGTTAACGACATAGTCGGTGAGCTTACTTGATGACTTGCGATATATCAAACCATCTTTTCAATTATTCGTTCAGGGCAATCTCAACTACCTATCCAGTAGCTTTATGGGCTGACATCTGTGTGGACACGACTACTCCTTTGGCTTATATCAGGAAGGGCAATGAAATATATCCGACCGATTCCAGTGCAGGATTTTTCACGGAAGAAATTCTCAAATTTTCTTTTGTATGTTCTTGTATCGCAAGTGCTGGAATTGATTTCCAATTATAGAAACGGGCCCTCATTTGCAGATGAGTATTGTTTCCACCAACAGCATGTTGACAAGTGTTCCAAATCCAATAACTGAAACAAATGCCACTACTTGCATCACCAATGGCGTAGACATCTGGATTATAACCAAGGGAGCAGTTGTTTTCCGATAGTTGTCAGCCCATAAACCCACTGTGTAGGTAGTTGAGACTGGCCTGAACGAATTCGTGATCAACACCGTCTTAGCTCCACAATTAGTCTTAAAAGTTAAAGATTTTCTATACAACATTCTTTCTGAATATCTACGAATCAAATTCAAAATGCATAAAGCAATGATGAGGGAAATTTTTGGTCTTTCGAACGAGGAATCCCTTGACCCAAAGTCCCATTTGAAATGCAAGTGACAAGGTTGAAATTATGCCTGAAAGATTTCCCTATCAAAATAAAAATCGGCCTCCTTTCGTCCCTGTATATTTGATTGTTTTATAGTGTAATTCAATTCTATTTTTTGTAATTCATTATTTAAATTCAATCTTTCCTCAGTTTATGTGAAATCTCTCGTTTCAGATTGAATTTTTACATTTGTGTTACCAATTACACGATAGTTGCCGGATGATGAGATTGATGATATTTAAAAAAAAACAGATGCCCAGTTAATGCAAGTTTGATATGTTCAATTTGAATTGGAGTTGAATGTCAACATTAAACTCTAGTTTTCAAATGCATCAAGCTGAAAAAAATAATCCATACAAGCCAGTCAGGCGACTGAATTTTATAATTTTCATAACTCACGTATGGGTATAAATAGGTATTCCTCTTCGAATCTGGTACCGCAAGGTACTGGCAGTCAAAACCAATATTCCTTCATCAATTGTTAGTATTTGTCTCACATCCTCCGTAGCATGTATTTGAAATGAGGTGTATTTGGACATAGCTGGTGCCATATAAGATGTTACGTGACCCTTGAAATGAAACATAATTGAAATGAGTTATACACTACCTTCATCTACAACAACCCTGAAAAACCTTATACTCAGTGAATTTTCTAATAAAATAATAATCTTTATTCAACAGGAATACTTTATATGTTACAAAAACATCCAAAATATAGGAGTGGAACAGTGTCAAAATGAAAGACATGCATTTATCCTGAAATATTCCCCAGGAGTGTATGGTTTTGTATACACTAGAAATTTCTTTTTTGGATTGAGGTGGCCTTTACTTGATGGAAATCCATAGTTATTACGCTATAAGGTAGACACGATTAAATTTCCACAAACTTTATTGTCTTCGCGACATGTTTCGATACACTGTATCTTTATCAATGGTTTTAAACACTGTGTTTAAAAACATTCGCTTGATAAAGATACAGTGTATCGAAACATGTCGCGAAGACAATAAATTTTGTGGAAATTTAATCGTGTCTACCTTATAGCGTAATAGAAATTTTTTTGTTGAACAATGCTTGTTTGGCAATTTATTGAATAATCTAATCACAACATAGAATGGATGTTTTTCTGTCAATGCTTATCTAGGTGCTGGATGAATTAAATTATTACTGCTTGTAGGATAGTCATGATTATCACCGTCTACTTCAAAAAGAAAGGTAAAAAAATGTAATCATGAATACATAGAGCTAATATTGCCGAACTGCCATTTTTTTTTTAAAGATGCCAGGGCAGGTTTTGTCTGTGTATTTCAAATATCATTCATATAAGATTATTGGGTATGAACAAAAATCCTTTATTGGGAAGAGAAGGTTATGGTATTACAGGTAACAAACTAATACTTAGTGGTTCTGTAGGTCTACTCTAATAAATGGTGAGAGGTAAGAACTATTTTTAAATTGAATCTGTTTGTTATTCACAGTATGACAGGAGAATGCTGTGGATCATTCTTACTCCTTGATTTCCCATCCATAGTAGTTCTTCTTGCTTATCAAATGCTAACGCTGAAACTCCGAATCTATCGCCTCCATCAGCTAAAATGCAATGCGTTTGGACATACTCTCCTTCTAATCCTACCAAACCCGGATTCTCCTGCGGAGCCACTACCGCTAACTGGAATATATAATTCATGATGAGTATACAAATCCTATTTTTGAACTTTATCGGAATGTGATATTGTTTTCACTCACCCCAGTATTGTCGAAATACATGACAAATGATGAACTTTTTTTGAGATCAGAAAAAACTAAGCATATTGATTTTTTGGCCCAGAATAAACTGAGAAAAGGTTCATTTATTCACAAAAAGATATGAAAGGAGAAATATGAATTCCAATATTTGAATATTTGTAATAAACTAGTTGATTGAATACAGACTGGAGCAGTTGACTGCTGTCACGCTGTCACCGTCACCTGCTCCTCTGTTCCCCGTCATTTGTCGTTGTCCCTTCTTCACTTCTTCTTCTTTAATTATTGGCCCCGGCTACATCATGGCAACATAATGCAGGGTTGCCGTTTTGCGGGTAATTACCCGTTTTGCGGATTTACAGGAAAGGTTGCGGGTTAATTTGCCAACACTCTTCGATTACGGGATATCAGCAGACAGACCAGAGTCAGTAACGAAATATTCAAAATACCGTTTCATTCCACAAATTATGGTTTTTTCTCTCCTATAACCCGAATGCTCAGAAATGGAAATAAGTATCAACAGGTTGATATCTTTAGCAGCTCCACAAATACCATTAAAATTGAACTGAGTCGCATTATTTCCTAAAACACTTCCTTTCATTGTTTTGTAGTATTATTTCATTATATGGTTTTGAACTTCATATTATATTTACTACTTTATTGTATTACCGTTATTGTAGTGTGTTCTATATTATTGTATTATGTATTTATCTTTAGTTAGCTTTAAGATTTTACAAACTTTTTTTTTCTTAAAACAAATTGTAATTGGGACTACCCGTTAAATAAATAAATAAATAATTTGATGATTGCAATGACACATAATACTCATGAATATGAGATGTTCTGTGCCATAAGATGTGTAGCAATAAAACTAACTTGATTTGCCTCCATTTTTCATTAACATATTCACCACCTCTCGAAAAAAAATAATTTTTGACTGTTATTTTTTTACTCGGAATCTTGTCCATGAGATCCGATCTGTAAAATGACGGCACGGCATCAATGATTCAAGTGATCAACTGTCATTCCATTGTTCAATCCCAGAACACGCTTCATTGATTTGTCCTGGCGTATTGTTATGTTTATAAAAATTCTGTTGCTTTCAAACTATATCTTACGAGAGCGTAGAAGGGCCACACTAGTTATTTTTTTGATTTTCCGACTTTAAACTCGGAAATTCCGACTTAAATCTCGGAATTTCATTTTTCCGACTTCAAACTCGGAAATTCCGACTTCATTCTCGCAATTATCGTGTTTTTGTTATGGATACATTAGGAGTTTACTAGTTGTTCAGTTTCAGTAAGAGTTACAAAGTTATTGTTGATCATTGTTACTGGAGTGGTTTCCGGTTACTAATATGAATAATCTAATTCAATTTCATTTCACTCTTGGATTACGACAAACAGAGATTCGTGTTTGTTCAGCATCAAACCACAATGCTTTCGTGAGTGAGCGTACTTTGAAAAGACGTTTGAGAATGATGACAGGAGAAAACATTTTTCGGATATATAGGAGAGGTCTACAAATTTATTGAAAATACCATACAACTTCATGGATACAAATGGATCCATCTCAAGTGTCTTCAGAATAATTTAATTGTTACCCAGGAAGTAGTTCGGATTCTATTACAAATTATAGATCCCATTGGTGTTGAAATGCGTACCTAGTAGACGAAGATTGCGGCGAAGGCAGTACAAAAATAAAGGGCACAATTTTTTGTGGCATACGGATTGCTATGACAAATTGAAACCATATGGTATATGTATAAGTGGATGTATAGATGGATTTTCTCGTCGTATAATGTGGCCTAAAGCTGGTAACAATAGCAACGACCCTAAAGTTATTGGCAGCTTCTACATAGAAACCGTGAAATCTCTTGGAGGCTGTCCACAAACATTACGAGCCGATTTGGGCACGGAAAACGGTGTTACTGAACAGATTCAAACATTTTTGAGAAGTCGCCTGGAGGGAAACTTCAACTTACCACCTTTTTTATATGGCACCAGTCCAGCAAACCAAAGAATTGAAGTTTGGTGGTCCATTCTGAGAAAGCACCATAGTCATTATTGGATTAATTTATTTCAGAATTTAAAAGACGAAGGTTTATTTTCTGGATCCTTCCTTGACAGAAGTTTGGTTCAGTTCTGCTTCCTGAAGATTATACAAGTAGGTATATCGTAAAGTATTAAAGTAAAGTATGTATATTATTGATTAGAAAAGGCTGGCCATGAAAATTCAAGTATATGAGCATGCAGATTGGCTACAACGAAATATGATGAATCATTTCATGAAAAATTGCATCAACTTCACCAAATGAACTATTAGGTTTTTTCTGAAATAAACACCATATTTCAAGTTTCACGCCAATAAAGATGAAAATCGATTTTATTCCAACAAAAAAAAACATCATTTCTCATATTTTGTTTCATTAACATTTCATTATTCTGCAACAAGCATCTCCTAATAGTAGAAGATACGGTATAGAGGTCGACCTTCACCCATCTGGTAACAATTTTTTTATAGTTTCATTGATAGACGAATACGCCTATAATGGATCGCCTCTCAAAATAATGTGGCCAAGACTATATAAATTAGGATTCCAAAAATTTCCACCGTATGGAAAACCATTTTATTATCGATTTGACAGAAAATTTTATTCTTCATAGAAATTGGTGCATTACAGAATACTTGCAAATGAGTTGTCAAAATTTCGAATTTCCGTGTACAGGGGAGAACGAAAAATAGGAATTTTCATCAGGTGTAAACCACATCTCATTTTTGACATAATCAAAAAGTTCATTCGGAAGAGTTGTTTAGAATTGAAATGGATATTCAAATTTGGAATCACATCCAGGATAGTTTGTTAATGATAAAAATATATTTTTCGTTCCCCCCTGTACACTGTTCGGAAATTTGAAATTTTGACAACTCATAATGCAAGTATTCTGCAATTCACCAATTTATATGAAGAACAAAATTTTCCGACAATTCGATAATAAAAAAGTTTTCCATATGGTAGAAATTTATGAATCTTGTGACGACCGGCTATAGTTGGTTGGCAAAAAGGAGAGCGGTCCTTGAGATGTTAAATACCCAGTCGAACATGATTATTTTTAGTTCGTGAATTCTTGGTGGAAATAATAACATTTGGCGGAATTTTCAACAGTTTTTAATTTGTTTATGATAAGCGGCATCTCGAACATTCAGTTATACAACAAATGAAGCAGGAAATACATAAGGACGAAATCGATGATTCCATAATACAAAATACGTCGACAAGTCAATAGAACTCACATAATTTCGTTCATTTCAATCTCGTACAGACATGGTACATAAATAATCAGATCATCGCTTCGGCTTTAACGGCTAGACTTACACATTTTGAGGAGCGATTCTGGGTACACTACAGATTAACGTTTAGCACTTCTAGCGACTGATTTATTACTGCACCGCGTTTTTGTTTAAAACACTGTCTACTGCTTTGTACATAATACTTGATCGTTCACTTTGTTACTATATTATATTACTGTTACTGTATTACTCTTTCCATAACACTCTGTTCCAATACTATGATACTGGAATACTACCTTGAATTAGTGCGAAAGCTTTTATAGCCCCCTCGAACAAAGAACATTCCATGTGAGTTGCGAATTACGCAAGCTTCAGCAAGTGCTTTGAACATCTGTCCCCATTAAATTTAATTGCCTTCAAATATGCCATAAAGAAGTCGTAAAGATTGCCAAATTTCCTGTCACGAGTTTGCCAATCGAGGTCAACACGTGTAAATTTTCAAGAGTAGGAATTCCCCACCATATCCTCCAAAGTTGCGAGCTTACTTCTGTTCTATTTCTTGTTTGGTGATGAGGAGGTAAGGTTTGAAAAATTTAATGTTGTGTATAATTCTATGCTATAACTTTCCTTGAATATTTTTGCCAATTGTCGAAATTTCGATTTAGAATTAATTTTGCAATCGTTTCTGGATTTCTTCAAAAGTGTTAATACTTTACCATGATTTCGAAAATATAAACAAAATTTTCCTTTTTGTTTCACTTGAGTGAATACATAGTTAAATTTAAAGGTTCAACATGAACGGATTTTGAAACAAAACCTAATTAGAAAGCTTTTCCTTGAATGAAGAGTTTATGGAATCGAGTATTTTTTGTGAATTTATCTCCTTTGTTGACGGTGGCACCACAATCTCACTGTATATAGTCTTGACCACATTTTGATAGGCAACCATTATAGGTGTATTCGTCTATTTATGAAACCCTATAAAAATGTTTCATCCGGCTATCATATCGGAGAAGGTCGACCTATATTCCGTATCTTAGACTATAAGTAAACCCTGTAGGACATCGTATGATTGTCCATCAGATGTAATTCATTGTTCCTGAAATATCAACCTGGCATGTAGTTCTGTAATGGACATTTGACCAACTATATAGGTCATAGGAATATAATATAGGTCAGTAGCATTGAGCAGTCTTGACTGAATTCAGAAATTGTTCATCTATAGTTTGCTTGCTGTTAAATATATAAGCTCTACTCCACGTTTACTAAATAAGCTGATATTCTGATATTTTTATTATTTTCAGGATGAACTGGATACTGTTGCAATGGAATGGAATTTGCATCGCATAAGTTCTTCAAAAAATAGTGTATCACGTTCCAGAGGTATATAGTACTAAAGATTACATTTGTGTCGTACCACAAGATGACGTTGATTATTGTCAGAGATTTTGCACTTTCACGGGTAAATTACCTTGTGACGAAGATGTATATGGCCTACCAGCAACAACTATGATAGAACATAATTTAACATTGTCTGCAGATGCTAACGTTGCTGTAGATTTGTATAATTTTTTGAAACAGGAGATTCTACGAATACTTTGAATAACTCTCAAACGAACAAAGTAGCTACTGAATTGTTTGAGTATCTTATCAAATAAATTTTGAAATTGCTATCCTTATATTCGCAGTTTCCTTTCTTTGATACCATCCCATTTCGATAACGTTATGTCATTAGAGATCTACATGTTTCAATAAATAAAATGAAATAATTTATACATGTTTTTCTGTTTTCGATTAATTCATTCATGTAATTCTGTAATTCAGATTATAATGCACTTATGATGACAATTGCAATAGTCCAAATTTCCAAAGGTAGTATAGTCAGGTTTTAATTTTCAGCTACCTACTTCCAGGAGAGTGGCAAAAATACTTTCATCGAATTCTAGAAAGCGAATTACAATAACAAAATACAAACTGAATCATTTATTGATTCAAATAAACCTGTTTTGACTTTGTGAGGGTAGAAGGGTTTTTTTTTTTATTTTTTATAAGTTACGTCAAACCAAAATCAGAGCCCTTTTTTTATACTTATAGAAACTACAAAACTTTCAATCACGATAATTTTTATTCAGACTTGATAAGCCTTCCTCTTGAAAACATATTACTATTTCATAATTTGGATGACAAAGTGCAATACCTAAACGAACAACTGATTTTCTTGTTCAACAAACACATGCCCATTAAAACCGCTATAGAATAACTAAAAAGAAAGCACCATGGCTGACGAATAATATCAGAATGATGATGACTTCGAGAGATAAGGCCAAAAGTAAATTTGGGAAAACCAAAAGAGAAGAGGACTGGAATCACTTCAAAGAAATGAGAAACTTAGTCAACCACTCCATCCTCAATGAGAAACGTACCTTTTTCAATACTCTTCATCATGGAAGGAATTCAAAACAACTTTGGAAAGAGCTTAAATCTCTGAATATAAATAATGAAAAAACTAAAAATCTTCCTCCTCATCTCAGTAACCCAGACGAAATAAATGGTACCTTTTTGAACAGTATTCCAAAACTTAATTATGATAAACATAAGACTATCCAATACTATTCTGAAAACAGAATGAGTGAAGAAATATTCTGTTTTAGGCTGATAGAAATAGATGAGTTACACAAGATCATCATTAATACAAAAAATTGTTCAGCCGGCTCTGATGGACTGACAGTACAACTGATAAAATTGTGTTGTCCTTATATATTACCGTTCCTTCTGAATATCATGAACACAATAATTGTTGACTGCAAATTCCCCTCGGGGTGGAAAGAAGCTGTAGTGACACCGATTCCAAAAAATTCCAATCCTGAATCTATTTCAGATCTGAGACCAATTAGCCTCTTACCTGCTCTCTCAAAAGTTATCGAAAAAGTTATGGAAAATCAGCTCCGTGCATATTTCGAGACAAATAATCTACTGCCTCCAACTCAATCTGGTTTCAGACCAGGTTACAGTTGCTGCACGGCCCTGCTCAACATCATCGACGATATTTTCCAGGCTACGGAAGAAGGAAAGGTCACTGCACTGGTTCTCCTGGATTTCAGTAAAGCTTTCGACACCATTGACCATGATATACTCATAGAAATACTGGAGTCATGTGGGGCCAGTGCGGATGCCTCAACTTTACTGAAAAATTATCTGTCTGGTCGATCTCAACAAGTGAGACTCAAAGGGAAGGTATCAGAGAGGCAAAACGTTGTATCCGGAGTACCTCAAGGATCAATCCTTGGGCCTCTTCTCTTCACAATTTATACCAGTAACTTGCATAGATTAGTCAATTTCTCGAAAATACATACCTACGCGGATGACACACAATTATATATCTCCTTTGCTCAGAAAGATCAACAAAGTGCTCAACTCCATCTCAATAGTGATCTGAAAACCTTATCAGAAATGTCTGAAAAACATGCTCTCGTCCTCAATCCTCTTAAGTCCGCATTGCCCCACATAGCAATAGATATTCCAGGAATGTTTCATGAATATACATTTAAGGATATTGTATTATGCTATGAATATGACATGGATATATATATATATATATATCTTCTAGGGAATATTCCCTGGAAGTGCTCCTGGCGAACCTTTGGTGTATTCCAAGAATATTCCTTGTCGATATTCTTGGAATATCTTGAAATATTCTTAGAATATGTAAGGTATATTCTATTAAGAATATTCCAGGAATAACACATGAGATATATTCATAAAATATTCGGGATATTCTGAGCTTATTGTACGAATATAGAAAGGGGAATCATCATAGAATATTCTTCAAATATATTTTATGAATGTTCTAGGGATATTTTGAATATTCCAAGAATGTGACGAGTAAACGCTATTGGGCGTATATATATATATATATATATATATATATATATATATATATATATATATATATATGTGTTCTATATTTTCCAAAAAAATAGTCAATTATCATCAACAAATTATCAAATCTGATTAGGCATGGCGAATTGGATGCAATTTGTAAGAAATCGAGATATCCTTCACCATTTATATAAAGTGTGCCCAGTAGCTGATACTGAAATTATTTAATGACATATTGGATGACTTAAAATTTTGATGCAAAATCCACACAAGTAATAAAACACATAATATATTCCTTGATATATTCTTAACAAATATATTTCAATATATTTCAAAAACAATACTCACTGAAATATTTTACTCGAAACACTACCTACTAATGAAAATAAAAAATGTAATTCGAGATATTTGTTCACTATTTCTATGATTATTCTGTTGGTGGAACAACCCCCCTGAAAAAAAAAACAATATATATGGTATCTAGTTGTGCAAAGAAAAAGAGAAGGGAGGTGAGACCAATAAGACAACAAAGCTCACCATTCAGTGATATGAGAAAAATATAACATCATTGCAACTGTCGATTTCATAAAAAATCAATTATCGCGTTTAATTTCTCTCACGTCATAAAAAATATACTGAACTGATTATATACTGTAATATAGAAGAATCTTACCCAAAACACAGGTACAAAGTTTTGTGTTTTTGAAATTTTTTTTTTGTTTGTGCCATTGTAAACTATATTCGGAAGCAAATTTATCATCCAAGACTTTTTTTAAAATCGACGTGAACATTCTTTAAAATCTTTGCCTCTGATTCGACATATAACATCAACCTGAAAAAAAAATGGCAATCATCAATATCAAAGTGGCAAAGCTTGTGTAACACAGTTTTCAAAATTGGATTTATATGTGTTTGCACACCTCTAAGACTAACGCCAGATTTATGCAGCAGTTTAAAGTAGTAAGCTCCAAGTAATAAGAGATGGAAATCATCTAATTTTCTTATGACAAGTGCATAAACGACCCATTGAAAAGTGAAGGTTGAACTTATAGCTTATTACATTACCCAGCTTGTTACTTGAAAGTGCTGCATAAATCCTGTGAAAATAAAAATGGTGAAGCTGTAAAACATAATTGTTGATTTTTTGGAAGGCAGGTGTACTAATGTTTTCATTCATACAGTTCTGTAAAACTCGCACACATCTTTTGGTACTCGTCAGGCACCTTAAAAAACGAAATGCAACTTTTCTGAAATGCAGTGAACCTGCAAATTCTCACGAAAAACTCAGACCTAAATTTCCTAACCTAACACACAAAAAAAACAATGAATGAATTGATTGTTACTTACGTTTCTATAAATAAAAACCTCACAGTACCAGAACAACTGATTAAACAAATCCAAAATGATGCCTTGAAATATCGAACGAGACGGACAAGATAAAAAAGTTTAAAATCGTTGGATAAAACACCTCACACCACACAAGGCTCGAAATTCCAAATCCAAATGGCGCGCACCGCGCACGGTGCACGGTATCACTATGGACTAGCGTAGCGACTACGGTACTACGTACTACGGACCGACAACTGACGGAGTAGTAGGGGGTAAGTTCCAGATTCTATTTCACGAATTGTTTAGAATATGCGTATATTCTCGGTACAGCGCATGTTACAGTCACAGTCTGAGCTACTCGACAATCGAATTCGTGAAATAGAATCTGTGAGCAGTTTTACCGACTGAATTTAGTGTGGCTGAAATGAAAACTCCACTATTATGTTTTCAGCCTAACAGACCACCGACCCAAATCCGCTTCTCTTTGTGTTGATAACTCAACACAAATATCAAACAGTTTTACTTCTGCAGATATTATCACGATAATATAACCTTATAGAAGAATATCCGTAGCATATTCATTCAGGGATATTCATTAAAGAATATCCATAGCATATTCATTTCGGAATATTCTTGAAATATTCTCGTTTGAATATTCTTTGAATGTGCTCAAGGCATGTACATATTCCTGGAATATTCCACGAATATTCGGAATATATATATCCTCTTTCGCATATTTAGGGAATATTCTAGGAATATCCGGTGCTGTCTGGGGCTATTGTTTGGTAAAAGACGAACCTGTCTGCAGATGCAAAATAATTTTTGCATTTCTGTCAATGAAACCTCCATTGAGATATCGGAAAAAGCAAAAAATCTTGGCATTATTATAGACTCCTCCTTACGTTTTCGGGATCAAGTAACAAAAAACATCAAGTCTGCATACTATGCTCTATAAGATTACTTTTTCCGCACCGACAATACCTGAGCATCAAAACAAAAAAACTTCTTTGTGAGACTATGGTATTATCACGATTCTCGTACTGCGTCCCAGTTATATATCCCTGACTAGACCAAGATAGCATGCGTAGAATCCAGAGAGTTCAGAACTCGTGTCTACGTTTTAATTATATGGAATACGCAAGTACGACCACATCTCTCATAAGTTAGCAGAAACAGGATGGCTCAATATAAAAAATAAATTCATTACACAAGATCATCTTGAAACAAAAACCGGCATACTTGTACAATAAAATATCTTTTCGTACAGACATACATAATATCAATTTGAGATTTGGAGGTCTCATCACGATACCTGCACACAGAACTTCAGCATTCGAAAGGAGCTTCCGGTATAATATCGCACATTTATACAACATGGTTTCGGTTGAAGCGAAGAAGTTGAGTTTGGAAGGATTCAGGAAACATCTGAAACAGATGTACTTTCAGCTTCAAAACAACGGTTGATAGGAAACGGTTCATCCGACAACGTGTCTGAGATTGTTCATTTTTAATCAGCATCACTAGTGGTTTTTTATGATATTATAAATTATTGCACTATAGCTATAGTTAGGTTAATCATTTTTCTCACTATTTGTTGTGTTCCTTCAGGGTTAAGTGTAAGAGCACATTTATTGTGATCTTCCCCTTTTTTCGGATACTATTGTTTTCGTTTTTTTTCTCGCCCACTTGGATAATGCTTCTCTATTGTATTTTCCTATAATCCGAAAATAAAGTCATTTATTATTATTATTATTATTTATGAAAAAAAGTCTGGTACTGAGATGCATTGAAAAATGAATAGAACGAGTTTCTTTTTCTTTTCTCGGTTAACACAGAGCATTCTTAGAGTTGTCTAGAGAAATCAGGAATCCTTGGTTTTGTACCTGAGCGTGGGGAAAACTCACTGCCAGAGGTTTCCTTGTTATGAAATGAAAATCGAGAATTAAGGAACATGTTTACCTTTGGATACATATAAAAACGAGAAGTTTGCGTTGCATTGTATCATTCTTGGTGCATTTTTCTTGAAATTTATTAAACAACTTCGTTATCATAATCTCCAATATATAATCTACAGATTGTAACGGTTATAATAATATACTAATGTTATAAGCCAAATTTAAGTTAATCGAATATATGAATGATTGCAAGATTTCATTCATGCAAAAAAGTAAACAATTGATAGGTAAGTATTGTTTGAACGTCATGTTTTGTGAAGAAAAACCGTTCTTGAGTTTTTTTCACGATAACTACCTTGCACATCCTAAAAAATCAATGGATTAATCTTATTTATTTCATTTCAATAAAAAAATGTAAACAAATTCAGAATACGACAAGTTACTGGCAAATTGAATATATTTTCTTTACGAAAAAGATTGAATTAGGTGAATCTGGGTACAGTAATAGTTTGCCCTTCTATCCTATGGATCTGCGTTTGGATTTCAGCTCCACAGAATCTAATTCAATATAGGATATAGGCTAGTGTATCAAGAACAAATTACAAGTCGATTGCAGTATTCCTAATTGAATCAATCAAAATGGCTCATTCTGGTTCAGTTTGAAGAAGGCTGGTATTACACTTGCCGAGTGAACCACTGAAACAGAAAACTGTACAAAGAAAGGGCGGGTTGTATGGTTCAGAACAAATGAGAGAATATTGTAAAAAAATGGTTTATTTCAAAACTAAAAACGTAGGTACATCAAAAAATAAATAATTACTCTTACTTAAAAATAATAGAACATTACAACAAAAGGAACATTAAAATGTGAGTTTCACCAGCTCAAAGTCACAGAGGTGTTGAGATTAAGAACAATAATGAACCTACAGACATAAGGAACTAGATTTCCGTGAGATAATTTATGATTTAACCTAATAACACAGGCAATTGAATAAGAATTCGATTTAAGCATAAAAATCTAAAAATTGAAAGTAGAGTTGATGGTCAAGTGAATAAAAAATAGTTAAAATAGTATAACAACTGAAACATAAACAATATTAAATGGTAGGTATAACGTTATTCATATATATTATTGAGACCTTCCATGGAAAATATATCAGTATAACAATTACATTACAATGAAAACTTTTGCATGTAGAATGTCATTTATATGCATAATATAATACCCACCAAATACTTTTTTCCTATTATTGCCAACATTAGTACTCTTCAAACAGTGTCCATTATCCAAATGTTGGAGTTCAGTAAATTATTGAATTCACTTCTGAAAGTAATATAATTTTCATAACTGAATGGTAGTTTCAGAAGTCCACTACAAGTATGAGCAATGGGAGCACGGGTCCAATCAGGTGAATCAATAAACGACACATTTATATTTTTTATAGGAAGATCGGAACCTGTACAATATTCAAAAAACGCCATTCTTGTTTTTGTGTCACTTTCTTTAATGAATTTTTTCAAATAACCAAAAACTGCCGTTTTTCCTGTAGTGATTTCTTGATTATCGTTCACCTCTATTTTCTTCAAACAATTTTTTGGCTGTTGGGTCAAGAATTGTATAGGACTCTCTTAGGCCGGGGACACATGGTCCGGGTGACTGCCCGGACGGGCGATTGGCCGGACGGACGATATTTTGATGGACAGAACACACTACATCCGAGCAAACTCCCGTCCGGGAGATTTTATTCCACTTGTCGTCATTTTCGGCTTGATTATGGACGAAGATAGACGTAAACTATTAGCAGTGATTTGTTTACTGCGTCACAGACGTAAAAAGAAACGTAATAGAAGTGTATGGAGACATCCTGTTGTGCAGAAGAGAAACATACTAGGACACTTCAATACTCTATTTTACGAATTGACAGAAGATTAGGAAAACTATTTATAAAAAATATTATATTTTATTATATAATATAAATAATATTTTTTACTGTTCATATTTTGGCAATCGCCTAGGATTTGAGAGTTAATGTGCAAAACATCGTCGTTGTCATTATCAACTCTCCAATATATGAGTATATAACAACCAAGCACCAAATCACCAACTCGAGAATGCGCACACCACGACGGTCACAACACTGACCGCACGTATTTGCCCGGACCGTGTGTTCCCGCCTATTTGACACAATGCCCCGCGACCTCTCGGACGGGTGAACGCCCGGCCGGGTCTCGGATGATCAGTTGAGAATACATCCGGGCGTTTTTGCTATCGGACGGGCAAAAGCCCGTCCGGGTTCCGTGTGTTCTTCACTAATTTTCACAATGTACTTCTGGATCATCCGGAGCCCGGACAAAACTCGGACGGGCGTTTACCCGGACCGTGTGTCCCCGGCGTTATACTTTCAGGAAAAATCGCCTTCTGACTAAAAACATAACTAAAGCATTTTGCGACAAACGCAGGCTTCTGTATCAATTCTTTGTGAGATATATCACGCACTAATTGTTGAATATTTTGACTTGAAGGTATCCATTTTGCGTCATATGAACTACAAAAATCAATAAAATCTTCTTTAACAACGCTATCAAAATCGGTGAGGGCAGTTTTAACAGTGTCTACTTCGGATTCACTTATGTATCCTAGAAAATAATAATTGAATTATTTTTGAAAAAAAACTATAAAACCATAACTCACCTCTTCTTGTTCACTCATACTCACATTTTTCGAAGAATAAATATGTGCTATTACTGGGTTTTTACTATAGATTGAATAAAGATCGAAATTTACGACGTCGAAATAGTTTGAAGTCGGAACTTCCGAGTTTGAAGTCAGAAAACTAAAATTCCGAGATTGAAGTCGGAATTTCCGAGTTTGAAGTCGGAAAAATATAATTCCGAGATTGAAGTCGGAATTTCCGAGTTTGAAGTCGGAAAAATATAATTCCGAGATTGAAGTCGGAATTTCCGAGTTTGAAGTCGGAAAAATGAAATTCCGAGATTGAAGTCGGAATTTCCGAGTTTGAAGTCGGAAAAATATAATTCCGAGATTGAAGTCGGAATTTCCGAGTTTGAAGTCAGAAAACTAAAATTCCGACATTGAAGTCGGAATTTCCGAGTTTGAAGTCGGAAAAATATAATTCCGAGATTGAAGTCGGAATTTCCGAGTTTGAAGTCAGAAAACTAAAATTCCGAGATTGAAGTCGGAATTTCCGAGTTTGAAGTCGGAATTTCCGAGTTTGAAGTCGGAAAAATATAATTCCGAGATTGAAGTCGGAATTTCCGAGTTTGAAGTCGGAAAAATATAATTCCGAGATTGAAGTCGGAATTTCCGAGTTTGAAGTCGGAAAAATATAATTCCGAGATTGAAGTCGGAATTTCCGAGTTTGAAGTCGGAAAAATGAAATTCCGAGATTGAAGTCGGAATTTCCGAGTTTGAAGTCGGAAAAATATAATTCCGAGATTGAAGTCGGAATTTCCGAGTTTGAAGTCAGAAAACTAAAATTCCGAGATTGAAGTCGGAATTTCCGAGTTTGAAGTCGGAAAAATATAATTCCGAGATTGAAGTCGGAATTTCCGAGTTTGAAGTCAGAAAACTAAAATTCCGAGATTGAAGTCGGAATTTCCGAGTTTGAAGTCAGAAAACTAAAATTCCGACATTGAAGTCGGAATTTCCGAGTTTGAAGTCGGAAAAATATAATTCCGAGATTGAAGTCGGAATTTCCGAGTTTGAAGTCAGAAAACTAAAATTCCGAGATTGAAGTCGGAATTTCCGAGTTTGAAGTCGGAATTTCCGAGTTTGAAGTCGGAAAAATATAATTCCGAGATTGAAGTCGGAATTTCCGAGTTTGAAGTCGGAAAAATGAAATTCCGAGATTGAAGTCGGAATTTCCGAGTTTGAAGTCGGAAAAATATAATTCCGAGATTGAAGTCGGAATTTCCGAGTTTGAAGTCAGAAAACTAAAATTCCGAGATTGAAGTCGGAATTTCCGAGTTTGAAGTCGGAAAAATATAATTCCGAGATTGAAGTCGGAATTTCCGAGTTTGAAGTCAGAAAACTAAAATTCCGAGATTGAAGTCGGAATTTCCGAGTTTGAAGTCGGAATTTCCGAGTTTGAAGTCGGAAAAATATAATTCCGAGATTGAAGTCGGAATTTCCGAGTTTGAAGTCGGAAAAATATAATTCCGAGATTGAAGTCGGAATTTCCTAGATTGAAGTCAGAAAACTAAAATTCCGAGATTGAAGTCGGAATTTCCGAGTTTGAAGTCAGAAAACTAAAATTCCGAGATTGAAGTCGGAATTTCCGAGTTTGAAGTCGGAAAAATATAATTCCGAGTTTGAAGTCGGAATTTCCGAGTTTGAAGTCGGAAAAATATAATTCCGAGATTGAAGTCGGAATTTCCGAGTTTGAAGTCGGAAAAATATAATTCCGAGATTGAAATCGGAATTTCCGAGTTTGAAGTCGGAAAAATATAATTCCGAGATTGAAGTCGGAATTTCCGAGTTTGAAGTCAGAAAACTAAAATTCCGAGATTGAAGTCGGAATTTCCGAGTTTGAAGTCGGAAAAATATAATTCCGAGTTTGAAGTCGGAATTTCCGAGTTTGAAGTCGGAAAAATGAAATTCCGAGATTGAAGTCGGAATTTCCGAGTTTAAAGTCGGAATTTCCGAGTTTGAAGTCGCAAAAATGAAATTCCTAGATTGAAGTCGGAATTTCCGAGTTTGAAGTCGGAAAAATATAATTCCGAGTTTAAAGTCGGATTTTCCGAGTTTCAAGTCGGAATTTCCGAGTTTGAAGTCGGAAAAATATAATTCCGAGTATAAAATCGGAATTTCGAGTTCAAACTCGGAAAATCAAAAAAATAACTAGTGTGGCCCTTCTTCGCTTTCGTAATATCTTCTGTGTCATTTACCGTTTTCCTGAATTACAGGGATAACACGACTCAATCTATAGTTTGTACCCAACCTAACACATGGTCGTTGAGAAATTGAAATTTTTGCGTTTTTGGCGACGGTGGTGGTGATGCCAGGTAATAGCGGGTAATTTCTCACTGGTCATCGTGGAAGAAATAGGAAATAGGAACGGTAACACTGCACCACAGTAAAGGATAACCAGTAATTTCACTTCGTGTTTCGATCCAGAGCGCGCATGATCGACTCCGGAAGGGAAATTGTTGGATGCGCAATGGATCACTCATTTTTTGAGCAATGCTTGCAGCTTGTTTAAAATGTTCCCAAATCTGCTACTTTTCAAATTTTGAAAGGCAACTTTTTCGTATTATGCGCTCCGAAATATATGAAATATGTATGGGTCAATATCTGAAAGCCCAAGCCTTCTTTTTAAATTGAGTTAATATGTTTATTATTCGAATTCCATTCGATCACTCTTATAATTAACAGAACACAGACAAATTTTATTTGATATTGGCAACACTGCTAACAAGTAACAGGTTGTACATATAATTTCATGTCTGGTGTATTATGTTTACTGTTTACTGTAACAAGATTTTTTAGGGCCACGTTTGTCCTGTATGATCTTTTATTGTGTTCAAATTATCTCCACAGATTAGCTTTGCTAAACAATTGATGATTTATAGATCATATGTTAACTGGTTTATTGTTTGTGAATTCTTCTGTGCTTTGCTGAAATCTAGATCGACGATGGCTGACAATTTGAAGAAAGCATCGAATTATTGTGTGATTTGTTCAAATAATTCGAAGAAAAATCCCCAAATCAGCTTCTTCAGATTTCCGAAAGATGAAAAGAGGTGAGTTGAAACAATTCCACTGAATCCAAGGCGTTAATATTATCATTGTAGGCAATGAATTATCGTCGATTTCATTAGAAGTTGACATTTTCGTTTCTATCTTTTTGTTATACCTTCTCACCTTATTCTCAGTGAGTTCATGTACTCACCACATCAAACAGATATTGTTGAACTTTTCTCAGAAAGAACAACTTCACTGTTTCGATACTCATATATCTCTAACGTTGATGATTTATTTTTTAGATGCAATGAATGGAAGTTGAAACTTTACAAATCGAAACTGGACAATTGCTCTGCAGAGGATTGCTACAAGAGATACAGAGTCTGTAGTGCACACTTTGAGGATTGCATGTTTTCCAGTATTCAGAAAAACAAATTGAAGCTGAACGCTATCCCTACCAGATTGATAGAAGTGGAATTAGACAGCATCAGCCAACCCAAAGCATCAGGTAAAATATATATAATTTTATAAGCTATATGCTGTATCTTTACTTTCCTACGTAAATGCATTCCTTCAACTTAATTTGGGTAACTTGAAGCATACATATGTACAGAATTTTTTCCGAATAGGTCAGGAGCAGTGTCGTTATGTGAACAAATATTTATATTTGATATAGTCGAGGCCCGTTTTTTTTTATTCATTTTTTCTCAACAGAAAACTTACTTTTTTGCAGGCTGACGAGCTATTATTCGTTGAATTCCTTTCGAACTGTTTTTTAATATCATTATATATTTTTGTCGAACACTCAAATAAGGAACAGAGAAAATTTAGTGTTGAGAATAAATAGACCTCATCTACTAGGATTGATATCTAGGCAACCAACAATTGCTTATCACATAGGGTCATCCTGAAAATTTTCTGTTGTGGCTTGGGCATGAACTAGCAGTGAGAAAAGTGAATCAAGCACAAATCAAGCGCCTTTGCTCATTTGGCCATAAACTCTCCATGACGTGTAATCTAAATCCTGCATTTTATAGATGGAAAGTGTCATTTGCGTTGGTATCATGTAGAATTCTGCATATTTTTGTTGCGTTGGTATCATGTAGAATTCTGCATATTTTTGATGTATGATTTTTTTTCAGAGAATATCCCGGGAACTTCCGATATTCTCCAAACAGAAATTGATCTGAAAACAGTACCTCTTTCAAGTTCCAGTTCTGTTCAAAATGAAGCTTCTGATATCTCGCTTCCAAGTACAAGCCAAGAACCCAACTGTGATGTGTCTATGAATTGGGAGACTTGTCTTAGTATCAGTTGTGATGATGATGAAGACAATACAAAGGACACCTCAAGTAACAGTGATACAGAACGTAATGCAGAAGGTATGTTTTTTATAGATGTTTTCAGTCCAATTTCTTTTCAGAGATCGTGTACCCTAACACCAAACTGATATTATTTGCACTCGAAGCGTGTTTCGCTAACAAGGTTAGCATATTCAGAAAAAAAATTCTGACGATGCTAACCTTGTAAACAAAACGGGCGTCGAGTGCAAATAATATCAGTTTGGTGTTGGGGTAATTGATCTCTGAAAAAGTTTCAATCTTAAAAAAATGTATTGACTTTATTATTGAGTATTATAGAAGTAGTGCTCCACTTTCTGGTTGAACCTTTCATAAACATCATTTCTGTCATGAACTACTAGTGAATACTTTGCTTGAAATATAATCATTTTGAAGTTCAGTTCCTGATGATATTAAAAAAAGGTGCATCAACATTATTGATTGTACCTACCCCAGTCAAGGATACAACATCAATTTATAATGAAACAGTATATCATTTTAGTCACTTGAACATGAAAAAAAAATATTTCACATGTTGAGTCCTATTCAAGCTGATAAACCATTGAATAGAGTGCTCTGAATTGTTAAAAAAAAAAAAATAATTTTTGCATACCCATTCTTAGTAACATGTTCTTTTGACTTATCTGAGATAGTTTTACATGCCAACAAGAAAATTTATCATTTTATTCAGAGAATATTAAAAATAGAGGTAGATTTAGAAGTACAAATTTAATTTATTTCGGACGAAAGTATTTTGAAATTTATTTCTTCTGATCCCAATTTATTGGTGTAGATTTACCCTCATCTCTTTTCTTATATATAGATTCTCCAACAGTTTTATTTTTCAGACATAGGCACACAGACCTCAACGTCTCTATCCAAGAATACGCCAAGAAAAATCCACCTGAGAAATAGAATAAGACATCTTAGGAGGAACTCTACAGATCGGATTAACCCTGCCAACAGAAACATTTCGGGCGAAGAAGTTGTGGAATTTGTGAATCAATATTGTTCACCATCTTTAGCAACTTTTTTGAAAGCTCAAATTGAACATATTAGTAAATCTAAAAAAGGTTCATATGGTACTCCAATGATTATAAGAAGTTCGCATTAACAATATATTTCCTAGGCCCTAAGTTTATAAGTATTTATCAGGAATTTTTTGCCTGTCTAGCAAATCAACATTATTTAGAGTCACACGAAATTGGTTTTAACGATTTTATATTTTCCACATTGAAAATCGATCAAATCTAATATGTTTTATAATATCAAAAGTGATGAAATATTTCATCTATTTCTTCCATTCTGAAAAATCATTTTCATTTTAATGTCCTTTATTGTTAGTATACCTAGTCTAATTTGATGCATTCTTATTTCTTTAAATAACCCCAAATATACCATGAAGCAGGTAGTAATATATATGAAAACTTCTCTAATTGTATTGAAATTAACTGTATGTAGTTTGTGCAATTTCATCAACTTAATGTAAATTATCTAGTTTCTTCATTAGCATGTTTTCTGTTTGTACTCTGAAAAGTAATTGGGTGGCTTAAAAACTTATGTTCAGAAGATTACCTAATGTATTTTGCTTCATATTTCTTCAAAAGGATGTATTCTTAAATCTGAAATTAGGATATTTCAATCGTTCCTGTTGAAATTATTCAGCATTGATTAATGTTTGAATTTGTATCATATTTTTTCGTTCTTTAGTTTTGCTTATGTTAACAAAACTTATTTTCAATTTTGAAAATATCAGAAACAGGTATGTTAACATGTTTTCTCAACAATATACATATATTGTATTATTTTATTCATTTATACTGATAACAAACAGACTAGATCTAATAACATGCACCAGTTTTATACATAAAAATTATATGATTTGCCATGTAATGAAATGAAATAAAAAAAAGTGAATAAAACTCTCAAGAATTCATTTTATAAACTTATTTAATGACATACATCAACTGCTGATCTTGCAAATTAGTTTCTGACTATTCTCAAGGTGGATTTATGCAATAGTAATTTTGGCTTCAACTTCACTATGAAGGATAAACCTACAATGTACAATAGAACATTTTATGCACTAAAATTTTTACTTCCACTTCAAATCCAGATAATCCAATTCTCAAAATGAAAGTGTAATTTGCTTTTGCACATATATTATTCCTATGACCACCTATTTTATTAAATATCAACGATGAAATTCAAATCTAACATAGGACGACAGACAATTTATCACACAGAAATCATTTTGTATAATAGATTACCAGTTGCAATAAAGAAATACAAAAAACTCCGTTTCAAAGCCAACTTAAAAAAACATTTATTTAAATAGATAAATGCCAATTTTTCATTTATTTTTTTATTACCATAATTTTTTTCATTTCCTACAATGAAAGAGTCTGATTTCATTGGCCTTTTTTCCCCTTCGGTGTATAATCTTCTTAGAGTTATTTTTTTCCCTTCTATAAACTTCGTGAGTTTCTTGGGAAATAAAAGTTATTATTAATTATGTGAACATCAGATCGTGTATATTGAGTTGCCTGACTAATCCTACATTTCGCTTTAGACAGTCTGTATTAATATTGTTTCTATAAAAAGTTCACATGAATTTACAATAACTTTCATGTTGAAATGAAGAAATAACGATAATTATCGTTTATTTGAAAAAAATGTCGATAAGTTAGTACTTATTATAGATACGAACTTATGCTGAAACCATGTTTTCATTTCACAACAATGCAAAAATGCAACTGTATTCATGTTTTGTTTATTACATGTTTGATATTTGGCTATGCAATCCGTTTCTCAAAAATGTGTATGAAAGCTTGCATACCCTATGGGAAATGAACTCCACTGTTGTAGCAGTATTTGCTTTTTAGTGTCGAATGCTCGTTCGACGTTTTTGTGATTAAAACTCCATATTTTTCAATCATTTTTTTATCACAAGTTCTGAAGAATTTTGGTATTTTCGTAAAGTTAATGTCGTTTGAGGAGTGAACTCTCTGTCTTTGACAAATATAAAATTGGCATTCGGTCATTCTTTCAGGTAATGAATAGAACATAAGAATTTCGAATCTATTTATTAACAAAATAATTCTTTCAGACACGATTTGAAACCTTCCGAAAATTTTATTGTCGGTACCTTTCTCAAATAAATCTCATTCTGGACGTGTTTTCTTTTATTTTTGAAAATCGAAC
Organism: Zygogramma bicolorata; assembly: GCA_032362365.1. Taxonomy (NCBI): domain Eukaryota; kingdom Metazoa; phylum Arthropoda; class Insecta; order Coleoptera; family Chrysomelidae; genus Zygogramma; species Zygogramma bicolorata. The sequence goes on from JAVJAQ010002064.1 coordinate 549,197, forward strand.
AGCTTAGCCGATCTGCTTCAAACTTTCAGTTCAGTTTTTGTGTGACTTATATCAATAAGGAAGAGAAATTAGTAATTATATCTGTAAATCTTCAGAATTCACGGATTTGACTGCTCATTGAAAACCGTGCGGAAAGTACAGAGAACCAATAAGCAGTGGAAAATTATAAATTACCACTCTTGTTATAAGCAATCCTTTAAAAAAAATTCAGTCAAACAAATAAAACATCGTATACCAAGTTTTTCCTGAGACATACAAACTCTCGAAAATTTAAAATAAAATATAAATTACACTCTTTCTCTTTTTTTGTGTATGCTATATTCATATAAACATCAAATAATTGTAAAATGATATTGGATATTCGAATGGTAATTTCCGAAAAAAGTTGACTACGCTGTGTTTCAACTTCAGATTTGCGAACAGTGAACCGAAATTAATAGCGCACATTATTATTATCAGGAATTCAAATCACGAGCTGGATTCCTCAAATTTTCGCAGTTTTGCAGAGCAGTTTATATCAAGTTTGCAAGCGGCGTGCAGTGTATTTCTCATGAAAACGTTGGGGGGCGTGGCTTATCCACTCCGGGCGTGAAACTGCAGGATGCGCACTCGTCTAAAAAAAACGAAACTGTGGGACACGAACATCAAAGGGACCGACCGAAACTGAAACTACTGGTGACTGCACTGCCATAATGGCCAGTCTCTCCCCACTGCGGATAATAGGGGCTTCGTCCTTCGACCTCCTTCTGTCTCACTCTGGCTGATGATGTGGGGGCCCTAACTATTTTCGTCGTCCTTAGTATTGGCACAGCTTAGTAAGCTGTGGTATTGGTTGCACGTCTTCCTACACCTAACGTTCATTACACATATAGCTATCATCAGTCATCAGTAGTATGCTACGTTTACTAAACACTGCATTGCGCTGGGTGAGCTATCTCAACTTCCTTGTACTCTTCTTGTATGCTAGACTGTTAGATTATAGTAGGTAAAGACTTCTCGCTTTATATGATGATCTATATAGAGAATCTCAAAGAAGGAATATGCCTATATGTGTATCATGGTGATCATAGTAATAAGAAATGTGATGATCTATGTTTCAATTAATTTTTTTTGTCAGTAATAATGATTTGTCAATTGTATATAATTTTATTTTATTGCATGAAAGATAATTATTTATTATTCCAATTACTTTCAGATTTATATTTCGAAGAACTGATACGATGTTCAAGCGGGAACCACTCCATTGTCTATGAATATTTGATACCTACATGTCACAATTTGGTACAATATTGATTGAACATCCATAGAAAATGTGTTCTAAAGTTTCTTCTGTTACACATTCACAATATATGGATTGTCTTTTATTTCAAGTCGATATATAAGCGTGTTTTTGTTAGAAAATGTACCGTTTTCATCCTAATGATGGTTGTAATATATCTTCTGTTTATATAAGGGACAGGGGAGACCAGCGATGTTTTGGACAAGGGGATACAATGGACAGGTTCAAATTGGTAACACTGCGAGAGGCCAGTTGACAAAAAAATAAGCGTCGTTATGAAATTGTGAATTTTACAGTGCGTGTTTACTTTTAGACACCTCTGATATAACTTTTAAGGTAAGAACGTAAGGTTTGCATGCAGTGGTGACTAGTAGAAATACAATTATAGAAGATGCAATTTTTTGGTTCATATTTCACAACCAGAAATGTGTGATTACACCTGCTGGGGATACAATAGACACGTTGGCCATATTCCCGATGTATCTGTTGATGTGAAATATTTTATCTTTTTCAGATGCCACAGGAGTTCAAAAGAAAAACTCAACGAACCTTTCCTGAAGGTGATCTACAGCAGTGTATTAAACAATCCTGGAAGTTTGCGCCATGTGGGAGGGGTGTTTCACTTCGGAAATCCGGTGTACAAAATTCAGTAGAAATCTTGTTAAAATTCATAAAATCCCTATTGAAATCCAGAAATCCCACCTAGAAATCCTGATTTTGTGTACAAATTTTACGGAAGTGAAACACCCTTTGCCATGTGGCAGCTATTTGAAACGTGACGAAGTCTTGTCTTGAACCAGAGGTTCAAACCAAATTTCCATAGAAGACATCAGGTTTTCTCAGACCAAATGTTGAAAGCATTGGCGATGTATTTACTACGGGTGCGTTGCTTTCTACCCACATTTCGTTCTGCCCACAGTCTCCGAATATACCCGAATGATGCCTTTCGTAAAATTCACCGAATATTCTGCAATTTTTTATTAACCCAATCTAACCAAACCTAACTAACCTGACCCAGCCTAACACATTCATTATGGGGACCTACCGACAAAAAGGATGAATTTTGCAAAAGTTGAATCATTCGGGTATGTTCGGAGACTGTGGGCAGAACGAAATGTGGGTAGAACGAGATGCTCCCTTTACTACAATGCTCCAAAATGTTTTACGGAGTGACACCGAAAAAATGCAGACAAATAGCTTTACGATTCGCTGACGTAACCAATCTAAAATTTCCCGAATCCTGTAAAAAAAGGCAAGCTGGTGATGACTGGTTTACTATGTTTAGGAAGAGAAATCATACGTTATCCATTAGAAAACCCGAGGCAACCTCACTTGCCAGAATGACTACATTCAATAAAACCACGGTAGGCGAATTTTTTGACAAATTGGACAAAGGAAAAAGTTCCGACCTTCAGATATATTTAATCTTGAAGAAACGGGAGTGCCTCCAGTGGCCAAAGTAATTGGACAAAAGGATGAAAAGCAAGTTGGCCAAGTGACTTCGAGCAGGAGAACTAGTGACTCAAATGGGTATAATTTGTGCCAATGGCAATTCTCTACCTCCCGTGTTCGTATTCTAGCGTGTCCGCTTCGACAAACAGCGAATGATGGCTGGAGCAGCACATGAAGCTTTACAATTGGTCCACAAATCTGGTTGGATGATCACCGATAACTTCGTGTTAGTATTGAAATTTTTGAAAGACAATATGAGGTGTGATAAAGAACATCCTGTGTTGATATTGATGGATAATCACGAGTCTCATAAGAGTCTGGAAGGTGTTAATTTCTGCAAGAATGGGACACTTCCGCCGCTTACTTCCACTTACAACCCCTAGACCGTTGCGTACTGGGCCCGTTTGAGAAATACTACAGTGAAGCAATCCACTCATGGATGTTGGCCCATTCCAATGAAACTCTATCAATCTACGCACTTCCTGAGCTTTGTTCCAAAGCTTGGGATCAGGCTGCAACTCCTGAAAACGTGAAATCAGGTTTCCTGAAATGTGGTATCTTGCCATTTGATAGAAACATTTTCCAAGACCACGATTTTCCGGACCCTCTTGTCCCCAGTACTTCTTCGAAACCTAATATCGTGTCAACATCTGAAGGAGCAGGCAGAGACACTTGTTACTGTAGATCACCATCAACTGTTCTGCAGAGGCTCATATACCAGCTCCTACATCGAGTCGTCAGTTTCTCCCACACCAGTTCCTTCTACATCGGCGCAATCATAGAGTTCGCTTCTCCAGAATGATTGAATCCGTACCCAAAAGCTAAGCGAAGGAAATTGGGAAAGGGTGGCCGAAAACGTGGGAGGAGAATGATCGCATCAGACACGCCAAAAAAAGAAGAATTCGAACTAAAAGAGAGAGGGAAGATGGCAAAAAAAGGAAACGCCGTGAAGAAGAAAGTATTTGAAAAAAAGAAGACTGTTTTCGAAGATGATTCTTCAGATGAAGACATGGATGAGTCAGCATGAAAGATTCTTCTTATGAATGAAAAGAGGACGCAGAAAGTGACGAGTGCCTTAGAAGTGGACACGATTCCGTTGAAGGCGACTTTCTAATGATTGAAATTGAAAAACGACATGATTCGTAACAGTGTCGCCATAAAATTTTCAACAATAACGCATCGATGGCAACACACCAGGGTTTTTAGACATCTTAGTTGTAGCGATTATGATTGTTGATACATTACATTTAGTAGTGGCACAGTATACTGCATATGTGCAATATATTGTGGCTGTACTCCGTATTGAAATTTGAAAAATTTGAAATTGTACATAGACTGTATATGGATTGTGTGTTGTGAATAGACATATCATACTGTTAGTAAATCTCCTAGCGCCGACCCTGTCGCTACTTAAACGCAGAATAATATAAGGGGTCGAAGAGAGAACGTCATTTTCTAGGAAATCTCGGTTTGCGTGGAGAATTCGATACACATCATCGAGATCTCTATGGAAGATTCTACATAGGCGTACGCAAATATATATATGTATATATATATATATATATATATATATATATATATATATATATATATATATATATATATATATATATATATATATATATATATACGGAAGCGATTCATCGCTACGGCAGAGTTTTTATCAGAGAGAAATTTCTTCAGAGTCTCTAGTTAAGAGAGCTTTGGTCGAAATGTTATAGAGTTTTAATCAGAGGGAGAGTAATTCAAGAGTTTATTGTACAGAAAGTTTTAGTACAGAGCGTTGGATAGTTTACTGAGCAGTTTGAGTGATTCTATTGTATTGTGATAAATATAAAAGTAGTTTAGTGTTGTTAGCAGTTTTAATAAGCGAACCCAAGGAAATATCGTAACAATATGACAATACCTTTTATTGTTTTGTGCTTATTATTCTAATAAATCGGAGGTATTAATATCACTTCGTGAGATGTAACAAGCATTGAAAATATTCAAGCTGAAAATGAAGCATTCAATATTTATATAAATAACCTTTTCACCTCATTTCAGATTTCCTGATACGTTCGGTATATGTCCTGAAGACGTCTTCAGTACGTCCGTGTTACAAAGCTAGATGTCCCCAAGACGTCCAATTGAAGGGTCTCATCACAGTCTATGGACTTCCAGTTTCAGATGAGATGTAAGGGGGTCATCCAATGAAAACATTTCCAAGTACCTATTCTCCAAGGGCGTTCGGAAGACGTTTGGAACGAGCATGTAAATACGCTCGATTCATTCTGCATACGTTCTTTTTTTTATATTAATAATAATGTCTTTATTCATCCCAAGAAACATAAATGTTTATAACAGGGACATACTAAAATAAATAATGCAATACAACATAAAAAGAAAACAGATAGATCAGTTCAAATAGTTATAGAGAGATTATAGATTAATTAATACTGGCAAAAGAAATGTTTTCCAGAAGCTTCAGAGTAGTAGAAATGAAAAAACCGACACAAACATCAAGTATCATTTTTTTTAGATAAGAAAAAATCTTTAAGGTATCTTTTGAATTTAACTGCCTCTTTAACTTTTTTCAAATAAGGAGGTAAATTATTGTAAATTTTAACACCATTATGAAGAAGGGATTTCTTTGCAAATTCTGTTTTGACTTTGATCAGGCAAAATGAACAAATAAGCATATTTTCATCCTGAATATTTGATCCAAATTCAATAACTTCCTTGGCTTGTATAAATTCACAGAAGGCTCTGAGACATCTAATTTGAAAATACATTTTACTATTTTATTTTGTAAGATTTTCAAGGGCCTCAATATTGATTTGTTTGCTATTCCCCAAGCTGAAATCAAATATTGCAGTTTTGAATGTATCAATCCGAAATAAATCTGTTTCAAATGTTTCAGTGCTAAATAGTTTCTAATTCGATACAATACACCAATTAGTGGTGAAAGTTGTTTTCTCAAATGACCAATATGAGTTGACCATGAAAGTGTAGAATCTAAATGTAAACCTAAAAATTTAATAGAATTTGTATAATTTATCTCATATTTTTCAAACTTGATTCTTGATAATCTATTATCGATTATTATAGGTCTTTTTGAAACAAACATGACGGAAGATTTGGATATTGAGTTTATGTATATGAGAAACAATGTTGGTCCAAGAACTGATGACCCTTGTGGTACACCACATTTTAACTATTTCTTTTCTTGAACTAAAACAATCTCCCATATATACAAAGACATATTTTTCCAACTCATTCAGTTGGGGGCCTATCCAAGTCTTCGGACGTCTAGTTTCAGATGTTCAGAGGTATTTAAAATAAACCGCGAATTTCCTCCTGTCGGAAGTTATGACTCTTAATCGAAAAAAAAAACTTCATTTTTTTGCACAATCATTACAATGATACACTTGTATCTAATTGAATTTGTTTTTAAGTTTGAAGGCAAAAGTAGGTATAGATAATAAAGCCATTACGTAACCAGCATAGCCATCAAATTGTGTATAAACATTACAGAATTCGTAATTGAGTTTCAACTGGATAATGGAAATATTTTCGAGGAGAAAAAGTCGAAGAAAGCGGAATGAGAGGTATAAAAGTGAAATGTTGATAATATACGAGTGTAATTCATTATCACTGGTTTTATTCTGCAAAAAGAAAATGTTGAACTACATCAATAAATGAAGTTATCAAGCCTTATATCGTGAAATGAAATACTCCTTTACGTTTTAATGAATTTGATGAAAATAACTTTCCTCATCAATACAAAAACTGCAAATATTTTATTGACATCATGAGGATATTATTAAATACTAGTTCACTCACATGATGATGCAAAATTGATTGGCAATATGAATTCTTCCCAGTCGTCTTGTCATAATATATGAATGCAGAAAATACCCAATACTATATTCGTGCATTGCCTATCATATACGCATGTGTACAAAGTACATGCTCTGAATAGCTTCTTCAGTAGGTTAAGAATTTATGCAACAATAACTTTCTTCACCTTCCACTATGAAAGATAAATCTGTTTTAAAATGAACCATCTTGTGTGCCAAAATTTTCACTTTGATTTTAACTTTAGAAAATCCAACTCTTCGAAGTAATTAAATGTTCAATATGCCTCTGCGCATGCGCCAATTACTGAACCAATATAGCAATGAATAAACTAATCTAAGACCAACCAATGGAAGAAACTGATCGTGAAACATTCTTATCCAAACAAATCTTTGATTTGATGTGCATGCGAAGTTAAAAAAAAAATACAGAAAATATTAATATTTTCTCAGTGAAAGTATTATTAAGTATTGAGTTGAAATGAACGTCGCATAAATGCACCTTCATTTAAAGCTAGATATATGCAACAGTAATCTCAACTTTCACTATGAAAGATGATGAACATATCTGATTTTCAATACATCATTTTTACACCCAACATTTGCACACTAATTCGAATATTCCGTTTTTTGAATTCAAGTATAATTTGCTTCAGGGCATGCGCACGCCCACAACATAACATTTTGAGGTTATACAGAGATATATGAGTCTCATGCATCAATGAAAGAGGCTTATTTTATAATATTCTGCTTCTTTTATCCAATAACACTGAACAATACTTTTTTTGTTTGTACAAACGGCTGCGTAAAATATACTAATATTAAAAAATGTTTTAAAATTCTTTGTTCCGTTAACCAGCTGACGAACGTCAACCGTCAGAAGTCCAAACTTGTGCGAGCAATGGATTAACGAGGCCTTACCTTTTAACGTGTGATTACCCAGCACGGTGGTCTGGATTTTATTATCGAAAATCAAAAATTCCATAAATCCACTTAAACTGGCATATATTTCTTCAAAAAAATATATAAACGATTGAAATTAGATGGATCAAGAGTGCGTTTGCGAAAATGGTCTGATGGACGAGCGTCCAAATCCCACGTGGTATTTTTTAACAAGTGCTAGAAAGCACATGTTATGTTCACATGGAAGAAGTTAAATCCTATCTGTATACCATGCATGTTCTACAGCATATGCTGAAAACATATATATGGTATCCGGTAACATGTACATAATCTGCAATCAGAATAATTACATGATTATGGACTGATGAAAATAATCGCGTATACTTTTTCCACACGGACATATTCTCTTCAAATACCTCTTCTATAGAATACTTTTCTTCCACAAATTGATGAATTGTTGTTAATTTTTAGAGCACAATGAAATATCTATTTACCCTTGTTTAAAGCACTTTATGCGAGTGCTTCCAGATGGTAGAGCCTTGTGGGTGCTAGGGACTATGAGGCGTCTTACTGATTTTTCGGTGGCACATTTAATATGACAACCATAGGAAAACTCAGAAAAACCTACAGCGCTATCGGGTCGGATTGCTTGGTGTATTCGATCAGATCAACATATACTCTTCCGCAATCGGGCGTCTAGGTAGCTCGGACACCAACCGATCTAGAGCAAAGGTCCCAGAAACCAGAAAAGTTCCCTGTGGTATAATATATTCTACACCTCTTTTGGTGTGCTTAGGCTATCAGATTATTTCCCTTGATGCGGATAACCCATGAATCTAGACAGCTCTTAAGCCCGGTTTTACCAACGACTTTGATCTGGATTTTCTTGCTAACTAGAATTTCTGAAGGCATCCACGCGTACAAATATCCCACTTAGCAAGATAATCCAGATTGAAGGCGTTTATAAAACCGGGCCTTACAGTACGTTCGGAGACTGTGGGTGTTATGAAATGTAGGTGCAACGACATGCTCCCCAAAAAACAAATCAAAATTATTGCATGAAATGTTTTTTTTTTGAAAAAAATCTCAGTATATTTCCCTCCTACACCAAACACATTCGAGCCGAATGTGTGCATTTCCATGATTTTCAAAAAATTTTACTCTCAAACAAACGCCTTATTCACTCTGTCATCATTTCAAATTGACGTCCAGATAGGTGTATAACAATTGAATTACTATTGTGTATGTGGCAATAGGTCGCCAATATTGAAACGCATGATAAATTATTATTTACGGTTTATTTATGTAAATTCCGCACGAGTCACAAAACAAAAAAGTTTCACTCATTCCAATAAATATAACCGAATATATCCACGTTGACCTTATATGACTATAAAATCAAAGAATACAAAACAATATCTTCATGAATGGTACATATTATTGCACAAGGTCATCTTCAGCTTCGATTTGCTCTCAAGAACCATGATAAAACACAAATAATCTCAGCATATTCAATTTCAATATGAGAGTCCCCATTTTTTCAAATTGAGGTAATGAACACGGATGAATTTTTTACTTCATCAGATTATGTTTTCCGGATTTAGAGTAAGTAATGGCTGGTTCCTAGATCAAACTCCTCACTTCAATAATCTTCATAGGCTGATGTAAAAAAAACAATTGGTCGTTAATATTTCATAGAGCAATCAGGCAAATTCAAAGGACTCGCATGAATAGCGGAAATAGTTCTACACTCGAAACACAGTGTAGGCATATTTTGGACCAGGTTAAGTAAACATAAGAACATATTCCTCAATCATGTATAATGAATATTGATTAGTGAACGGCCAATAAAAAGATTATGAACTGCAATATAAAAACTGACTCCAGCAGAGCAAATAGAACATTCCAGTTGTAGAAAATTTCAGCAAAGGATAACTTTCCAATTGTGTAAAGATCACCAGCATTATCCTAAATAAAATAATAAACAGTTTTATACAGAATGATTTGATCACCTTAAAAATACTACCAATATTTGGCCCTTTATGACGACTCATTTGGTAGAACTTTCAGCAAGTTGCTGCCTTGATGATGGTTGTACTTCAGAAATAATATACTCGACATTTAACTTGGAGTTTTATAACTCAACAGTATATTTTTGGCAACTCACGAATCAGTGTTCTTTTATCAAAAGGCGAGTTCTATACATCATATCACCCTGGTTCTGAGGCATTATCAGGCTGAAAGAAGACCTTGCGAATGCTAAGTATGACACTAAAATCTACTGGCAGTATGAATGTAAAACATGTGGTTTATCGCGTGATCTTAATTGCTAAGTTGGTTTTCAAAGTCAAAAGCAAACTTGTCTTACAAATAATGGGAAAACAAAATCTAGTAGAACGAAATGAAACTGCATATTACTTCGATTAAATTCACACTACATCAAGTTTTATCTTCAAATCATCGTCAACATTCGATTAAAATTATATTAGGAATATAACTTTGGTTGTAGCTTCTTGAAGCAGCTTTTTTCGAAAAACTATCAGATATTGAGGGTGATTTTACTCATAATATGCAATTTTCAAGAAAAAATCATATCACAAAAGAACTATCACAAATCATACAATTAGGAAAATTAAAAATAAAGTAGTTCAACAAATACCATTAATAACTAATATCGTCTTGAATATTGATTATAAAAATGTCTATTATATGGATTGCTAGATATGAATATAGTTAGATAGGTCAATATATTACTGACATAAATATAAAAATACATATTGGTTGTTATATGGTTATAAAGATAAAGTTCCTACAAGTTGAACGAAAGTGAAGGAGGATTCAGTGATTGCATAATGTAAGCTCAATGGATAATGCATAATAATTCAATTTAAGGAAAACTACACCTCCCAGATGAAAAGTGTAAATTCTAGTATTTTATCTTTTCTTCGGTATGTTCATCTGGGAGTATTTTACACATGTGAGAGTTTTTCTAGAAGGCATACTTCTTATCCTTCATTCAAGTTGTGCATTCACTCAATCCGCCCCAACTGCAAGGAGTTCGAAAATAACCGATACACAAATATGTTTTACTTCGGAGGATTTGTAAAACAATGGACATTCTCGAAAAAAAATGTTGTTCATCAAGACTTGTGTAAATACAAGGGATTTCAACTTTACAAGTGGTATAATGTTTTGGGAAAATACTCAATTATATTCTGCTGTAATCCAACTGCCTAACGTTATAAATTCAGACAGAAAATTCTTTGAATTGAATCTATTAAATGTGTTGAATAACTATGTATATAACGTACACACCGACTGATAAATGAATTTGCATTAGGTTAGTTGTAAGCCATCATGAATTCAAAACCATCGTATCTTTTTCAAAATAACTTGAATACAAAAATATTAATATTATCGACCCAAAATGTCTCTTTGTCAAAATTTTATGCCTCATATTCGAAATGTAGCAATTTTCCGTTGTGATTCATTGAGCATTTAGAAAAAAAAAAAAATTGAAAAGTACCATTTCTCAAATTCGTGTGGAAAGTTCTTCTGAATGTAAAAATTAGAATATTTATCACATTGTTTCATCAAAAAACAGAAGTTAAAACTTACGAGCTTTATACTTCGCAGTTACAAAATGAAATATCGTCGCTATTTACCAGTGAAACGTTTCAAAAAGCCTCATCATAAAACTGATGAGGCACTCCAAACCCAAAACGTTAAATAAAATTTTCCACAAGAAATGTATGTTACTCCTCCTCCTAGCGAAAAGGGGTCTAAATTGATGCACTGTTAGACACACATAAAGATTCAGTGAGATCGTTTCTAGGAGAAAGATGATGAGTAAAATTATGAACAATATGCCTCCTTATTCTACTATTGCGACAAACTTAAAAATAAACCTAAAACTAAAGAATGACTCTCAACTTGAAAACCAGATTTAAACGTAACAATGTAAAATAATTGTGATTAACACACTGTCAGTTCCTTTTTTGACCGAACACAGCAATAACGCTTTGCCATGATCTAATAAGTCTCTAATTTGACAAATAGGTACTCCTTGGAGCACCAACGTATCCATTCTGGAAATATGCTCATCCCAGATTCATTAACACAGACAAAGTTATATCATTTCTAACACAGAATGCTTTGTGAAGAGCTCCAACTTTAAGGTAGTATGTTAGACGATTGCACATTGTTCCCTAATGTGGATAAAAGGGTGAAGAGAAAGTGCCTTACTATCAAGCTTTAACAACGTACAAGAGAAACTCACAACATCCAATACTTTTCACCACTTTTTAGAAATCTTGAAAAATCGTGCTGTCACAAGATATTTGTGATTCGAACATAACCACTGTCTTTTCACATCACAATTTAGGTCCAGTCCAAAAAACAGAAATTGCTATTCAACACGAGTCTATGACATGTTTTTTCACTGTTGAGTGCCTTGGTAGGCATTGTGAATCAGCCTCAGTTGCGTTCTATTCAGTATTGTCAGTCCCAACCATTTTCTTTGATCATATGTGCTAGCTCTATTATGAATTTGCCTTCCTTGTATTTTTGGCTCGATTCGAAGGCATGTTCCTGAAAACGATACGAAACATTATATTATTGCATGATAGTGCTTCATGCAGGAAAAAAAATGTGGAAAATAAATAATCAATAATAATTATGAAACTATAGAAATAAAACATAAAAATCATAGAATTCTGAGAAATTGTAAATAAAATGAATACCTAGTTGGAATTTATTTATATCTCTGTCATTCATGTGAATTTCTTTAATGCTTTCAAAATTATGAATATTGCCAGCTTACACAAGTTCCACCATGATTTCTGAGAGTTCTTTGCAGGGGAGCAGACGGTTGGCGGAAAATAAATGAAAAATATGGCAAACGGACATTGGAGTGATTTATGAGCAATATGAAAAAGTGAGGTAGCTTGTTTGTATTTCTGAGAATGCCTGTATAACATCGAAAAGGACAGAGGGGTGTGAATATCTGGGATGTCTCGAATACACTCTCAATAAAAAATAACATCCACAGGATCTGAATAATTCAGGCAATATTCTGCATTACGGTCACAGTAACGACCTTTTGCACAAATGTTCGTTGGATGGAAAATCAGGAGCATCTGCCAGACACACTACTAAACTTTTTGAGAATAGAAAGTATCTATATCATTAATCATTAGCATCTCTTGTGTCCAAATAGATTAAAGGTGAGTTTAAACAGCAAATAAAATAAAATAAGGAACAAAATAAAACAAAATAAGAAAGATAAACATATAGATCTTTATGAAAGCGTTCATACAAGAAATAATATAAAATAAGAATAACAACAAAAGACACCATCTTTCACTATTTTATTTGGAAACTGATAATGCGCATGACATGACCGAAATATTTTCTGTACTTAACGTTCCATGTTTGAAATTATTTTAACTTCTTTCCTTACAATAACAACCTCAGAATATTATTTACTGGTAATCTTTGCTATATGTAATAGAATCAAAATTCATAATATCAACAATTGGGAGGTTAGTTACTCTAGCCACTGTCAAAACGAAATTGTATTATTCACAGAACACAAAAGTCAATGTCAAAAAAGCTGCAATTTGATTGGTTCATTCTTATTTCTTATTTCATTTCAGTCATCTGTATAAACACACGTTTTCTGTCCTTATTCTTAATTAGTTTCTTATTTTATTCTTATCTTATTTTATTTGCTGTTTAAACTCTCCTTAACTGGTTGTACTGGGTGGAAAATAAATAAAGAAGTAAAATCTTTCAGAAATCATCCAAGGGTAGACGTTAGGATATTTCCGAATTCAGGAAGTATTGAAATACTTTCAGATGATACTTACATATTTCCATCCAAGTGTGGTTTTACAGCATTCACAGTAGATATCAGCAACGGCGTGAAGGCCGGTTAGGAGGACTCTCTCTTCTGCAGGTCCACATCCTACATTCACCCTGAAAAAAAAATCAACTTTCAGCCAAAAATCAAATTTTTTTTGAAGAATATATTTTGTGTCATCGCGCCATCTGCCCATAGACGAGGCAACCAAAAGCACACCCGTAACGCTCCGATCTCGAAGAAGGTCAAGTAAAAACTTCACTACCTGGTCGGTGAGCGTGCTTAAATATTGAATGACACGATCAAACTACTTTACCCACATAGAAGGATGTTTTGTAATCCACAATCACATTCATTTAATTCAGTATTATTTTTGAGTTTTATTATCAAATAAGTATTCATTATGAATAGCATTTGTTCAATACAAATGAAGAGCACACTGGAAAAACGATGAATGTCCAAAAATCATAAATATTCGAGAAAGCGTTTTGAATTAAAATTCGGCTTAGTCAGTTATGCATTTTTGGCAAGTAAGACAAATTGTCCCTTCTATGTTATCTTATTTATGTAAACACGTGTTTTAACTATCAAACCGGCTTATCAGAAGATATCCTTCGAACTTCAATATACTTCATCGTTTTTTCCAAGAATGTGCATTTTCAAATTCACGTTTTCTTTGTGACTGTTAGTGATATTTTCGTTCATTTGGATACCAAAATATGCAGCTTTCGAGAGGAAAAATATTATGTATAAAACTAAATTCGGTGAAAAATGGACTTTCACAATTGCTCTTCATATTGAAGTGATTGTATACGGTGCAATCAAGTTATATTTCGACTAGTCTCGAACTACCTGTAATCTGCAACCACTATCAATGTTTATAGGCGGTAGATTGAAAAGGTTTAGTTGTGTTTGTGTGTGATGCAAGCAAGATACTTACACAGAATTAAACAAATACGCCCTCCCTTGACTGCCTTGGAATGACTGAAATAAAAAAAAAACTATATTAAGTATATTCTGAGCAAAATAATGAAGTTCTTGAATTTTTCATCTTTAAAACGTCAAGAAAATGATACGATGCATGAACGCTATTTTGACGCATAACCACACCTGAGAATCGTAAAGGCTACTTCAGATGGTACTGTAAATATTCATAAATACACCGAAAATTCGTGTGATTTCTATTCATACATGGATCGCTTATAGAAAATTTTTCTACAATGATTAAGAAGCAATAAGAAATATCTTGCAGAAATGTTGTATTAGCGAGTTTTTTCCATCGCCCCAAGACCCAAGTCTCGACCTTTGGAGGAAAATATGAAATCAGTTATACAGAAGGTTAATTAGAGGTTATTGAGATGCATTGAAGTGATGTTGAAATGAAACTTCCATTGAAGCTGTGATTGCTTATCAGTTTGAAGATAATAAAACATAAAATATACCTAGTAATAACACAGGAACAGCGAGCACGATTCTCAAAAACAAAGAAGCGGGTAATAAACAAGCTATCACAAGACCCATTCTTGCATGAAAAAAACTGAAAAACCCCTCCTAAGCAACTAGTGCGTCACACAAATATTGCTCGTGCTGAAAAGTACTGAAAAATAATGCGTTTTCACGTTAACGTTGTCCAACATTGATATTTCGTCGCGTTCAAACGTTAATAGGAACGGTGAAAATTGAACGAGACTTTGTAGGCAGTCAATTCACTGAACAAATTTGTAACCCTCTAGCTATGCTCAGAAACTACTCCTGTTCATAGGAAATACCATTAAATTTCGACAAGAATCATTTCTGAACATATTATTTCTCAAATGGACTACCAACATTAGCTATGTTGTGAAAAGAACCCGAACTTGAAAGATGATCACAAAAATTGTTGACTAACGTGTTAATCGTTTTTTTTTTCATTCGTACCCCCTTTATCAACTTTTTGTGTTTATATTTCCATTTCTTTGGAATTATTTCAGTGTATTGAGGGAGATAATTAGATGTCAGCATCGGCTCCTATCATCAAGGATAAGAGGTAGTGTAAAGACCTATCGGAGGAAAATGGAAGCTCATCTAGAGTGGCCAAATCAAGAAATGGAAATGAATGAGGAAGCAGTTACAAAACTTCAGAAGAAAATTATTTTCCTGAAGATGCTTACCCTGTTAACGAAACGGGAGTCGAGAGCATGTGATATAAGCTTGGTGTTGGGGTAATGGGTCTCTAGAAAGTCTTAATGGCAGACCAAAGGTTCCGATATCAACGTTTCTAAAAGATAAGATCGAAGGTGAAACAAAGCAACGAAAAAATTACTAGCGATTCTTAGTTCTCCTGATGCTATTATTATCGAATTTATCGTTGAGTGCGAGATTCGAATATGAAAATTATAAATTCACTTCATATTGAGTTGAGGAGATCTCTTCCAAATCATCAATTGAAATGTATTTCACAGAAAATTATTTTGCCGTTAACTGTAGCATTATATTTTTGACTTCACAAACAGCTCATCCGTTGGCATAAATATGGATTACGAGATATCATTTCTTGGAAAATAATACCAATATTCACGTACTTCAATTTCGAACGTTTCTCATATTTTTCTCTCATATCATTAATGTTTTTTTTTTGATCTCACGCTATTTATTTTTGATGTTATCTTCAAATTTGTCTCAGCTCTCCTGATGCTCTCATAATTTCTACCCATCATGATGCTAACCCTGTTAGCGAAGTAAGCGTCAAGTGCAAGTGATTTCAGTTTGGTTTCAGGCTAATTGATCTCTTCGAGTTTTCACTTTTTTACGAAATGTACCAATATTACCGATTAATAAAAGCCTAGTTACTTTAGCAATAAAGTTCAGCAATATTATTTTTTTTTTTTTGACAAAGGGTGGTAAGTAGAACAAGTAAAGTCTTTTTCTGGGATTCTAGCGCTGTTAATAATATTCCACGGTTTTCAGGACCGGTATTTATAGCTCGACCAATATTATACAACTTCCTTGATATGAACTCTGTCACTTCATTATCTCAGCATGACAATCAAAATGGACTGAGGAAAAAACCACATGGTCAAAATAATTTTTCCGGGCGTCCAGAACCGGTTTCACCCCGGCAATAAATCCCAACTTTCTTATTATGGACCCTGTCAGTTTCATATTTTAGTAAGACAATAAGGAAGGGTCAAGCAAAAAAGCTACATTGTCGAAATAATTTTTCCGGGCGTCCAGGGCCGGTTTCACCTTGGCAATACATCCCAACTTCCTTATTAGGGATCCTGCCAGTTTCATATTTCAGTAAGACAATAAAGATGGGTTGAGGAAGAGAGCCACGTTGTCAAAATAATTTTTTCGGGCGTCCAGGACCGGTTTCACCCCGGCAATAAATCCCAACTTTCTTATTATGGACCTGTCAGTTTCATATTTTAGTAAGACAATAAGGAGGGGTTGAGCAAAAAAGCTACGTTGTCGAAATAATTTTTCCGGGCGTCCAGGGCCGGTTTCACCCCGGCAATAAATCCCAACTTTCTTATTATGGACCCTGCCAGTTTCATATTTTAGAGAGACAATAAGGAAGGGTTAAGAAAAAAGCTACGTTGTCAAAATAATTTTTCCGGGCGTCCAGGGCCGGTTTCACCTTGGCAATACATCCCAACTTTCTTATTAGGGATCCTGACAGTTTCATATTGCACTAAGACAATAAAGATGGGTTGAGGAAAAGAGCCACGTTGTCAAAATAATTTTTCCGGGCGTCCAGGACCGGTTTCACCTTGGCAATACATCCCAACTTTCTCATTAGGGATCCTGCCAGTTTCATATTTCAGTAAGACAATAAAGATGGGTTGAGGAAGAGAGCCACGTTGTCAAAATAATTTTTCCGGGCGTCCAGGACCGGTTTCACCCCGGCAATAAATCCCAACTTTCTTATTATGGACCCTGTCAGTTTCATATTTTAGTAAGACAATAAGGAAGGGTTAAGCAAAAAAGCTACGTTGTCGAAATAATTTTTCCGGGCGTCCAGGGCCGGTTTCACCCAGGCAATAAATCCCAACTTTCTTATTATGGATCCTGACAGTTTCATATTTCAGTAAGACAATAAAGATGGGTTGAGGAAGAGAGCCACGTTGTCAAAATAATTTTTCCGGGCGTCCAGGACCGGTTTCACCCCGGCAATAAATCCCAACTTTCTTATTATGGACCCTGTCAGTTTCATATTTTAGTAAGACAATAAGGAAGGGTTAAGCAAAAAAGCTACGTTGTCGAAATAATTTTTCCGGGCGTCCAGGGCCGGTTTCACCCCGGCAATAAATCCCAACTTTCTTATTATGGATCCTGACAGTTTCATATTTCAGTAAGACAATAAAGATGGGTTGAGGAAGAGAGCCACGTTGTCAAAATAATTTTTCCGGGCGTCCAGGACCGGTTTCACCCCGGCAATAAATCCCAACTTTCTTATTATGGACCCTGTCAGTTTCATATTTTAGTAAGACAATAAGGAAGGGTTAAGCAAAAAAGCTACGTTGTCGAAATAATTTTTCCGGGCGTCCAGAGCCGGTTTCACCCCGGCATTAAATCCCAACTTTCTTATTAGGGATCCTGCCAGTTTCATATTTCAGTAAGACAATAAAGATGGGTTGAGGAAGAGAGCCACGTTGTCAAAATAATTTTTCCGGGCGTCCAGGACCGGTTTCACCCCGGCAATAAATCCCAACTTTCTTATTATGGACCCTGTCAGTTTCATATTTTAGAGAGACAATAAGGAAGGGTTAAGAAAAAAAGCTACGTTGTCGAAATAATTTTTCCGGGCGTCCAGGGCCGGTTTCACCTTGGCAATACATCCCAACTTTCTTATTAGGGATCCTGACAGTTTCATATTGCACTAAGACAATAAAGATGGGTTGAGGAAAAGAGCCACGTTGTCAAAATAATTTTTCCGGGCGTCCAGGACCGGTTTCACCTTGGCAATACATCCCAACTTTCTCATTAGGGATCCTGCCAGTTTCATATTTCAGTAAGACAATAAAGATGGGTTGAGGAAGAGAGCCACGTTGTCAAAATAATTTTTCCGGGCGTCCAGGACCGGTTTCACCCCGGCAATAAATCCCAACTTTCTTATTATGGACCCTGTCAGTTTCATATTTTAGTAAGACAATAAGGAAGGGTTAAGCAAAAAAGCTACGTTGTCGAAATAATTTTTCCGGGCGTCCAGGGCCGGTTTCACCCAGGCAATAAATCCCAACTTTCTTATTATGGATCCTGACAGTTTCATATTTCAGTAAGACAATAAAGATGGATTGAGGAAGAGAGCCACGTTGTCAAAATAATTTTTCCGGGCGTCCAGGACCGGTTTCACCCCGGCAATAAATCCCAACTTTCTTATTATGGACCCTGTCAGTTTCATATTTTAGTAAGACAATAAGGAAGGGTTAAGCAAAAAAGCTACGTTGTCGAAATAATTTTTCCGGGCGTCCAGAGCCGGTTTCACCCCGGCATTAAATCCCAACTTTCTTATTAGGGATCCTGCCAGTTTCATATTTCAGTAAGACAATAAAGATGGGTTGAGGAAGAGAGCCACGTTGTCAAAATAATTTTTCCGGGCGTCCAGGACCGGTTTCACCCGGCAATAAATCCCAACTTTCTTATTATGGACCCTGCCGTTTCATATTTCAGTAAGCATAGAGGGTTGAGGAAGGGCTCGTTGTAAAAATTTTTCGGGCGTCCGCGTTTCCCCGCCCTCTCCCGGCAGTTAAATCCCAACTTTCTTATTAGTAAGACGACAAGGAAGGGTTAAGCAAAAAAGCTCGTTGTCAAATATTTTCCGGCTCCGGCCGTTTCCCTTTTACCATTTCATATTTCACTAAGACAATCAAGATGGGTTGAGGAAAAGAGCCACCTACGTTGTCCAAATAATTTTTTCGGGCGTCCAGGACCAGTTTCACCCCGGCAATAAATCCCAACTTTTTATTATGGACCTGTCGTTTATATTTTAGTAAGAAAAGAGGGTTGATCAAAACTTTTCGATTTTTCCGGGCGTCCAGGGCCGGTTTCACCTTGGCAATACATCCCAACTTTCTCATAGGACCTCCTTTCAATCGTAAAGGTTAGACCCTTTCAATTTCCGGGCTCCCCTTTCCCCCCCCTTTTTATGCCCTTCTTTTTGTGAGGTTACCTCGTTTCAAATTTTCCGGGCGTCCGGCCCCAACTTCTTTCACGGAGGCATAAATCCTCAACTAGTCTTCTTATTGGATCCACTATGACAGTATCATAGATGGGTTGCGGTAAGAGAGCCACGTTGTCAAAATAATTTTTCCGGGCGTCCAGGACCGTTTCACCTTGGCAATACATCCCACTTTCTCTTGGATCTCCTTTCTTTTCAGAATAGACAATAAAGATGGGTTGAGGAAGAGAGCCACGTTGTCAAAAAAATACGGGCGTCCAGGGCCGGGTCTCACCGACCGGTTGCACCCCGGCAATAAATCCCAACTTTCTTATTATGGACCCTGTCAGTTTCATATTTTAGTAAGACAATAAGGAAGGGTTAAGCAAAAAAGCTACGTTGTCGAAATAATTTTTCCGGGCGTCCAAGCCGGGGCCGGTTTTCACACCCCGGCGGAATTAAATCCCAACTTTCTTATATGGACGGACCGCCCAGTTTCATATTTCGTAGTAACAAATAAAGGGAGTTGAGGAAGAGAGCCACATCGACGTTGTCAAAAAAATTTCCGGGCGTCCGGCCGGTTTCCCCCGGCTATTTTTGGTGTTTTTGAGAAGAGGGTTAGTACGATTGTCGAATAATTTTTCCGGGCGTCCAGGACCGGTTTCACCCCGGCAAAAAACCACAACTTTCCCTTTAGATCCTATGCCCCTGCCAGTTTCATATTTCAGTAAGGATAGAGGTTAAGAAAAAAAGTTGTCGAAAATTTTCCGGGCGTCCCCATTTCACCCCGGCAATAAATCCCACACTTTCTTATAAGTTGACCAACCTTGTCCAGATTATATTTTTCCGGGCGTCCGGTTTACAATAAGGGTTGCAAGGGATAAAAAAAGCTACGGTGGCCAAAATATTTTTTCCGGGCGTCCAGGGTCCGGTTTCACCTCCCCGCAATAACATCCCAACTTTCTTATTATGGCCCTGCCGTTTCTTTGGGGGGTTATTTTTTCCGGGCGTCTTTTATTGGCAAACTCCCAACTTTCTTATTAGGGATCCTGCCAATTTCATATTTCAGTAAGACCATAAAGATGGGTTGAAGAAAATAGCCATAATGTCAAAATATTTTTTCCGGTCTGTTTAATATTTTATCAAGAGTGTTGTCCGTTGTGACATGATATTTCATAAATTACGGCGGGTGAAAGGGATATATAACCTCACTTTCGTAAGTACACACGTGCCCAAATATCTTTCAAATCAAATAATTTTCAATTTTAGTTCATTGTAGAGTTCCTGATGAAGAGCCAATAAGTGACTCGAAAGCTTGAATAGAAAAAGAGTTCCTTATTTTCCATACCCTTGTTGACTGCATACCCGAATTTGAAGGATTCTTTAATACATATATATATATATATATATATATATATATATATATTCCTTCAACAAGGGTATGGAAAATAAGGAACTCTTTTTCTATTCAAGCTTTCGAGTCACTTATTGGCTCTTCATCAGGAACTCTACAATGAACTAAAATTAAAAATTATTTGATTTGAAAGATATTTGGGCACGTGTGTACTTACGAAAGTGAGGTTATATATCCCTTTCACCCGCCGTAATTTATGAAATATCATGTCACAACGGACAACACTCTTGATAAAATATTAAACAGACCGGAAAAAATATTTTGACAACATGGCTCTTTTCTCAACCCATCCTCATTTTCTTACTAAAATATGAAACCGGCCCTGGACGCCCGGAAAAATTATTTTGACAACGTAGCTTTTTTTCTTAACCCTTCCTTATTGTCTCTCTAAAATATGAAACTGACAGGGTCCATAATAAGAAAGTTGGGATTTATTGCCGGGGTGAAACCGGTCCTGGACGCCCGGAAAAATTATTTTGACAACGTGGCT
This sequence comes from Zygogramma bicolorata, assembly GCA_032362365.1. Taxonomy (NCBI): domain Eukaryota; kingdom Metazoa; phylum Arthropoda; class Insecta; order Coleoptera; family Chrysomelidae; genus Zygogramma; species Zygogramma bicolorata. Next base: position 570,576 of record JAVJAQ010002064.1, read on the forward strand.
CTCTTCCTCAACCCATCTTTATTGTCTTACTGAAATATGAAACTGGCAGGATCCCTAATAAGAAAGTTGGGATGTATTGCCAAGGTGAAACCGGCCCTGGACGCCCGGAAAAATTATTTTGACAACGTAGCTTTTTTTCTTAACCCTTCCTTATTGTCTCTCTAAAATATGAAACTGGCAGGATCCCTAATAAGAAAGTTGGGATGTATTGCCAAGGTGAAACCGGCCCTGGACGCCCGGAAAAATTATTTTGACAACGTAGCTTTTTTTCTTAACCCTTCCTTATTGTCTCTCTAAAATATGAAACTGGCAGGGTCCATAATAAGAAAGTTGGGATTTATTGCCGGGGTGAAACCGGCCCTGGACGCCCGGAAAAATTATTTCGACAACGTAGCTTTTTTGCTTAACCCTTCCTTATTGTCTTACTAAAATATGAAACTGACAGGGTCCATAATAAGAAAGTTGGGATTCATTGCCGGGGTGAAACCGGTCCTGGACGCCCGGAAAAATTATTTTGACAACGTGGCTCTCTTCCTCAACCCATCTTTATTGTCTTACTGAAATATGAAACTGGCAGGATCCCTAATAAGAAAGTTGGGATGTATTGCCAAGGTGAAACCGGCCCTGGACGCCCGGAAAAATTATTTCGACAACGTAGCTTTTTTGCTTAACCCTTCCTTATTGTCTTACTAAAATATGAAACTGACAGGGTCCATAATAAGAAAGTTGGGATTTATTGCCGGGGTGAAACCGGTCCTGGACGCCCGGAAAAATTATTTTGACAACGTGGCTCTCTTCCTCAACCCATCTTTATTGTCTTACTGAAATATGAAACTGGCAGGATCCCTAATAAGAAAGTTGGGATGTATTGCCAAGGTGAAACCGGCCCTGGACGCCCGGAAAAATTATTTTGACAACGTAGCTTTTTTTCTTAACCCTTCCTTATTGTCTCTCTAAAATATGAAACTGGCAGGGTCCATAATAAGAAAGTTGGGATTTATTGCCGGGGTGAAACCGGCCCTGGACGCCCGGAAAAATTATTTCGACAACGTAGCTTTTTTGCTTAACCCTTCCTTATTGTCTTACTAAAATATGAAACTGACAGGGTCCATAATAAGAAAGTTGGGATTTATTGCCGGGGTGAAACCGGTCCTGGACGCCCGGAAAAATTATTTTGACAACGTGGCTCTCTTCCTCAACCCATCTTTATTGTCTTACTGAAATATGAAACTGGCAGGATCCCTAATAAGAAAGTTGGGATGTATTGCCAAGGTGAAACCGGCCCTGGACGCCCGGAAAAATTATTTTGACAACGTAGCTTTTTTTCTTAACCCTTCCTTATTGTCTCTCTAAAATATGAAACTGGCAGGGTCCATAATAAGAAAGTTGGGATTTATTGCCGGGGTGAAACCGGCCCTGGACGCCCGGAAAAATTATTTCGACAACGTAGCTTTTTTGCTTAACCCTTCCTTATTGTCTTACTGAAATATGAAACTGACAGGGTCCATAATAAGAAAGTTGGGATTTATTGCCGGGGTGAAACCGGTCCTGGACGCCCGGAAAAATTATTTTGACAACGTGGCTCTCTTCCTCAACCCATCTTTATTGTCTTACTGAAATATGAAACTGGCAGGATCCCTAATAAGAAAGTTGGGATGTATTGCCAAGGTGAAACCGGCCCTGGACGCCCGGAAAAATTATTTCGACAACGTAGCTTTTTTGCTTAACCCTTCCTTATTGTCTTACTAAAATATGAAACTGACAGGGTCCATAATAAGAAAGTTGGGATTTATTGCCGGGGTGAAACCGGTCCTGGACGCCCGGAAAAATTATTTTGACAACGTGGCTCTCTTCCTCAACCCATCTTTATTGTCTTACTGAAATATGAAACTGGCAGGATCCCTAATAAGAAAGTTGGGATGTATTGCCAAGGTGAAACCGGCCCTGGACGCCCGGAAAAATTATTTTGACAACGTAGCTTTTTTTCTTAACCCTTCCTTATTGTCTCTCTAAAATATGAAACTGGCAGGGTCCATAATAAGAAAGTTGGGATTTATTGCCGGGGTGAAACCGGCCCTGGACGCCCGGAAAAATTATTTCGACAACGTAGCTTTTTTGCTTAACCCTTCCTTATTGTCTTACTAAAATATGAAACTGACAGGGTCCATAATAAGAAAGTTGGGATTTATTGCCGGGGTGAAACCGGTCCTGGACGCCCGGAAAAATTATTTTGACAACGTGGCTCTCTTCCTCAACCCATCTTTATTGTCTTACTGAAATATGAAACTGGCAGGATCCCTAATAAGAAAGTTGGGATGTATTGCCAAGGTGAAACCGGCCCTGGACGCCCGGAAAAATTATTTCGACAACGTAGCTTTTTTGCTTAACCCTTCCTTATTGTCTTACTAAAATATGAAACTGACAGGGTCCATAATAAGAAAGTTGGGATTTATTGCCGGGGTGAAACCGGTCCTGGACGCCCGGAAAAATTATTTTGACCATGTGGTTTTTTCCTCAGTCCATTTTGATTGTCATGCTGAGATAATAAAGTGACAGAGTTCATATCAAGGAAGTTGTAAAATATTGCTCGAGCTATAAATACCGGTCCTGAAAACCGTGGGATATTATTAACAGCGCTAGAATCCCAGAAAAAGACTTTACTTGTTCTACTTACCACCCTTTGTCAAAAAAAAAAAAATATTGCTGAACTTTATTGCTAAAG